>JARVLU010000665.1:4870024-4887108 GCA_031762415.1 Simpsonichthys santanae
TTTGACCTTTGCTGACACCTTGTTGTCACAAATCACTCCTGAAACTTTTCTCCATCCACTCCATCCTGCCTGGACTCTCTTTTTCACCTCATTACCACACACCCCATTTTCCTGGACAGTGGGCCTCAAGTACTTGAAGTCCTGCAGCTTTGTGACCTCTGATCCTTGTAGCCTCACTGTTGCACCAGCCTCCCTCTCATTCACCCATGTGCTCTGTCTTACTACGGCAGACTTTCAAGTTCTCTTCCACCTGTTCTCACCACAGATCACAATATCGTCTGCAAACATCATCGTTCATTCCTGCCTGACCTCAGCTCTTAGTCGGTCCATCACCAGAACAAACAACAAGGGGCTCAGAGCTGATCCTTGATGCACTCCCACCTCCATCTTGAAGCTATATGTCACTACTATAGCACATCTCACCACTGTCCTGCTGTCCTACACATCATATTATTTGGTATTATTATTTGTATTGTTTGCTCAAACTAAGACTTCCTGATTGGGCATTAATGTACCCACCATTGTTTCCTTCCTATTCAAAAAATGGGCCTATTACAGCTCCATATGGCTTTTTCCACTTGTGTCTGTTCAACAGAGCCATCACTTGAGGTCCATTACTCTCTGTCTGGTCCCTCTTCCAATAATGCCAGTGCAACCATTGAGCGGGATCTTAATGGAAAATGATATGCTTGTTGGCAGCTCAGTGTAGCATTACTGCAGTGACCCATGACATGTCGTAATGAATTGGAAAAAGGAACAGATGGAAGAAGGAAAGGAGGAAGTGCACTGTCAGTAATTCCTTTCATACTGTTGGTTGCAGAGAAAAGAACACCTTTGCATTTTGATAAAAGAAGATGGTATTGCTCTTTTCATTTCAGAAAGAGAAAAAGGTTTTTGGAACAGTGAATCTATAAAGCTGCATTATCTGTGCTTCACCAAGAGGAACAGCTGAACAAAAGAAAATAATCTTAAAAATGAATAAATAAAAAACTGAACGCCTTTTTTTTTTTTTTTTTTTAGTTAAAATGCAAACATTACTTTTGCATTTTAAAATGAGTATTCTGGTCACTTTTGAGGTTTTATATTTAATAGTACCTTGTCAGCCTTTCCAGCAATCATATAGCAGGGCTAACCAAAACACAGCCTGCTTTTAATCGTTTCAGGAGTATAAAATCCATCCCTCTATCCATTATCTTTACCTGCTTCTTCCTTTTCGGGTCGAGGGGTTTCACTGGTGCCCATATCTTGCAGTCACTGTGCGAGAGCTGGGGACACCCTGGACATGTCTCCAGTCCATCACAGGGCTACATAGAGACAAACGAGACAACCATTCACTCTCTCCTAGACAATTTAGAGAAGGGGTATCCAAACATTTTCCTTTGTGGGCCAAAGCTATCAAGATTAGCACTTATGGGCCACAAAAATGAAATTAACTCTCAACAACAACATGAACAAAATTTTGGAGAAAGGACAAAAGTTGACTACATAAATTTGCATGTCCTGCGACTTGTACAAGGAAGCAACTAATATACGTTTTTCTCCATATTTATAACCACAGCTTTAGTTGAGAGCTGACAATTTCATTCATTCTGTCATAGAAAATATTGAACACTACCATTTTCAGCCACTAGAGGGCCGTCAAGTAATATGGCAGGCTAAGTGTCGCATTAAAACATAAACGTGGCTATTATTGAGACAGTTGGCTTGCCATAGGGCCACCTTGGTCTCGCTCCGGAACTCCTGGAGCAAACGTGAAATCGGCTGCATTTCGCCGCACCGCCCAGACAAAATGCAGCTGATTTGACCTTCAAAGTGCATTTATTAAGGAAAAGTTATACCAAGACACACTTTTGCTATAATTTAGAGCAAACAAACAATTGTATTTGTTAATCTTCTTAAATTATTTTTAAAGTCCTCCCGTGTTCACCTCCGCGGCCGTCATTTTGGCAGCCATTCGATTTTGGCACAACACTGGCCCACGTTTCCGGGTGGTCAGCAGTGAGGCATAACAAATGTGATGCGTCAGTGATGATGCATATAGAAGCGACTTATACTACAAAGCGACTTACTTGTTTTTTTTTTCCCCACTTTTAGACATTTTTGGACTGATGCACCTTATCTGGCGTTTTTTAAATTAAAAATAATTATTTATTTGATTTTTTTTTTTCGGTCTATGTAGCTAATTTTAGTCTGCTTTCAGCAACAAAAGCGTAATATGAGTAAGTGTCCATTTAAAAGGGGGTTCATCAGCCTTTTGGTCCCTAGACGGTCCAAAAGGCTGATCAAAATTCTGAAAATCATCCGTCAGTCCCTACAACAGATTCATAGAAGATTTAAAGAGACACTGATAATTGATCAACTGACATGTAGATGTACTGTAGTAGTACTTTATGTTACTGATAATTGAACAATGTCCAATTTACCTCCAATTGTTATTGTATTAACTGCAATTTGTTATATTTAGCCATGTTTTATGAATAATTATCCAAAAGCCTCTGTTTTGAAAGGACTCTGTAAAGGTTTGTGATGTTTTGTTCCATGAGGTGAATGATTACAAGTTCTGAAATGTTGTATCTTGTGTCAAAAAATCTTGACATAAAAAAAAATTCTAACAATTGGGGAAAAACAACTGTTGCCCATCGATTACGCTAACACCATCTCCTTGTAAAAGTGAGTTTGACTTTTCTGAGTTCAAAGGTTACAACGTGATTGTGAAGTGAAGTAAAGGCAACTGAATCTGTTTTCCAAAGTCCCAAGAGATGTGAGAATCCAAAGAGATGCCAGTCATGTTTAGAGCAAAACCTTGTTTTCTGGCAATTACTGTTAATATTGCGTCATTACGCCAGGATATTGTTTCAGCCCATCTTGTGATGAGTTTTTATGTGTCCTTCCTATTCAACACACATGCTGTTATCTAGCAATGCAAATGTTTAGTTGATAAAATGTTGACAAACTCGAGTCACATGCAAAAGTCGAAAGACTAATTATTGATGCTCTTTCACGCTAAAGAGACTTCTTTTATACGCCTGAAAAATGATAGCCAGCCTTCAACCTAGCCTGGACAAAGACTTTGTGCCATTTTATTCCTACTCTGTGCTCTGTGACTGAAAATGTATGGACTGTAAGGAACTATTTGACAGAACATCACTTCAAAAGTAACCAGACTATCCCTATTAAATGCAGCCAGAGAGTTTTAATAGCAACTGTGATAACTTCCAATGGGTTTGACAATACATTTGGGTCATTTGCTAGCCCAATGACACACCTGGTCAACCCTTCTTTATTTATTTATTTATTTATTTCCAAAACAGCAGGCAGTGGTGTGTCTGGATTTTGTTGCAGTAAATGGTAAAAGCAGAGTGTGGAATGGTGTGTAAGGGAAACCAGAGAGGAGGTGGCTGGAGTGGAGCAGGGCTACAGCAAGTTGACAAGGCATGACAAACTGTGCTGAAGGGGTAGCTGTTCAGTAATGCAGTTCAAATGGAGCAAAGTTCTGCTACTGTCTGAACGCCTTAGCTGTGTGCACAAACTGTCAAAAACAATTCAAAGCTGCTTTTCTTGTAATAAGTCGAGGATAAATTCACTATTGATTTTTAAGGTGGAGCCGTTTGTAATCATTGATTTATTCTTAGTAACTTGCAGTGCTTAATTTGTAAACTAAACGATGCCAGAACACAAATAGCAGGGTCTGGGGGTCCTCTCATGAAACATTTTGAATAAACATACCATTTCCTGCATTCTTGTGTATTTTAATGGGCTGTTCAACATCTATGTTTACCTACTTTTGTAAGTACTTGATTCAATAAGTAATTTAGAGAGCAACAAGAAATGGCCTGACCAACAGCTCTCCCTGTGTGAATAGAGCATGCTCCGCTTCTCTCACACAGTCCAGTATCTCCATTTACACTGCCTCCATATGCTTCAATTCTTGGTGGTTTAGTTGTACAGCAGAAGTTGCCATAGTTGTAGAATACTTTTTTTTTTATTTATGAAAGTAAATTGGACTGTTTTTGACATTTTGATCGTTATTTTTGACACATTCATACCTGTAAGTGCTTTTTAGCCAAGTACAAGTTGTACTGATCCTTTAGGCAGTGCAGTTAAATTATCACTAACGTAAAGCAGTCTGTCAAATATTTTGAAGCGTGTTTCTGTGAAAGTTATAAACCTTTTATTGTTACTGGTTACTGATGGTTATTTAAGTATAGAAAACAGTTAAATTCAATGATTTGCATGCATCTATCAAAAAATATCAATTCCAGATGGAAACATGAAATACTTTTTTTTTTTTTTTTCCCCCCGTGGGATTTTTTTTGTGTTACAAAATTGACATTCTGAAATGGCTTTGTGTTGATTAAAGTTTTTTTCTTTTCTTGTTTACCATTGTAATTAGACTTTTCTTTAAGTTTTTCCAAAGAAGTAGTAGCTGTGGAAAATAACAATGTGAATGATGAATGGTACATTTTATTGAAGCTATTACAAGAGTAGAAAATAAGAGCACCCCCCTCCCCCCCCAGCACAGTTAATAAAAGGAGTTTTTAATAGAAAGTCCACCTCCATGGTCATCAATGTTCCAGGTCTAGAGGCAGGAGTGTTTATATAGAACATCTTGGAGTAAAATCATGCAATTACAGCCGATTCTGCACTTCATCCTCAAGCACCACAGAGGTTCACGTTGTAACAAGTAACAGTATTAGGTGTTTAAATAATCAGCTTTGTGTTAGGCCTAGAAAATCAGCAGCAGAGCAGGAACCAGAAGCAAATGAAGTTAGGTTGATAAAGTTAAATGTGTGTACCAAAATGGAATTTTAGTGCATATTTCATATTTTGTTTTCGTTCTTGCACAGTACAGTCGTTTTTCAACGCCTCAGTTTAATGTCTGATACAAACTGGGCCCAACTACCTTTGGGGGGTGTCTATAAAATTAAAATGCCGCATCTTGTTTTCAGCATTCTCATTTCTCAAAGCTACGAATGTCTGAGCATTAATCATCACAGATGCACGTATCATTACAAACTGAGGACAAATGGTAGGCCTAAAGACAACTCTTTATATTCACCTGCAGTTTTAATACCAAATATTTATTTCTTAAAGATTTTCCCTTGTTTTGAACACTTGGTTCTTGACTTTTTTAACAGTAGTTTATCTGGAGTAGTTCCTGATAATTTTAAACATGCTGTGGTGCAGCCCTTGGTAAAGAAACCAGGTCTCGATCTCTCTGTGTTGGGGAACTTTATGCCCATTTCCAAGCTTCCCCTCCTGTCAAAAATCTTGGAGAAAATTGTTTATGCTCAGTTAAAATCCTTCCTGGATGAACATAACATCATTGATGTGTTCTAGTCTGGATTTAAAACTTTCCATAGCAGAGTCAGCTCTGCTGAGAGTTTCTAATGACATCTTCCTGGCATGTGACTCAGGTGATCATGTGATCCTTGTGTTACTGGACTTAACTGCAGCATTTGACACAGTGGACCACAGCATTTTATTTTCACGTCTACAGCACCAAGTAGGTATTGGTGGGACTGCTCTGGAGTGGTTGGGTTCCTATCTGGCAGACAAAACATTTTCTGTTAAAGTTGCTGTGTGTGAATCCTTTTCTGCTCCTCTGTCATGTGGGGTACCTCAGGGATCAATTTTAGGGCCTTTGCTTTTTTTTCTTTATCGGCTTCCTCTAGGATCGATTTTTAGAAAACATTGCATCTCCTTTCACTGCTATGCTGATTATTGCCAAATCTATATGCCTTTGAGGCGAGTTGATGCCTGGTCCATTAAACCTCTTTTATCATGCCTCGGGGATCTTAAGGCTTGGATGGCCCTAAACTTCCTGCACTTTAATGAAAAAAAAAAAAGACAGAGGTGCTTGTTTTTGGACCTAGTGGAGCTTGTTAGAGACGATGTACGTAAAGTCTACAGTTACAAATCTTGGTTTTAAGATGGACAGTGATTTAAACTCGACAGTCAAATAAGGGCCACAATAAAGTCTGGTTTTTATCATTTGAGAAAATTGGCAAAGGTAAAATCTTTTCTTTCAAGGCAACAGTTTGAAACAGTAATCCATGCCTTCATTTAATCATGGCTGGATTACTGTAATTTTCTCCGTCGGAGTCAGCCATTCCTCACTTGCACGTCTGCAGCTAGTGCAAAATGCTGCACGTCACGAGAAATTAAACTCTAAGTGAAACTCATGGTTCATGGGCAGTTAACATTCTCAGCCATAGAAGTTAAACATCCATAAACCTTGACCAAAATTCACTGAATACTGTCACAACACAAAGGCCACTTTATTTTTCTCCTTGGTTGAGAAGCATCTCCATGCCTTAAAACAAGTCAACAGGTTTTTGTCATGTTTTTCCTCTAAAATACGAATTGTTGGGGAACTTGGACTTTATTTCCTCTGAACCGTCCAGAGTTAGAAATTCTGCACAACTTATTAAAATTACGCTCTGAAAACCCACTTGGTTCAAACATTACAAATTTTAAACAAAGTAAAATGCTTTGGGAAGCAAAGAAAGTTGTGCGCAGTTAAAAATTAAGCAGTCTGGATGGGGGTTTGTGCATTCTGTTTATCTGAGTTTTATTTTGAGTTGTATGGCAGTCAGGTCTCACAGTTAAAATCCAAAAGCTTCTTGGAGTCTGTTTTGATCTTCAAATGGGTTGGCTCTTTCTCCAGTGCTGCCTCTGTTGTGGTGGGCCAGCAGCCCAAACTGAAGTGCTCCAATGACACGATTTGTTTCTCTAACAGCTGTTTGAGGGCCACTTTTCAAGCATTTTCAAGAGGAAATGTTGAGTTTGAAATAGGCAGAAAATGACCAAGTGCCAAAAGATCAACGGCCCATTTCTGTTTACTAGCTTGGTCGTTAAAAGGAGGTTGAATTTTGGAGGTTAAAGGACTAGATAGGTGCATTAAACAATCAAATGGAGATGAAGTCTGTAAGAGTTTGTGAATACAATGTGTAGGCCTGGCACAATAACAAATTTTGCTGGGCGATTAATTGACCTTTTTTAAACTAATGTAATGATGATAATGCAAGTGCATCCTCTCAAAGATCAATAAACTTTATTTTTAACCCCCCACCCCCCACCCCATATCAAATATCTTTTCTTTAGCTTGCTAACTTCTCACAGGGCTCTAATGCTGCAGAGGTTCAAGACTACCAGAACTTTTATGTTTTGTCCCAAAATTTTACAACAGGAGCAGTAAAAACTCCAAGGATCTATACTATGTGAATGACAAAAAACAATCTGTACTATCCATCCATCCATCCATTTTCTTCCACTTATGCAGGGTTGGATCACAGGGGTAGCAGCTCAAACTTTCCTCTCCCCAGCCACTTGGGCCTGCTCTTCCGGGGGAATCCCAAGGCATTTCCAGGCCAGCTGAGAAACATGGTCCCTCCATCGTGTCCTGGGTCTTCCTCTTGGTCTCTTCCCAGTGGGACGTGTCCAGAACACCTCACCAGAAGGCATCTTAACCATATGCCCGAGCAACCTCAACTGGCTTCTCTCGACGTGGGGAAGCAGCGGCTCTACTCTAAGTCCCTCCCGGATGACCGAGCTTCTCACCCTATCTCTAAGGGAGATCCCAGACACCCTGCGGAGAAAACTTATTTCGGCCGCTTGTATCCGAGATCTCGTTTCGGTCACAACCCAAACAGACAAACATTAGCCGTGCGCTGTTTGTACCAACAGTTTTCAAGTGTGTGTGTGTGGGGGTGGTGGTGGTGGTGGTGTGTGTGTGTGTGTGTGTGTGTCAGCGTGAGTGTTCAGCATCAGGGAAGAGGCTGCTTTTAGGTTTTTAGCTAGTGCACCTGGATTGCAAGCTGCAAGTTTAGCGTTACGTCAGTGCCAACAGGTGTTTGGAGCGTTGGGTAGGCGGGGCGCTCGGTTCTGTTGACGGGGCGGGGCGCCCCGCCTATATAATGGTAGGGGAAACACTGTGGGGGTGTCACAGTGGGGAGTCAACGCAGCAATGCAAGTTCTGCTGCTGTTTAAATTAATGTTCAAGCTTGGAGCAAGTGCACATGCTTCATGATGCAAAGCAATGGCTCGAGTTAAAAAGATCAACAGTATGTGAACATGCCAACCATGTTACAATTAACCGCGAATGACACTTCCAACTGTAGGCAGCCTGACTAATATGTCCATATCAATGAGCATAGAGACAAAGACAATATAGATTTGAGAGAAATACAATCCAAGGCAGTGTCTCACTGTGTAAACATTCACTGAGAGTCAAGTCTGAGCTTCTTAATGACATTAAGTGTTACACACAGTTTTCTACACTAGGAAATGTCTGACTCATTTTATCCGAATGCTGATGAGATGGTGACGGGGCATCCATGTAGCATGCTGATGTGGGTAGAAAGGGGCTTATTCACATGCAGCCCTGATAGTGATGTTAGTCAACCATCTTTCCATCTTCCCTGCAGTCTTTAAATGATTTGGAGGGGGTTTGTAGATACAGAAAACACAAAAAATAATGCTTCATTATGGATTTGTAATTGTATCTTTGATGCTGAAAACTGTTTTACACTGATTTAATCTGGGCTTAATAAAAATGCACAATCACTATTACCAAGCATCAGGAGAAAACATGGTGACCATGTCAGACCGAGTGAAAACAAACAACTGTTGTTCATCCAAGAAGCTCACAATGAAACAAAAATGGGTTCATTATTTACAGGGTTTAACAAAATAATTGCCTGAATTAGTTTTTAACTTTTACTGATCAAAGGATATTAAGGCATAGATCATTAAAAAAAAGTGACCTAGCAATTTCGCAACAGTGGAATGGGGCAACATACTTTTAATTTGGGGAAGAAGAAAAAAAAACCCTGCCAAGCTCATGCTCAAGATCAGCGACCATGTGCCTCAGATTGCTGGAAGAGATAAGGTCCCAGTGTAGTTACTCTGAGAGGAAAAACAAGCAGAACCAGAAGTTAATGGTAGAAAATATTACAAATGGTCATGGTGAGTAAATTATGCAACAGAGTGAGGAAATGTGGTTAGTAATCAGTTTTAGGTGTTGAAGTGTTTCCCCTACCATTATACAGGGAGGGTGCCCTGCCCAGTCAACAGAACCAAGCACCCCTGCCCCACCCCGTTGACAGCTGCCGTCATTGACATAGTGCTAAGCGAACCATGCAATACAGACGCGCTAGTTAAAAAGATAGAGGTATTGCTTCATTTCCCTCATGCTGAGCCGTTTTCCTGTTTACTTCACATACACCCCTGTCGACAAACACACAACATAGACGTGCTTCCATCTCCACCCCAACCCCCGTTGACAAAAAATCACGGCAGAGATGAGCGCACAAGACAAGTAACCTAGGAGAAACACCATAATGATTTATTTTCTGCCCATTTCACGGAAACACATTCATTGGTTTAAGACATTTTGCTAACAGACAGGGTTCACCCCAATACTTGATGGAAATCTAAAAATCGGGTAAGAGATTGGAACGCAGCGAGGATCTCAATCTGTTAGTGTTGACTCACACAGTCATCAAACTAGTGTATGTAAAACTGACAGAGCCATTTTACAGTTTGCTAAGGTTGGTTAGCTTTTGAATTGATTGTCATTAAGATTTGTCTTGTAGTTCTTAGGATATTTTGCTAACAGATGGCACAAAGCCACAGGCAAAAACATTAGCCCACCTGTTGGCAGCTGATGATAAAAATACACAATGAAAGTCATAGCTTATTCTGATAAGTCTTGAAACTGTATCAAAGCTTATAACATTGCTTTGTACTAAACAAAAAAAAGGATATTTCTGCAAATATTTATTTTGCCGTCTTCTCTGTGCTGTCAAAAGAGAAATGATGTCCCTCTTGTGGACATCCAGCTACAGAGTGTGAGTAACCAAGCAGATAACACCATTCTGTACGCTTAGCCTCTCTGAATCAGTCAATTACCTCAAAGGCACACATACCTGTCTACTTAATTGTCTCCCTGGTGTTTAATTATCAACACAAATTTTTGGAGCATGAAGCCTGTATCTGTCAGTTGGAGAGAAAAAACAACAAAACAAACAATACTACTACGGCTTGTTAGTCCAACAGAATTAATAGATAATGAAACCCTAAATGCATGATACACAACTCTTAGATATACTTTTTAACTAAATTAAAACTATTTCAGTGGTGACCATTGAAAGCAAAGGTTAAATTGAAAGTTCCGTTTTTGGGTTTAATTAATGCTGCTTCTGTTAATGAAAACAAATAATTTAAATGGGAGCAGTTAGGGAATAGTTACCAAAGACACAACATAGACATGGTGGGGAATCAAACCTGCAACTTTACCATTACAAAATGGCTACTCTACTAGGGCCACAGCTGTCCCAGATGTTACTTTCTGATGGTTTCATAAAAATTTGTCCAATGGTTTTTGAGATATTTTCCATTGGACAGCCGACTAGATTGTTTCTCTTGAGTTTGAGGGTGAGGTTCTGCCTTTAATGGAGGTGTTATCTATCTCTGAATTTTGTTCAAGAGTGAGGGAAGAATGGAGCATGAGATTGACAGATTGATAGTGTCTGGAGTACTGCGTATGCTGTGCCGGTCCGTTGTGATGTAGTGGGAGATGAACTGTAAAGCAAAGCTCTATGTTTACCGGCCAGTCTATGCTCCTACCCTCACGTATGTTCATGAGCTCTGGGTAGTGACCGAAAGAATGAGATTGTGGATGCAAGCCATTAAAACGAGTTTTCTCTGCAGGATAGCTGGACTCTCCCTTAGCAATAGGGTGAGAAGTTCAGTTCTTCCACACCAAGAGGAGCCATTTAAGGTGGTTCTGGCATCTGGTGAAGATGCTTCCTGGGCTCATCCCTATGTAGATGCTTTGGACACGTCTGACTGAGAGGAGACCCCAGGGAAGACCCAGGACACGCTGGAGAGACTACTTCTCTCGCTTGGCCTGGGAACGCCTTGGAGTCCTCCTAGAAGAGTTAGAAGAGGTGGCTGTGGAAATAAATGTCTGGGCCTCCCTGCTCAAGCTGCTGCCCCCACGACCCAACTTCAGAACAAGCGGAACATAATGGGTGGATGAACGTCCATGGACAGCACTGAATGGCAAAGTTTTAAAAACAGTTGTTCTGCAGTTAGTTATACTAGGCCAGGCACAATAAATTTTGCTGGGCGATTGTCTCGGATATTGTTGGAAAAAACAGTAATGTTGGAAATTTGACAATAATTTATTTATTTTCTTTATTTATTTTCTTTATTCATTTCATAACAAAATAAAATACATATCAACATGTTTTTTTTTCAAATTTCAATAAACTACATACTAAATAGTTTGACTTTAAAAGTAATAGCTCAATGTTGAAAATTTTTTCATTGTAACTCATTTAGCCAGCACATTATATTTTATATTTTAATAATAGCTCATCTACAAGTACATGTTCAAAACCTTTTCATAGAAGCCCACGTCAAACTGTATGAACTATCCCTTTAACGTCATTTATAGTCCGACTTAATATTCAAGCCATTCAGTACAGGACATTATCATGTCAAACAGTGCCATGGTACACTACTTAAAGCAAATTACATATGCAGTTTGCATGAATAGCCAATAAACCAGCCTCTAGCGTTTTTCTTTATTGATTATTTTTAAGATTGAGAAAACTGCACCAATTTAGGAAATTTATCTCAGCTGTCCTTCATATTAACCACTTTGCGTTTTGTTTGAACAGAGAAAATACCAAGAAATGACAGTGAGGAACTGGCAGGATTTAATGACATAATGGCATAATGAAGAGATGGATGCTGACACCCGATTGCCGGCGATTCATGTCTGCAAAGCAAAATGTACGGAGCACACAGCATAAAAAGTAATGCTCATGTTCAGCCATTTCTCCAGGGCTCGTGGCTGCTGTGAAAATGAGAAAAGGTAAATTATGGACAAAACACGGTCAAGTCCATCAGGCTTAACTTAATTTACAGCTAAATGGAATGGGTTACTGCCAAGAGGCTGGTATATTTCTCCTCATGCGGCGATACAGTTTCTGCTATTCTACAGGCAAAATGTCTAAACACATAACTGCATTGCTCTGGGCTTCAAATATGCAGTAATTCATTGTTTGTCCTCATGAGACACATTTACATAAAGCTCAGCCTGAAACTTAAGCCCGCTGGGAAGTAAAAAGTTTCCTTTTTACTTTCAGGTACAGGTTTTATCCTGTTTGGGACCTCTCCTCTTCATGGCTGTTTTCATTACATGCACCCTCCACCCCAAACTAAACTTTTCACCTCATCTGGTAGAAGATCAAAAGAGATCAACACAGTTAATTAGATATGTTCTTTGTCTTGATTCATTAGGTATTAATCAATGCAGAGACCAAGTTTTATTCTGCCTTAGAACCTACAGTAGGAACTTAATGCAGCAACACATCTGTATGCTTTCTTTAGGGCATTAATAGATTCCAGTTCAGGATCTTATCGATCTTTATATCACCTTATTTTGTATTGTGTCCATTTTAGGGGATATTTAGGCATAGAAAATATTTTGGGTGTCATCTGTTAAAAAAAAGCATCCTCTATTTATCCAACAATGTTCAGTTGGATCATCTGGACGGTTTCTTTCTTTTTTTTTGGCTGTCCTTCATCCAATGGACTTCTTCAATCTGAGGAGCCACCAACAAACTGAGTCCCACAAACTGCACACTCCCATAATTGAGAAAAAAAAAAAAAAGTTTGCTGGTGCTAAGATGGCCTCCAGAGCCATTAGTCAACAATGTCCAGTCAGGTCCAGATGACCCGACTGAACATTGTTGGATTCTAATCTGGATTTTTGGGCAAGAACTTTGGTGTCCTCTATTTATCTTACTTACTCAAAGACCCAATGACATAATACTTTTGTCTGGTTTTACTTGCAAGGACAGATGTTCACAATAGGTTACACAGATCTACAGAAGTATACGTACACAGAGTCCAGTCACGAGAATCTACCACGGGCAGTGTGCGATGCTTGTTTCTATATGCTTATCAGCTCTTGCAGGTCACAAACTGACGTCCTTGCACTGACAGCTGTGCATGCAATATCAAATCGGCTCCTCATTCAGCTCTTTCAGAGAGAGAAAATAACTCTCTGCTAACTCAAGCACCTAATTCATATGGGCAGTTAACATTTTCAGCCATAGTAGTTAAAACATCCGTGAATCTTGACCAAAATTCCCCGACACCATCCATCGTATAAATATTTTGTCGACCAAACTGAATTCAGTCCTAGTTTAAAGGAAATGTTTGCCCAACATGACATTTTCGTACATGCCCTTTGAAAGGCAAATGTATTATGGGAAAGTCTCCATCAGGCTGGTCATATGTACTTAAACCATCTCTATGTCCCATCTAGGACACTGTGCAAGATTTATTTTTATTTTATTTTTTACACCTACACTCCCCCTTGTTTCTTTTTCCTTATCTGGAAAAAAAAAAGGGTTGCGCCTCTTGAGGCCAGCAGCCTCAGTCACCTCCTTCTTCCCTTGTCTGTTTATGCTTCTCTCTGACGGGCTGTACTGCAGTTTAATGTTGAGCTTTGGTGCAATGAAAATAAAGCTGATTCTGATTAGTAAGTTAACCAAGGATTCAGTTAAAACAATGTTGGATCTGTAGTTCTTTTATATAAGCTCAGCTTTTTACCTTTCATTATCTTTTACCCGCTTCTTCCATTTTGGGTCACGGGGGTCGCTGGTGCCCATGTCCAGCAATTACTGTGCGAGGGGCGGGGTACACCCTGGACGGGTCACAAGTCCATCACAGGGACATATCACATAAATGAGCAGCCTTTTTACCATTTGTTTAAATTCCACTGAAACGATCTTACTGTCCTATTTTTATATTTTCCAGTCAGTTTCACACGTTTTGGACAAAGGTCAAATCCTGGTTGCAACAGTTAAAGATATTTCCCCCTCCTGCTCACCACTCAGCCAGCGTTGACAACATTATTTCACTTTAGCTCTTTTCTTTGATTAGAATGTTCTCCCCGCTGCTGATAATTAGCCCATTAATTGCCTCTACTTTCCAAAATGCATTTGAGCATTGAATTGATATTCCACGCAAATGAGTCCTTGCAGGTTTCATTGTGCGGTTCCCAGCTGTTGGAAAAATGTGCTGCCACTAGAAATCAGAAGGGAAACCCACGGAATTTGATGGGATATTTCAAATCCATCTGTGGAGATGAAAACGACTAACTTTGGGTCTTTAACTTTTACAGCCAAGTGCAATTCTTCAGTCTAGTTCTCAGTCATGTTTTCCCATTACCTCTGCTTCAAATTAATTTTCAACTAGAGGAGTTGCAGTTCCTGCAAAAATATGTGTGAACGCTTATTGCAGAAGAGCTTGTTGAAAAACAGCTGAAATTAGCTAAAAAAACATGCTGAAATGGAAGAACAAGCCTAAATTAGTAGGAAAAAAGCAGAAAGAACACATGTTTGCATAATTGGGTTTAAATTGGCAGAAATGAGCAGAACAATTTGGAATTTAGCTATTAGAAGCTGAAATTAGCAAAAAAAAAAAAAACCGAAAAGTAGCTGAAAAGTCAGAATGATACCTAAAATACCAGAGGGAAGTGGAAAGATCTGAAATGAGCTTAAATAAAAAGTGTAATTAGCTGAAAAAGCTGAAATTAGCATAAAACAGTTAAATAGTACTGAAATGGCAGAAAAAGATGAAAGTAGTTAGGAAAGTCTGAAAAGAGCATAACAAGCTGAAATTAGCAGAAAGAAGTTAGAAGAAGCACAAAAATGTTGTAGTTAGCAGAAATAATCCTAAAGGAGCACAAAACAGCTGAAATTAGCTGAAAATACCTTGAAAAATTTAAGTTTAAATTTGCACAAGGAAGCTGAAAGAAGCTGAAGCAGAACAAAATGAGAAAGGACCAGTAAAAGGTTATCAACAGATCTAAAGATGTGAAGGATGTAAAATGAGCTCAGTTCATTTCCTATGAGCCAAAAAGTGTCAGAAAAGGCTAAATATTTCAAAAAGCTAAATTTGCATCAATACCAAAAGCCATTGCACCCTTCTCCTGACAGCTGAACGGTTTGGTATAGGAATTGTTGAAATAGCTAAAAAAAATATTGTGGAACGAGAAAGATGCTGCAAAATGTACGAAAGCAAAATGGATCACAATTCAGAATGCTTCACAAGCGTTCACACAATGAGGTCATCGCTTTACTTAACCTAAAACATCAAATAATGCACATATAGCACATATATTCACAAGCGCATGCTTTGTTTAGTGCAGATCTACATTTCCACCATGTTCTTGGCTTAGATAAAGGGTTCCCTCTCTGGCTCTGCCCCCTTTTTGACAGTTTGAGGCGGAAAAACCCATCAGGTCACTCCCTAACATGGATGAGAGAATTCCTGTTAATGCTCCCACTGAAGAAAATGGGTCCTGCCCTTTAATTTACTGCCCGAGCCAAGAGAAGAACCCACTGATGCGTTTTGAACTAACTAGCTGCACTCAGAGCCCATCTTGGTTCAATATTACCCTTCTTGATTTAACAAACCGCATCTCTTTCAGTGCTCTACATTTCTGCTTCCCTGACTCCGATGAGCCTGTACAATCTTTTCTCTTTTACGGAGGGTATTTTCCAGGTGGAAAATTGATAAATCCAGAGTGTCAGTGTTACAGACAGCTGTTTATTTCCATCTGAAGTGTACAAGGTGGAAGGGCTGTAATGTGTACAAGAAAACTGCAGTGGTTTCTAATTTCTCGCAAAATGTCAAACCTATGAAAATTGGATACTGTACTAAATTATTTGTATACATAACATTCAAAAAGTTGGGATGGGACTGATCAGCTGAATTATAATCCTCCTACTGTCCTTATGTCAAAATGACCGCCAAGGCCCCAGTTTTTGGGTCATTTTGATCCAAGAAGGTTCATATAATTAATAATTTTCTATGTGATCCACTTTTGGGAACTATTATTTTCACTTTAATGCATTGTAGAAAAAAAAAGTACTTTGCTTGCAGTAAAACATTTTTTCTTCTTGTACTATGCTTAATAAAATTTATTTTTATCCTCTGTCTTGTAGAGTAGGTCAGGCAGGAATCCCTGTGGACTGATGTTTGCAGATGACATGATCTGTGGTGAGAACAGGGAACAGGTGGAAGAGAACTTGTAAAGGTGGAGTTATGCAATTGAAAGGAGAGGAATGAAAGTCAGCCACGATAAGAGTACATTAAGGATGCATGATATTATCGACATGGTATCGGTATCTGTACCGGACAATATTAGCGATAAAGTTAAACATGTTTTTCTATGTCAACCCAGTGATGCCTGCAGCACCAGCACAACATTATGACATCACGTGCGCTGTTGGATTTAGATTTGTGAAAATTTACAAATGTGCACTGTTCCGAGTGTTGTCATTGTGTTAGAGTAAATGTCATGAATACATTTGACATCAAAGTTGAGATGTTGCATCATTTTCAGCCCACTTTCTGGCATCTGCATTTGGTAGCAGACCAAATTGACAAAACTATGCAGAATAATGTAGTATTTTAATTCCACAGCAGAGAAAGCCATGTAGTCTCTGTAAGTAGGTCTAGAAAACAAAATATTGGTATTGGTATCAGTATCGGTAATAGGCCAAATAAGTTTGAACATATCGGATATCGGCCAAAAATCCAATATCCTGCATCCCTAGAGTTCATGTGTGTGGATGTTGTGACGTTACTTGCACCACAGAATGGTAGCGCTAATGGAAGCGCCGCTTCGATTCGCTCTTTTCTTGTTCCTGTTGTTTCTATTTTAACTTTTTTTTGCTCCTACACTTCTCACACCCACGCTACGGGTATGACCGTGACGGATTGTTGGAGTTTTGTGTGTTGCTGCCTTGCCATCCTGTCATTGTGGTTCAGTTCCCGGCTCCTTTCCCGCCTCGGGCTCCTGTCATGGCAGATGTCTCCATGATCTTCCATCTGCCTGTATGAACATGCTATGGAGACCCTTGAACAGGGGACAGCTGAAAGATGTCTTGCAGAGTAGATTTTTCTTAAATACAGTATACAGGCAGTCCTCGACCTACGAACGGGTTCCGGACCTAAGAACCGTTCGTAGGTCGATTCTGCCGTAA
>JARVLU010000665.1:4904071-4915588 GCA_031762415.1 Simpsonichthys santanae
ATGCTAAAGAGCTCAAACCACACCGAGGGTCCACTACACCATGTCAACCCACGTCACATCAAGGGGCCTCCCTCCCATTTTTCGATTCACACAGTCTTATACTACCATCTGGTGGTCAAAAAAGGCACTACACTCAAAACAAATAATTTCTTATTGTTAAATGTCTAACAATATTATCGTTTATCACAATAATTTCTGAAACAATTAATCATCTAGCAAAATTTATTATGGTGACAGGCCTATATGTCACCAGCAAACTGGTTGATCCAATATGAGACGGTGCTATTTATAAGACTGAGTGTGTTGCAGCTCCACAGATTGAAGAAGTCTTTTGGATGAAAGACGAAATGTTTCAACAAGAAGAATTTGTCCAGAGAACCCGACTTTATTAGATTCATCTATCTGGATTGTTGATCATGCATCAGGAGATATATATACTGTCAGGTTGTGGTTTGTACACTGATTGATCTGTTGCAACGCACAGATTTCAGTGCGTTTTGATTTGCTGCTATGCTTGATAGTTAGTTCACTTCTGGTGTGGCCAGTTTATATTTGATTCAGAATTATTCAGTAATAAAAAATAAATAAATAAATAACACAAGACAATAACCACAATCTCTTAGGTCCTGTAGCTCTAAACAAGTCAATACATTTCCACTGTGCTTTAGAGAGGCTGGTTTTGTTCGCTTTTAACATTGACACAATTTCCTGCTAAAAGACAAACCCTTTAAAACAAGCCATACTTTAATCTTTATTTTTCTCCTGATCATTTTGTCTTAAACAACATTCCATTCATTGTTAATCACTGCTCATTGCTGATGTATTTTCTCTTTAGGACTGTGTCAACACAAATGTGATTGCTGAAAACAAGGAACCAACCATAACTCCAGCACTTGTAGAGCTCAGACTTCTAATTATCAGCCAGTCAATACACACTACACACTTCTTTAAATCTCATTGAATCAATCCAAGTGTACTTGTTGTGTTTATCCCTGTTTGTGTATTTTCTTTTTCTTTTAGATACCGATTACAGTCTTACATCGTTTTTTTATAAACATCCAAAACCTGAACTTTATCATGAATCAGAAATTTATGATCTGCTCCCTCACCCCAGCCTCCTGGCGATGTCTCTTTTCGGGGAGGTGAGTGTTGGTGATCCATTCTTGATTTGCTCAGCGGAATTTACCTGGGACTATGCAGTGTTTGCAGAATCACCTTTCTTTATGAGCTCCAAAAGCACCTCAAACGTTTGATGGATGGCTCCCGTGAAACCTTGTGGCCTCCAAATAAGCTATAATGTAATTCTGCTTCTTGTGTGATTTACCTCCATGACCCTGTGCAAGGAACAATCAGCAGCTTTCAGCAAAAACACAGTGCCAAGGTTCAAATATAGCAAAAGAGGAAAAATATACAAACAGACTGCAACAAATGGCCCTAAAATGGATCCGAGGCAAGCTTGAACAAAGTTGTGACATAAAGCAATGGAAAGGCTGCTCAAGGGTGTTTATAACGAAACAAAACCAGAGAGCCACACATTGGCAGCAGAATGGTTATTTGCTTTGATGCAGAACTTTTAGGAGGCTTTACTTGGCTTAACTTCAGCAGCTAAAACACTTTCCCATTAGGCAAATCTTGCACAGAGAAATTAAGCTGGTTTTATTTGGGTAAACTGTTGGCAAGATTAGCACTTATAATGAGACAGAGCATGGAATAAACACCCCATCAAGACAACAGTGTCCATCAGCATTCTCCATTTTACAACGTACGTATCTTCTCTGTACTTTCTAATGGGTTAGACCACGGGAGCAAAGGCACACAAGATGAGGGTTCCAAAAGAAGGAGCTTTAATGGTCTATAAGCACTGCTGGACTCATCTTACAAGTCCAAATGATTTGCATGACTGGCTTTATCACAGTCATAATCATCTTATTTAAAAACAGGGCCATACTAGTGTGATGGATCATTGCTTTTATGGTATGTACTTTAGAATAAGGGTTTCAACTTTGTGTGTTTGGTCCAGAGCCACAAGTTGTAAAAGGTCTTCAAAACATTTATGTAAACTGGGGTTAAACTAAGTTTTATGTCATGTTTAATTTTTAAGCCAAAACAATGGATGTTTTGAGGGAGTGAAAACAGAATTCAGTGTAAATGCACAAAGTAGGTTTTCACATTAATGTAGACTTCTAATGTCCCAATTTGTGAAACAAGGAGGGGGAATTGAAAGTAAATGGTAAATGTACTGTACTTATATAGTGTCTTTCTATCTTATCAAGCTACTCAAAGTGCTTTACACCACAATCTGTGCCTCATTTACCCATTCATACATCACTACTAGATCTATACAAAGACTAATCAGTGCTTTATCACATTCATACACCAATGGGACACGCATCATAGGCAATGAGGTGTTCAGTATCTTGCCCAGGGACACTTTAACATGTGACTACTGGTGGAATTGAACCCCCAACTCTTGCATTGGAGGAAAACTTCTCTAACCACTCAGCCACATACGCCCAAGTACTGTCTGTCCATCCATGTGAGTATAACTTGAAAAGTAAATTAAGTACCAATTGTCATTTAGGTCTGTGACTATAACAAGATAAAGAAGGTTCCTTTTGAAAATTGGGTTGCCACATCAAAATCAGTAATGGCTGCTGCCATTAAATGTATAAACCTCGAGTTTGATAACTTTCACAATTAGCAACGTGCCAACTTCCATTCTGGTGTGTGGCTGAGTCTTGATATAAGAAAGGTCACTATCAGAAGTTGGGTTGCTAAATCTATCTCTCCATCCATCCAGTATCTTTACCTGCTTCTTTCTTTTTGGGTCACGGGGGGCACTGGTGCCCATATCCAGCAGTCACTGTGCGAGAGACAAGGGACACTCTGAGCAGGTCCCCAGTCCATCTCAGGGCCACATAGGGACAAATGAGACAACGATTCACAGTCTCACTCATGCATAGGGTCAGTTCAGAGTTACCAATCAGCCTAACATGCATGTTTTTGTCTGTAGGAGGAAACTGGAGTACCTGGGGAAAAAAAACAGGTATGTACAGAGAGAACATGCAAACTCCACCCAGAAAGGCCCTTGGCCAAGATTCGATCTGGAGACCTTCTTGCCAAGAGGCAGCAGCTCTACCAACTGTGCCACCGTGCTGCCCTGAGTTGCTAAATCAAAACCCAAAATGGCCACCACCATTCATGTACACTGGCCACACCAATCATTGGAGGAAACTATGCTTTCTAGTTTCTATATTGCCTCCAATTTTTTTTTCATTCTTCTTTTGGCTGCTCCCTTCTTCAGTGGTCGCCACAGCAAACTGACTCACACAAAGACTTGGCAATTGTTTTTACGCCTGATGCCCTTTCTGCTGACATCACAGACCACCGAGCTACCACAGCACTCCATGTGGATCCACAGAGAGCTGCTATCTAGGGTGCATGGGGAGCTCTTAGTGGGGGTTAAGGGCTTTGCTCAAGGGCCCAAGGTGGGGCGAATGAGGGTGGAGACGGTTGTGGGTGTTTCACCTTATGCACCCACATTTTGGTGTTGTCTGTTTGGGTAGTTGAACCAGCAACTTTCCAATCACAGACCCACCTTCTCTAACCTCTACGCCACAACTCAGTTTCCTCTAATGATGGAAGTGGCAGAAAATTGATGAATGGCCAAAACCAAGGCCATCATTGTCCATCCCCTGGCTCCGCCATTGCGCCTGGTTATGGATAAAATGGCTTCCTCCACTCACCATGATCCCTCACTCTACACTGTCTTGGACAATAAAAATAATAAATAATGTAACACCTACCCACCTGAATATATTGCACCACCAACATTAAGGCGTACTTGAATGCCTTTTTCAATTTGTTCAGAAAAACACTCATCTTGAAAAGCTATAAACGTTCACTGTTCAAATCCCTCAGCAATGGGGTGCATTGGCGTCTCACTTGCTCAGTATTGTTCCATCATTCTTTGTCCAATTAGTGCTTTGAAACAAAAAAATGCTAATACTGTATGTACACCACTTTGCACTTAAATTTCTAATGAGCACAAGACCTTCATCCTGGTAAACAAACAAAAACAATTCTCACATATCACATTCAGGTCTCTGTTGCAAATGAGTCCTCGTGGATCAATGGGACTAACCTGTTTAAATGAAAGTTGAATGAATATGTTTAATGCCACAGTAACGTAAAACATGTTTAAACTTTGAATCATTGCTGTTTATTTTTTGTTCTTTTTGCGTATCCAATCATTTACTCCAGGTACTTGGGGTTTATTAAACTTTACGTCATAATGGGTTTTATTTTCATTTAAAGTTAAAATTAATTAACTGTATGTTTGTAAAGTATGTGACAAAATACAGCTTTTGACTGATTTTTATTATATTTCCTATTTACATGTAAGGCAGGAGTCTCTGAGGTCCAAGCACACTGGCCTTGCAAGTTGTTGCTGTACCGCACTGAGCAGAGATCTTAGAAAATCATCTCCAGACTTTGAAGTTTCTCTTTCCACCCCACTGTGAAGTCTTGCAACTTCATAGTTCAGCCCAGGCGGTGGGAAACAGGCACCAGTACTGAAGAAGAAAGGGCACTTCTGCCTTCAGGGTCAGTCCACGCATAATGGATTGTGGAGCTGCAGCCAAACTAATTGTTAGGCTTCGAGAAGTGAGTTTGTGTGTGTGTGCAGCTGGGTACAGTTGAATAATATTTTGTATGAGCAAGAGCTGGAAATTATGCATGTAGTTTGAGTCAGAACTTATATACTGTTACATAAAAAATATTGCTTCTATATTTGAACACTTTTTTTCTCATCAGATTTGAGGTCAAAATTTAGATTTTTTTTTTTTTTTTTTTTTTTAACGTGTTCATGCTTGGTCGCCGTACATCCATAATATTTTTGTTATTTCAGCCATAACTTCCGTTATGCTCAAGAAAATGTACCGAAACTTCTTAGACCTATAGGTCATCACTAGTGTTGCATGCATTTTTCATCATTCTTGTGATGAAAGAACGTCTAAACCTCTAAACGTCTAGTCTAGAACGTTAAAACAAGCTATTTGCTTGTCAGTGTTTATAACTTCTGACAGACTCAAAATAATTTAAGAAAACTTGGTACACAGTACCACCACTAGACAACAAGTTGCATAATTGTTTCATCACCCTAGCACTGTCAAGGTTACAAATCAAGATCAAGATTGTTGCTTGTCCAGACCATTGCTTTAGATTGCTGTATAATAATTTGTCAGCGGGTATATAATGAGCCGTATGCGGAACTGTTGCTTTAAAAACTTTGACAAGTTAAAGGATGAAAAGTGATGATCATAAGTGAAAGAGAAGTAAAATGATAGGTGGGCAGAGGGAAAGACGTGCTGAAAATGGAGAACATTGTTTCCCATTTCATCTGAGTGTCCAAAGAGTCTTCAAATACAGCAAACAGCCATCTTCAACAAACAAGAGACAGAGTGACTGTAAAAACTATAATGGACAAGAGGTAAAGGAGAAAAAAAGGTACCAAAAGTGCTATTGAGTATAAAGGATAATACAGAAAGTTGAAGGATAGGCTGCTGTCTCTTTTCTCACCAATGATATTCAACAATTCAATTGAGGAAATTCTCTGAGGGCTAATGGATGTCAAGTTGGCACAGACATTTGAACCTCCAAAGCCCATTTCACTTCTGGGTCAAAGTTGAATACCACTTGTCTCCTATGCACTACTTCCCCAAGATACTCCCCTTTGAATTCATACAAGATTTCTTTGGCAAAGCAAAACAGTGGAACAAAAATATTCATGCAAAAATCCATGGTTAGACAACAGCAAATTATATTTTTATCTCTAAAAACATTGTCACAATAAAATTCAATTTGTGCATTTGAATTTAATTGGATGTCAATGTACAGATGCACTGATGAGAGGACATTTGTATTCCACAAGTAAATGCAGATAATGACTAAATGTGGCAGGTGTAGACACAGATTATTGGATTAGTTGGGTGTCTCTAGGGTGTCAGAAGATCATTTAATCAAACAAAACAAAGTAAGTGTTAAATATTAGTCATTAATTTTCAGCAAAAAATGCTTTATTATAAATTGGGTTACAGAGACGTCCTAAATATTTACAATTGCGAAGCGTGGCAAGTACTGTATACTCTTTGGGGTTTTAATGGGTATGCCATATCAACTGCCACAACTCTGTACTAACTGTTATCAATGTCAAGGGTTCAGTTTGAGAGCACCTTCTGTTTATGTGGATATTTTTATAGAAAAGATTGCCTTGAGCCACCAAGTGTAGCAAGAAGAACATAAAGCACAACAGGAAATAGACAGTACTGAAGAAAGGAAACCATCAGGTGCACAGACATAGAGAAGAATTCCATCCATCCATTATTTTTACCCACTTTTTCCTTTTGGGTCGTGGGGGGGGGGGGGGGTCACTGGCGCCCATATCTAGCCATCGCTATGCGAGAGGCAAGGGACACCCTGGACAGGTCTCCAGTCCATCACAGGGTCACATGGAGATAAACGAGACAACCATTCACTCTCTCCCTCATGTCTAGGGACAATTTAGAGTCACCAATCGGCCTAATATGCATGTTTTTGGAGAAAACACACATGCACAAAGAGAACATGGAAACTCCACCCAGGAAGGGTCCGGGCCGGGATTCAAACCAGCAACCTTCTCACTGAGAGGCAACAGCTGTACCAACTGAGCCATGTGTATAGAATAATAAAAAAATAAATAATAATTTGACAGACACTTCTGAAAATTACTTGATTAAAACTAAACATTGAATAGGCAATGGTCAAACTACAGGTAGTCCTCGACTTACAAACGAGTTCCGTACCTACAAACCGTTTGTAACCCGATTTTGACGTAAGTCGGAACTCATTACACGTGGCGCAGCACCCGTTCGTAAGTCCGGATTTTTTGCCGTAAGTCGAGGAAATATGTAAACGTATGCTACCGCTGCGCCGCACACCCATTTGTAAGTCCGAGTTGCTGTAAGTCGAGGACTACCTGTTAAAGCAGTAATAATATTAAAAAATAAATAAATCTGAATTAATAAACTATGTTTCCTACTTACAATAAACCACAAATTGAGATTCCAAATTTTAAATTAATCCATGTAAAGCTTTTGCTAGAATAAATTGGCCTTAAAACATGAAGTTTATATTATCCAAGTAAAAATCACATTAGGTTTAACAACTATTGAGTTTAAAGGAGCATTGCTCTTTTAATTTGCATCCAATTTATTTCTGGAAATAAAGAAAGGGCTTTTGTCTTTAGTTACCAGAGCTAGCAGTGCTGGTATAAGATACATGCTTGGTTTGAAAAGGAAATGCTCAAATGTGTTGTAGATCAGATCTGATCTTTTGTAGATGCAGCCTGTTAGATTTACGAGCTCTATAGGATTCTATAAAGCGCACATCAAAGACGTATACAGTAGTGGAATGTTGTAGGGAACCCGTTAGTGAGCCATGATTTGACTGACTCCACCAAACTGCAGTCATTAAACAGCTCATGATTTATTATGACTACTATCTGCACCACAATTCTATTGACTCTGGTAGAATCGCAGGTAGCCTCGACCTCAGAGACACACATGCATGTTGAAAAGTCAACATAGAGGATTTATTCGTGGATGGATCTGACCACTAATGACATAAGCAGATGAAACTGAAGACTCATTCGTGTTTCTACATACAGGACGAGCATTTAGTGGCTCCTTGCCAACATGAAGTCTCTTGAGATTTAATTTCCACACAGCAGCCCATTCATTATCAATGGAAACAAGGAGGTGCACATGCCATTGTGCTCATTTCCTCACATCACAGGGGTCCTGAACTGCTCGTCTCCACAGTAAACCAGGACCAAAAGCGGAATAATTCTGTGTCAACACTGGTCATGCTGTGTAAACCCTTTTACCATCCTTTCTTACGGCTACAGACCTGTTGTCCTGATCAACAACAGCTCATTAAGCACACTCATGTCTGACTGAAGTCCAATTTGAAGGAGATTTCCCAGGATGCTTGGATCCAATGGACATTAAAAAGGTTGATATACATGCATGTGCACACAGTAGCAATAACTGTTCTTGCACAGCTCCTTTACCTCAGAGAACACCTAAAGTAAAATGGTTCTTTTTTCTTCTTCTTCTTTTACTTAATATGATTGCTTTCTTTCATTTGCAGTGGACATGGATATTCTTGTTCTCTGTTTGCACTTATTTGATGACCCATGTGAAGCAAATTGGTTTTGAGACAGATGACGAGGGAGACATGACAATACATCCTAATCCAATATGCTTCCTGGAACTGGTGCAACCTCACTGGTGACATTTGGTTGCTGAAAAAAATAATTTACTTTGTCTGGCCATTTTTTTTCCCTTACTGAAGACATGATGGCCCTAAAGTGCAAAACACAACTACATTTCACAAATCGTAGCAATGAAATGAACCCCAAGAGAACAATCGCCGCTTACACCGCATCTGTCTTGGTTAAAGTTTCAAGATGTTGGGTCAGCAGACAAAAAACAATTTTCTGGGTATTTACTGTTAGACTAAATACAACTGAGGGAAAATGACGATGGAAAAACACAGTTGAGCTTTTCAAAGACCATTAGGAAACAGCAGATTGTTGTCCGTTTATAATAAACGTGCTTAAGTTAAAATACGTTTTTATATACTTTTTAAAAGTTGTATTTTAGAGGACATTTTTGCTAGGTGTCGAGCTCCTTTCAGAAAATACTTTAAAGCTTGGCTTGAGACTCCCCTTTCCCCTTCTCAGTCTAATTTATGTAAAGTGCAGGGGTTGAAGTCAACCTGCTGCTGTTAAACCTCTGAGCTTGAGGTAGGG
The DNA here is from genome assembly GCA_031762415.1 of Simpsonichthys santanae. Lineage (NCBI taxonomy): Eukaryota > Metazoa > Chordata > Actinopteri > Cyprinodontiformes > Rivulidae > Simpsonichthys > Simpsonichthys santanae. Next base: position 4,912,926 of record JARVLU010000665.1, read on the forward strand.
TTGAGGTAGAACTGATTTGGTTGTAGAGTCGTCATTGGGGTTCAAGGGTACGATGTGGCAGTATATGCAGTGTTTCCCTTACATTACTTGCCTTGGCAGGGCATTCATTTGTTATGCAATTGTTGTCGATGGGTGGAAGGGGTGGGAGGTGGATACGGGGAGACATAGACACACGTCTGTTTTGCGCACTCCCTATACCGACTGTTTTCAATTGGGGGCGGGGGTGGACAGCTCAGCATGAGGGAAATGGCACACCACCTTTGTAGCTTTTTAGCTAGCCCGTCTGTATTGCACATCACTAGCTTAGCTCTACGTCAGTGCCGCCACTTGTCGACGGTTCGGTAGTCAGGGCGCTCGGTTCTCTTGACAGGGCAGGGCGCTACTTGTTTAATGGTAGGGGGAACCCTGCTATGTGACCAGCCTCTGGGGAACTACAATTGGAGATTTTCAGTATGTATTTTTTTCCTTATAGTTCTCTATGTCAACATTGATGAGTTACATGCCATGCCTACTTTAAATTTGCTATGCTGACTTTCTGAAGTGCTCGTCCTTGAGGCATGGCGGACTTTATTGCTGATTTATGAACGTACATCTTAAAGAGGACCTTTTTTTTGTAAACAGGCATCAAATGACTTAGGTCTTTTTCAACTAGTGCATTCTGCTCTACATCTGCATCTTTTCAATCACAACCACTGTTGTTTTCAAAATCTTCCTCCCTCACTAAGATGTAGTAATTAAGAAGTTCATGTACTTATAATAAATGTTTAAAATTCCTGAACAACATTAGCCCAGTTTATTAATTTCAAAAAGATCATATGGTCAGTCGCTCTTTGTTTTGGACTCTAAAGACGGTGATTGCTAAGATGCAATGACCAGTAGACATCTGGAAGTTGATCATTTGGCAAAATAAAACCTTCATTGCAGCATCATACTACCCTTTAGATAGTCGCCCTAACACCACTTACAGAATGTAGAAAGTGCAGTTTTTTTCTATGTGCGTTTATCGTCCATTTAGCTGAAAAATATCTCTTGGAAACATGTTTTGAACAAACGATTATCAAAAATTGTTCACTAAAATGACAGGAATATATTTCAGAAGGTTAGAGTTGTGTATTAAATGACAAGATGCGTCTACTGTCACGGTACATGTCTTCACTGTTTGCCATTGTTACGCAGACAGTTTAACAACTTAAAGCAAATCCTTGAGTCAATAAACTGCAAATGATTTATAGCAGCAGCCACTTTCCTCCCTTTTTTATGTTCTCCGATAAAGTTATTCACACTTTTTAGCCTAAAAAAAACAAATAATTTTATTTTTAGTTTACTGTTTTAGTCATATGCAGGTTAACACAAGGTCAACAATGCAATGCAATGTTCAGGACAAGAAGAACCCTATAAACAGTTACTTTGTATTTTAGTAAGTAATATGTTTAATCTTAAAGTGAAACTGTTCTAATGAGAAGTTCCCTTGGTTTTCATTTCTCTGTATTCATACGCTGATTTATTTTGTGCTTCCTGCAATCAGTCATGAGCCATATGTTCACAAATTTAATGAGCAGTCTGACTGTTCGTGCAAGTACTAAGCAGTTGATATCATTACACCTGTAGACATCAAAAGAGTGACAAAATCACAGCATATGAAATTGCAATCACAATGACTAATCAGTTCTCTATGGGCACATATTCAGAATGCACTATGATGGTGATTGGGTGTGAGATTAGCAGATTTAAAATGAGTACTCCTTTGATTTTTAGCACTGTACTTCTAAAATGATGTACCTTTCGCAAAAAAATTGTAAACATTGGTTTTGTTTACTTTCTCTTGTGGTCATCAACAACTCCCAACAATTTGACTCTGAAGTTGACCAATTTTAATTACTAAAATTACTGTGCCATGAGTAAAATGTGTAGCATAGCCATGTCTTGAAAGTAGTCTGACTCCTCCCTCTGCTGGATACACTGTACAATTATGCCATTTGCAAGTAAGGACATGGCTTGTTCACAGCACATTAGGGATGAACATTAGAAGTGTTTATTTTGCCGCATAATTGGCCAATTACCACCAATACCGATATGTCCCCCAAACTCCTGTATCCGCCTCAACCTCCGGATAGTGGGCAAAACGTTTCTACAAAAAAGAAACTGTCCGGATGGCCTGACTGAGCATTATTGGATTGGGTGATTGAGCATGAACTTTGTTGCCTTGAACCACTTTGGCTGTGGCTGCCTGCCTGGGAGGAGCCGATGAGGGACAGAGCAGCCCCCAGAAACCATCTTGGCTCCAGCAAACTGGTTGGTCCACTTAAGGAGTTTACTGCTTGGTGGGGAAACCGTGTAGTTGGAACTCCTCAGACTGATGAAGCCCTCAGAATAGAGGGTGAAACGTTTCTACAGAAAAGAAACTGTCCAGATGGCCTGACTGAGCATTATTGGATTTGTTACCTGGATGATTGAGCATGAACTTTGTTGTCCTGTCCTACCGATACAGGTAGTCCTCGGTTTAAGGCTGAGATCCTTTCTAACGGCTCAGCCTTAAACCGATTCAGCCTTAAATCGGAACTGCTCCACCTAGCGGCCGTAAACGCTGATTTTCGGCCGTAAACGAAACCGAAACTAAAACGGCGATCGGTCACGTCTTTTTAAACACGTTTTTTTCAATGTAA
>JARVLU010000665.1:4982139-5004084 GCA_031762415.1 Simpsonichthys santanae
CTATATATAGATATATAGATATATAACAAACAGTAAATATTACTTGCATTCCCTGTTCAATTCCAGTCCAGAAAGAAAACCACTTATCTCAAAATCTACAAATATTCATAATTCAAATCCCTCAGGAGCAAGAGTACATCAGCATACCCCTTGCGTAACTTAATTCAGCATTTTAAAGCAGCCTTTTTGCTCATCTTTTTATGTCAAAACAAGAGGTTAGATATTTCATTGTACAGTCGAGCATCACGCTTGGCCTCTAGTATTCTTAGATAACAATGTAAAGAGGGGAAACGCATCCAGTTCAAGCTTGCCAATTGCATGTAATATTTGTACAGTGAAAGGGCCAAACACTTGTACAGGCACTTCTGTGTTGAGTTGATATATGATGCGGGTAAAAAAAAATCAGTTAAAAAAATATATATTTCTTTCCAAATGGACTTTGTAGCACTTAAAGCCCAGCTGCAATCGGTCTGAATACATCAGTCTGGTGTGACACCCACACAATCGCTTGTCACGCCTGAGATGAAAATGCCACGATGGAGTGACTGATACCTGCCCAGATCTTCACAGTGACTTCTTGTGGGGTGGGGGGGGGAGACACCTTGCATATGGCCGCATGAATAATTCCAGTCGGTGTCGCGGTCTTGCAAGTTGTACAAGATAGATTGTGGAACAACAAGTACCGCTACTACTTTTTTTCCCCCTCTCCATGATTTATTCAGATTTGCACAATATTTCAACTCGCAGTCAGCACCTGAAGAATTTTTCGAAAAGGCAGAGGAGTATGGGAGAATTAAGCTGTCATGGAAAGTTTTTTTTTTTTTCTTATATAACTTTATAAGGTGATAGAGGCAATCCTATTATTGTTGGAATTTGAGTGTATTGTATGGTTTAGTAAGTAAAATATCAGTAGGTTTTATACAACCTATTACAGTATGCAGTAATCTTTCTCTTGACTGAGCCATAGTTTCCGATACACTCAAGATATTTTAATTTAACTTGATACATATATGCATCATCACTTGACTGAGTGTCCCATATACTATTCATCACCCTAGCTTCAAGGTCACAAATCAAGGTCAAATATTATTTAATGTCACTGCTTGTCCGAGACACTGCCATAGGTTGCTATATAATAGTTTGTCGACAGACGTAACCTGTGCCATATTCATTTTATTTTTATCTTCTTTAAGTAGAAGAGCTATGTCTTAGTTTTAATCCACAAATCCATTCCACAGACATAGATGCACTCATGTCACAGAGACAATGAAAGCGCCTCTGCCAGGTGACTGATACCTGCCCAGATTTTGTTAATGGTCCCATTCTGATGACAAATCATCCTGGCAGACAGCTATAACGCAACTTCATCTTCTGCTCGTGTCATTATGTGCAGCCAGTCACAAATCAAGGCCTTCCCGAGCTCTGAAGATCAGGAAAAAAAAATGTTCCTGATCAAAGACTTATTCAAGTACAGTAATCGTAAAGTGGCAAAAAAAAAAATTTAATAGCCTCTGGTTTGTAGGGAGGTTTCTTTCATCATAAAACCATCTATTCATTTTTATTACACAATTGTGTATGAATTAAAAGACACAGAGCAAGTTTGATTATTGACTTTTGTTGTTGTTTAGATACTGTATTTTCCGGATTATACGTTGCTCTGGAATGTACGTCACATCAGTCAAAAAATGCCTCATGAAGAGGGAAAAAAAAACATATATAAGTCACTTTGGAGTCTAAGTCAAATTAATTTAGAAGTGCATTTCACAATGTGCAAGAACTGACATTTAATCTGAAATAACTAACACACAGGGGCGGACAGACCGTCGGGATCGCCGAAACGTTTCCCGGTGGCCTGGCCCGCCCAGTGGTCGCCGAGGGACTGGACTAAAGGCTCTGTTCAGTTTGCGCTTTATTCTTTTTAAATAAACAAGCTGCTCTTACCCAGTCTCACACATCTCAATGAAGCTGCACTGAAGCGATGGGGAAAGACTGACACCTCCCCCCACCCCTCCATTCTTTTTCTGAGTCTGTGTCTGTCACTTTTAGACATATTAAACTAAAATTTGTTGAACAGTCATCTCCTACACATGCTTTGAATGCTAACAGAATGTACCAGATCTTCATTAAGTACTGCAAATATTCCATGAGCCACTGGGTACATTCTAATGAGACACTGTCTGATGCATGTTTACATCTGAATAATCAGAAGTAATTTGACTTTTAAAAACATTTGGTAAATTATATAAAACTTTCAAAATAGATCATATGGATGTAACAAATCTATGCCAATGGGTTAAGTCACATAACTGCTTCACATTTTCACTCCTTACATTATTTTACCATTTAAAAGTCCAAGCAAAACAACATTTAAGGCAGGCTCTACTCTGAATTTTTTTTTAAATTCTAATTTATGTTTCTTCCGTTTTGGAAATAAATGAATAAATCTCTGTCAAGAACACAAAAATACCTATGAAAATGCAGAAAAAGCTTAGTCCTGATTATAGGGGGTGATAACTTACACATTGGCAGATCAAAATATGATGGAAGAACATTGTGAGCATCGCTGATCAACAGTAAAATAAATCTTATGAAAACTGGAATGGGACCAGCTTTGTAGAATGGTTCCAGTACAAACTTTATCCAGCCAGTTATAGAAAAAAAAACTTGATTTTTGTCATTGCGGTTTTTATTTTATGCTCTATTGACAAAACAAATGTTGGCATGCTAAAATGTCATCTTCGCTAAATCTCCATTTGTCAAATCTATACAAACATACAAAAAATGAATTTAGGTTTGAGCAGTTATGGGGGTGGATTTGAGAAAACTCAGTAAATTAAAGAAATAGTGAAGAAAATGGTTTTAGAACAGGGAAACACTGGGAAACTATTGGTAGTGAGGTTCAAGGTGTCAAACACAGCTATTGAGGCAAAAGTAGAAGAAACTCTGAGATGTGCACATAATATCCCCTGCGACTGGATCTGTAAAGAACATGTTGCAGGAATAATTCATGTCCAGAGAAAGCACTGGAGAAACACGCATGACTCTCCCATTGACTGGGAAAAGTTGAGAGTGGAATTCTGAAAGAACACTGGGACCTCTTCTTCTTGAGACTTGGGTTAACATCGCCACTTGGGTTTCGTCTTTTTCATTTGGACTGGAATGCTCTGGCTTTTACTTCAACTTGAAAAACTCTTGGTACTGTTTTATGATTCCAACTGGTCTTGACAAATTATACATGGAAAGTCTAGATTCCTACTTTATCCAAACTTAAACGAATGATAGGACTACCATTTTTATTTTTTATGTTTTAAACTAAATATAAGCTTGGGGTTGTCCTGATATGTGCTCAGTCATCCAGGTAGATTAATCTAACAAGGTTAAGTCAGGTCCTCTGGATGGATTCTTCTTTAATACGTTTCATTTTTTATCCAAATGACTTCTTCAGTCTGAGGACCTGCATCAAACTCAGTCTCATATAGTAAATGGTACCTTCTCAAAGTGGATTAACCAGTTTTCTGGTGACATCCAGAACTAGCTTTTCACATACAAAGGGAGGACCACCAAACTAACAACCGATCGTAATACCCTGACGGCTGCTTACTATTCACAGAGGGCTAAGTGATACTAGCAATAACAGCAACTCCGTTCAATGCAGACAGTTGGACACGGAGACCCCCGCCCCTGTTTAATGACTGATGTGTTCTTTTCACAAAGATGGCTTCCTTCATTCCTCTCTCAAACCAATGTTCCTCTCTATCAAAGATGAGAACTTCTTCATCCCTGAAAGAGTGACCACTGGCCTGCCCAAGCTTGGGGTTGGTTGACTCTAAAAGTTAATCAATTGTAGATGTTTATCCAATGATTATGGTCTAAAATTTTATTTTGAATCTGTCTAGAAGTTCATGAAGTAACTTTGTAAAAGACACAAACACATGCATACACTGTGAAAACATTGTCTTGTGGCAGTGGGCACAAAATAAGAAACTACAGCTTGGAGTCAACATAAATGGTTGTATGGGATTTAGACAAAAAGGATGTACAAACTTTACAGATCTTACATGTACAAAGTATAAAATGTCTAAAAATGCTTTTGTTTTATTACTAAGCATCTGAAAATAGTGCATTTCTTAACAAATAACACAAATACCTGTTGTTTTGCTTGTATATATCTGTGGCTTTAACTGTAGACAACAATCCACGTCTTACTTCCTTTTACGTATTAGTTTTTATTATGAACAATAGGTTTTTGTCATTCACAATCAAATCCACATAACATGATGAAGATGCACTACAAGAGCTTGATTACTGACCATTAGAGTGCATTCAGCTACTTGAATAGTCTGTGAAATTGGAGACTATGAAAAGAAGAGCTAAGTAAAATAATGGGTACAAGTAAAAGGAAAGAAACAGCTCATATAAAACACTTGAAGCATTTCTACAGAGTCAGGGTCACTCTTGGCATTAGAAACTCTGTATTCTTGCAAAACGTCTAGCAATATATATATATATATAATATGAAGGGAATAAAAGCCTAACATTCCTTGAAGTTGCCAGAGTTTTAAGCTAAAACCATCTTTTGCTGAGAAATAGACTTAGTCATTTTGAGCAAGCCTTGTGAATGTTATGTGCCATCTTATTAAATTGCTCAAGATGGGGATGACTCAGTTACTGCCAAACACAAATTTGCTTTTGGAAAATTGACCGAGCTCAACCCATTTTGAAGTTGACTGTCGAACTGTTATCGATTAGCTGCCGACATTGACCATTGACCAATTTGCCATATTTAAGCCCCAAACTGGTAGAGTTAAAGCCGTTTTTGTATTAAATAAGTTTGCTTAACTGTGCCTGTCATTTTTAATGGAATTGAACCCCAGTGGTCAATAGGTTCTAGAGGTAGCTCCATTTCCTGACGCTTTCATTAAAATCTATCTAGTTGTTTTTCTAACAGTCTAACAGGGTAGATAACAGTTAACAGCAAGGTTTTGAGTAAAATGGTGTTGACATGTGATCCTATAAACGCACATTTTTAATGATGGCAATAACCAACTGCTTTCACTTGTCTTAACCGGAGTAAAAATGTTGAATTGGTATTAGTTTCTGTACCTTTATCTGTGCTTGTTGTGATAATGATAACTTAAAAAGTAGGTGAGGTACCTACTTCCATTTTGGTGTGTAGCTACATCAAAGCGATATATAAATGTGTGAGTTTGGGGGGGGGAGGTAGGGGGGATGGGGTGAACTGGCCACACACATCATTTGAGGAAACTATGCTTTCTAGTTTTTATATTGCTTAAAATGGTGGACAAATAATCTATGGTGGCCAAAACCACCACTGGACACTCTCTGGTTCTCTATTGCACCTGGTTGTGGATAAAATTGCTCTCTCCACTGGCCATTATCTCTCTTCTGCCTCAGACAACCAAAAAAAAAAAAATGAAACTACCTCTGTTCTTGTGCATAGTGAATATCTTGCACCAAAAACAGTGTTTACTCGTATTCCCTGTTCAATTTAATCCATTCATCCATCCATTCCTTATCTGTAGTCTGGTTGGGGAAGCAACAGGTCCAGGAGAGAAACCCATACATACAACACTTTTTAGCTCATTCAGGGAAACCCATGTATTCCTAGGCCAGAGAAGATGTGCCATCTTTCCAGCAACTTCTGGGTCTTCCCTGGGGCCGTCTACCAGTGAGACTTGCCTGAAAACTTCTAAAGGGAGTCTTCCAGGAGGCATCCTAATCAAAAGCCCAAACCACCTCAACCAACTCAGTTCAACTCAGAGGAGCATCATCCTCTACCCTGAGCTTCCTGGATGATGGAGTTCCTCGCCCTACCTCTAAGACTGAGCCTGGCTATCTTACAAAGGAAGTCCATTTTGTCCCCTAATATCAGGGATCTTGTTCTTTCAGTCATGATCCAAGCCTCGTGCCCATAAGTGAGGGGGTGGAACGTAGACAGACCAGTGCATCACAAGCTTTGCCTTACGACTCTGCTCTTTCTTCATGTCCAGTTCCAAAAAAACACTAATCTCAGAAACTACAAACATTCATTATTCAAATCAGCCACAGGAGAGTCAGCGTACATCTAGTCAATGTGGTATTAGTGACATACACAACTTAAATAAATTAGGACATTTGAATGTGGCATGTTTAAGTTGCACCTCTGTCTGAAGTTGATTTTGTCTTTAAAAATCAACGCATTTCCTTTAGTGCCAAGAAGAAGAAAGTTAATAATTGCCACATGACATAAATGAACTTTAATTATGCTCACCGTTCTAAAAAGACACGTTTTATTCCTCAGTCATTATGGTTTGCAGGCACATAATACCTACAAAGCATAGTTCATCCCAGAGGAAAAGCAGAGGCGAATGAGGGGCTTTGAAAAAAAGTTTTATCCCAGCTTCTCAGCGGTAACAACTAGAAAGGAACAAATTGTCCTCTGCTATAGTCTGACACAGCTTCACAGCTTAAAGAAAACAGAAAGTAAGTTCCTGAGAGGGGGTACTTTGAGCTCGCCAGGAATTTTCATTATGTTGTTTTCGACTTCTGACCAGTAACAATTACAATTTGGATGATGACTTCCTCCCCTTGGTGAGCTGGGAGGAGAAAGAAGAATTGAGCACATGGAGAGGTGTTTGCAGCTTGGCTGTTTGGTACATGACAAGCAGCTAAAGAGGACAAACAAGTAGGGAGGAATAAAAGGGAATTGATGTAATGCAGGTTGTTATGCCACCACTGGAGTTCAAGATGTTTGTTGCATTAAGATGAAAAGAAATATGAAATAGCTTAAAACCCACCTCTACTTTAATTTATCAACACAACACTTTGAAGCCAGAAAAATACCTATAACCATGTCAATAATACATAAATTGAGCTAAAATTTGGTGTAGCATTAGCTGAGCCATCAGTTACAGCTCTGGCATTAAACATCATTTAATGAATAGGTCTTTTATTCTGGCAAGAAAATGGCAAAAATTAAAACGCAATAACATCAAGGTTAATCCATGTCACACTAGTTTAGAAAGTTTTGTCCAACTGCGTCCACTTTATGACCCTTGCTAGCTGTAAACTTTAGTGTCCTAATCCTGAAAACACACGTTTCTAAAGTAGACACCCGTTAATTGCTGACTGTTCAGAATTATTCCAGTCTTGCATTAATTTTCGTCATATTCATTAAGAAAATTAAGCTCCACTTAACACACTTGTGTAAGAAGAAATAATTAGAGTTGTAGAACCCTTGTAATTTCTAATTATGTCTAAAACATCCCAGCAAAGTGAAGTGCAACCTAAAAAGGGCGCGTTTTAACCCAGAGTGGCACATTTTGTATGCAAAGATAAATAAATGAACAGAGAAGAGCAGCAGGAGGGGTGAAGTGGGGTTTACTGAACCTTTAAACAGGAAGAAAAAAAAAAACATATTGCTTTACTTTCGAGTTCCTCAGCACTGCAATCAAAATGCCAGATAGAAGATTTAAAGGGACAGGAAGCAGTTTTAAAAAGAAGTGATGAAAACCAGGAAGCTTGATCTCGTTTGTAAAAATTGAACTATGGTTTACTCATCTACTAATAACCCATAGCATTTTGATTCATGTACACCCAGGTAGATGCATACATCTCCTCCTACATGTCTCTGCGTGAGTGCAGCTACAGCGTGCGCTCTCAGGACATGATTACCTGCAGTGTTCCCTCAGTGAGGACTGAATTAGGCAAAAGGGCCTTCTCCTACACCGCTCCTGTTTTCTGGAATATCTTGCAAAAACATCTGAAGCTCTCGACCTTGACCTCTCTTAAGTGGTTTTAAACATCTGTTAAGTTCCTGGCAAGAACCAATGCAGACATGTTCCTGTTTTTAGTTTTCTACATTTGTCTTATAATCTAGCTGTTTTTTTTCCGCTACTTTTTCCTTTAGACTCCTTTTGATTGACTTTTTATTTTATTTTAGTTTAACAAAAAATCTGTATGCCTCTTTTATAGTAGTCTATTGTTGTCATTGTTATCCACTGCTGTCATCATGCTTTGTTAAAGAAATCAGGTCTCTTTTGTAAATGAGTCCCCGAGGCTCAATGGGATTAACCTGTAGAAATAAAGGTTGAATGAAAAAAGGCGAGAAAGGCCTGTTAGCATCTCCATCTGGCTCAAACAAAAAAATAAAACTTTTATTTTGAAAGGAAGTAGGCATTTACTTGAGAAGATGAGTTTATCCACTGGTCAGTGTAAAGTTTGAGATATTTAGGACTTACTGTTGTGTCAGCACACAGTATGAAAAACAGATACAATTCAGTAGCAAAGTAAGAACATAATGTTTTTCTTAAGAATTGTAGATGACATTTAGCACCGTCAGATTAAACACAGAGAACCACAGAGATGGCACACGTCAGCACTTTCACACACATAAATGAAGCAGACAAGACTAGCTTGGTCATATCTCAAAGAATGGAAACTACATTGATCTATTCTCTGGTAAAGAACTGCTTTTTTCGAAGAATGCTGTTAATGTCTTCTAAGAGAGAGAAAAAAAAGAGGGTTTTATTTTAGAACTATTTTAAAGAAGGCAGCAAACCAAGACACATACAGTATTTTCTCACTGATAATCACCCGCAGCCCTTTATGTCTAGTTCAGGTGTGCAACACGACTTTACTGCATGTTAAAACCCACCAGTTTTTTTTAATTTTTTTTCTTGGAGGAAAATTTATTTCAGGTCGAGGATGAGGTTCTGCCTCAAGTGGGAGTTCAATTATCTCAGGGTTTTGTTCACGAGTGAAGGAAAAATGAAGTGTGAGACTGACAGATGGATTGGTGCAGCATCTGTAGTATTGCGGACTCTGTACCGGTCTGTTATGGTGAAGGGGGAGCTGAGCTGTAAGGCAAAGCTCTCTGTTTACCACTCAGTCTACGTTCCTACCCTCACCTATGGTCATAAGCTCTGGTTAGTGACCAAAAAACAAAATTGCAGATACAGGTGGTTGAAATGAGTTTCCTCTGCAGGTTAACTTTTATTCTCTCTTAGAGATAGGGTGAGAAGTTCAGTTATCCGGGAGAGACTCAGAGTAGAAACACTGCTCCTCCACATCGAGAGGAGTCAGTTGAGGTGGTTCAGGCATCTGGTAAGGATTCCCCATGGGCACCTCTAGGGAGATGCTTCGGGCATGTCCAACTGGGAGGAGACCCCGGGGAAGACCCCGGACATGCTGGAGAAACTATCGCTCGGTTGGCCTGGGAATGCCTTGGGGTCCTACCAGAAGAGATGGCTGTGGAAAGAGATGTCTGGAACTTCCTGCTCAAGCTGCTGCCCCCACAACCCAACTTCAGAACAAGCGGAAAACTGACGGATGGATGGACGGGCGGACGGACGGATGTATAGAGGAAAAATTAATATGAAAATTAGCTTCATTTTTAACGGTGTTTGGGTTTGACTTGCTGAAAAACAATTTTTATCACAATTTTTTGTGAATGTTCATTATTTGCTTAAAACATTCTCGGTATGGCTTGTTTTTTTGTTAAGTTGAGATGTCTACTCTTGGCAATTAATGAAATTCCTGTTGATTGAAAATTATACATTTTATATTTGAAGATAGCGTTCAACCCATTTGCCCAGCCCTCTGCAACTTTCCTATTGTTGCCCCTTTGGATAAAGTTGTCTTTATGTGGGTCTTGACTCCATTACTCCTTGATTTTTATTTTATTTGGATTGGTTTGGGGTGGGAACGGCAGTGAGGAGTAATCTATATAGACATGGACAAATTATGAAAGAACATTTAACTTTGAACTAGACACTCAAATGGTAGGATTATCATTATGGTAAATGGACTGTACTCACTATATAAAGCGCCTTTCTATCTTATAAAGATATCATATATCAAGGTTCATCTCTTAGATCTTGTTACTGTGTTTTTTTTTTTTTTTTTTACATTTTATTGTGGGATGTAACTGGACCCTGTGTACATAATCTCGTTCCACCACATGTACCACATGTGGTATGAATGACAAATAAATCTCTCAGACTCTCAAAGCATTCTACACTACAATCTGTGTCCTCATCCACCCATTCATACAGCACTCTACCAGATCTCTATAAAGACTAATCAGTGCTTTATTACATTCAAACACCGATGGGACACACATTGGAGGCAATGAGAGGTTCAGTGTTTTGCCCAGGGACACTTTGGCATGTGACTGCTGGTGGATTTGATCTCCAAACTCTTGCATTGAAGGACGACTGCTCTAACCACTCAGCCACAGTCGCCCTGGTGATGCATGTTGACCATGACCATGACGGTGACCATGAGAGGGAGAGACTCGCTGTAATTTCTTTGAACTTTACCAAGATAGCCACCTAAAAGCAATTAAATTTGCTCGACATTATAGTAAAGGTTGTCTCAGTTGAACTTTACCTTAATAAATACTCTTTAATGGTCAAATTAGCTGCGTTTGGCCTGGGCGGCGTGGCAAAATGCAGCTGATTTGACGTCTTATCCAGGAGTTCTTGGTGTTGCCAAGTGTCTCATTAAAAGCCACTTTTACCCAGTAATGAGACACTTGTCTTGCCATATTACATGAGAGCCCTCTAGTGGCTGAAAATGGTAGTGTTCAATATTGTCCATGTCAGACTGAACAAAATTGTCAGATCTCAACCAGAAATTGGGTTAGAAATATGGGAAAAAATAAGTCACTTTGCTGTACAAGTTGCAGGCATGCTAGTTCATGCAAAAAAAGTGTGATTTAAACAGCAAACATTACGGTATGCTACCACACCAAAATCTGAAAAACTGAAATAATTAGAATTAGAATTAGAATAAATAGTTCTATAATTATTCTATAGTAAATAAAATTATAATGAGAATTATTTGATGCCCAAATTATATATTTTTTTCTGTGTTTTTGTGGCCATCATAATGTTTACAAGTGGTTTATGTGCATCCAATGAATAAAATCTGTTCAGTGATGCACTATTTTGAACAGATACACAAGCATACACAAAGATAAAAATTATTATTGCCTTGAACACCACCAAGCACAACATTTTTGGTATTTCACATCGGAACCAGTGTTTTGTTAATCAGTTTATTTCTTACTGTCACGCTACAAAGATCACGTACACGATATAAAGGCTCATGGTTACAGGAGGAGAGCATGTAAATTTAGTTTGTTTCCTGTCAAAAACAGTTATGTTTACGTGAGGTGACAGGCAATAATCTCAGACACACACAGGCAATCTCACACCATCCCCCTCTGACCTTGTCACTCCAGTGATGACAAATTGCCTGCATGTCTGCGAGTCACATGACCTCATCTGAGTTGGCGAGGCGGCTCTCGTGATGGGGTTTCCACAAGCACTGACAACATGGACGTCATATCGTATTGATCAAGGCTCGGTGCCGGCATTTAGCTGGCCGCTTGTCTTGTCGAGAAGAAAAGTGAATTTGGTTCGTTGTGTTTTGTTGAAAACAAAAGATTTTGACATATTTTCAAATGCTTCGAGACAAATCGAGGTTTCTGTGAAATGGAAAAGATTCAGGAATGAAACGAGCTTCAATCAGTTTACCTTTTGACATAAACTGTTAATTCTGCTCCACTGTCAGACCTTAAATATTTTTGTCGCCAGATGTCAAAGGGCCTCAAAGAACAAGAGTTTTTGTGAATTCTCCTTTTCGAATGTGCATTTCAGACTAGAAGGAACTTTTCAGAATATCACAAGGTCACAACTGAAAATAACAACAAAAAAATCATGAAATCTTTGTTCTGTTTAGATCAGCACCTTCAGTCCAACACGCCATGGGCATGGCTTGGGAGAAAGCAGCTTTTCTTCCATCTAAGCAACAAAACTGTGGACTAAAGTCTGAGTAAAAGAAGAAAAGCAGCAAAAAATAAAGGTATTAGTGCGACAATGTGACTGTCTTGGCGATTATACCTGGAGGATCTTAAAGTGAGGATCTTCGGTAAAACATTTGAAAGTGAAATTGTTGAAGTTTGAACAGGACACGTGAGGCTTTAAGGAGATTTACAGTCCACCTTCAATTTGATGTTTTTGTCCCTTTGTGTGTCCTGTGGGAAACTGTCTAGAATATCTGTTTAAACCACACAAAAAGTACGCCTCAATCTATTTTTGTTTTTCCTCAAGCCTCAGTGGTCTTTATTTTTCAGTTTCTGTCTTTTATTTATGAATCAGACGCAGAGATTTATTTTTTTCAGGGGTATTTTTACTGTGTTCCCAACACGCTGTACCTCATGATCCACTGGAAACATTTTAATGAAAAAAAATCCAGATGGCCACCACAGCACACGCACTCAGTCAGTTGTGCCAAAAGTGTTGCAAAATGTGTTGTAGTTGTGGCTGAGCATCATACAGCACATACTCAGTAACATCCCACAGTACTGCGCTGGAGTGCACATAATGTTGTTGTACCCCTTTGCACATCAAAAAGTGGGATTTGGAAATACTGTTCGTTCGTTCGTCTGTCCGTGCAAATTGTGAGCATGATCATTTGAAAAACAGGTGCGGTACTGACTTCCATTTTAGTGAGAGGGTACATCTAGGCATAAGAAAGGTCATAATCAAAAAGTGGGTTGCCTCATCAATATATACATACATAAGTACGTAGATGCATACATAACCTTTATTTAACCAAATTCCATTGAGATCACAGATCTCTTTTGCAAGGGAGGCCTGGGCCTGAAGGCAGCCTAACATGCATGTTTTTGGTCATGCATCCATAAGTATGTGCATGCATACATATGTACGTATGTATGTGTGTACGTGCATAAATGTATACATACATACATATGTACGTGCATACATTGTACATACATATATACAAAGGTACATATACGAACGTACAGTGCATACCTATATTCATACTATTTTTCATCCATCCATGCATTATCTTTTACCCACTCCTTCCATTTTGGGTCACGGGTTGCCAGTGTCCATGTCCAGCAATCAAAGTGCGAGGGGCAGGGGACACCCTGGACAGGTCTCCAGTCCATCACAGGGACACAGACACAAACATGACAAAAAAAAAAAAAAAAAAAAAAAAAACATTCACTCTCTCACTCACACCTAGAGACAATTTAGTGTTACCGATCAGAGTTACAGATCAGCCCAACATGCATGTTTTTGCTCTGTGGAAGGAAACTGGAGTACCTTGAGAAAATCCATGCATGTGCAAGAAGAACATGCAAACTCCACCCAGAAGACCCCAGGTCCAACCGGGGATTAAACCCAGGAACTTCCTGCTGTAAGGTATCAGTGCTAACCACTGAGCCATTGTGCTGCCATACGTACATACATACGCCTACATACGTACATGCATATATACATACATACGCACACACATCTGTGCGTGTATACCAACGGCGTTAATCATTTGAGGAATCTGTGCTTTTTTGGTTGTCTAAAACTATAGTTTTCTCAAATGATTGGGGTGATCCATGTGGTGGCCAAAGTGTAATCTGTGGTGGCCTAAGCCACCATTGGCCACCACTTGGTTCCACCAATGCACCTGGTGATGTATATACCGGGTAAATGCTCCCTCCACTCACTAGGATCTGTCACTCCGTGCTTCTTGGGACAAGCAACAACAAACAAACAAAAAAACACACAACCTGACTGGGTTTTTTTTGTTGTTTTTTTTTTGCACATTGCACTACATACTTGAATATTTTGCACCAAAAACATGAATGTTTCCTTATATTCTCTGTTCAATTCAAGTGCAGAAATAATTGAAAACTTCAACCATTCACTAGTCAAATCCCTCAGTGATGGAGGACATCAGCTTGTTCTCAAGCTTTGATGAGAGCAGCTAACTATCATATCAACATAAGGTAGCATTGGTCTAAAACTGTTGCATGAAAGGCAGTGGGTGATACGTATTCCTTCAAGGAATTAATTAACTGAGAAATTGACTAACAACTGGAGAAAAGGAGTTGTGGAAAAGCTTAAAAAGATCAAGTACATGTATTAAGCCGTGAATCTTCAACATGCTTTAATCTAAAAGTATGTTTTTGCAGATATGTTGAATTTGATGCTCTTTTTTTTATATACCATCTGCTTGCCTGAACTGAACATGTTCATTTGTATTCCTACTGTGTCATACAATCATCCAGACACACACGTATGAAAGCGCTCCACTTCTGCCCCCACCCCTCTCTCACAGATGCACCCACCTTGAAGGAACCTTGTTATCTGCACAGTGCATGTTGTCATTGCATATCCAATACATCATTTGCTCGGCACGCACCAAGACGCCAGTGCCCTACTTAACGAAGTGCAGTCAGGGCAGCGTTAACTTAAGGGCATATGAGTCAGTATTTACTAAAATATGGCGCTTCTCACAAGTCCTCCTACACCCTTCATTAAACTTCATTCATTTCTTGCTCAGAGTGTAATATATGTTTTAAAAACACAGAGCTAAACAGTCTGTAGCTTAAAGCCATAGCATTCCGTGAAGGAATTGTCCTTCATCTTTCATGACAGTCCCCCCCCACACACACTTACATTATATTAAATAAAGTGAGAAATGGTAGTTGTCACCATTTTACTCAAATCTTGAGAAAAACAAAATTCACCATGGCAAACAATAGTCTATTAATTGAGTAGCAGTATATATTAAACTACGCCAGAACTGAACGTGGAAGTTGAAGGCATAACACAATAACCGGTCCTCAAATGACTAGCTGTGATATAAGCTTCAAAACAATTCAGTATCACAAATTGTTTCATTCAACCTTTGATTAGACGGCCATTGAGCCTCGGCGACTCATTTACAATTGAGACCTGATTTCTTTAACGCAAAGTGATGACAACAGTGGGGTATGTTTTGCTTCTAAACTACTTTTTCTTTATTAAAATGCTGTTCAAGGTCATGATTCTTTAATATCCACACAAGACGAGACATTAAGACATTTAAATAGTAGTACAGATGTCATCGATGTTCGTTGAGATGCCCGATCGCTACAGGGATTGAGTTGTTCAGTCTGTTCATTCTACATCTGAGCTGCAGATACCTGCGTCCAGATGGAAGCAACCTGAACTCACCATGGAGTGGTGATCAGGATCTGCCAGAATCAGTCTGGCCTTGTTCACTGACCTCACCTTGTGTAGGTCAGTGAGGTTCTGTAGGGCTATGCCAGCAGTTTTGCTGCACATCCTGACAATCCAAGAGAGTTTGTTCCTGTTTTTGCATGTTAACAATCCAAACCACAGATGAAGGTGAAAGTTAAGAGACTCCGTAAAGCATGAATAAAACATTGTCGTAAAAGTAGAATCAACATTAACACCACAGAGTTTCTGATAAAAATACATTCTATGGTGGGCCTTTTTACAAAGTGAGTTCATATCACGTCACGGTCAAGGTTCTTTGTCATTTGCATCATATGTGGTACATGTGATGGAACAAAATTGTGTACACAAGGTCCCAGTATACATCCAACCAAAGTATAAATTGTAAAGTAAAACAGTAGTAAAATCTAAGATATGAACTAACTACTGAGCACTAGTAATACAAAAACAATATGCCGAACAGCAGCAGCACGAGCATGAGTCTGTGTGAGCAGACATGGGGGTCAAAGGTCAGTTTGTCAACAAGAACAGTTCCCAGATATGTATATTGATGCACCACCTCAACAGCTTCTCTGTTAATGACCAGAGGAGCTGCAAATTAAGAGTTTTTTTTCTGCACTCAATGACCATCTCCTTTGTCTTAGAAACATTTAGCTTTAAAAAGGAAGACTCGCACCATTCAGTGAAGTCCCCGACCACAGGCCCAGGGTCTGGGTCATCACTGCTGAGAAGGGACTTTAAAATGTGACACTGTGGGAACTGGCTGCGACAATCGTTTGCATATAAAATTAATAAAAGGGGCGAAGCAAAGACAGATCAACAGGTGAAGCAACAGCTGTTTGCTGTAGCCTCACCCAGCTCCTCAGCCAGCTCTCTCTGCTAACCCAAACAAATGGTTCATGGGCAGATTTAACATCCTCATCAACAGTAGTCAAAAACATCCATTAACTTTGACCCAAAATTTCACAACATTAATAATCAAACTTTAAAAGTTGGTTTTCCTGATTTAAAAATATTTGAACTGAGGCAAAAATCCCATTTTCATTTTTTTTACATGTAGGACATCGCTTCTCCCGAAGTTGTAAACTCATTCAGACTTGTCCTCACATGCTCTCATTCTCTTCCCTCTCTTTTGTCTCCTCATGCCCTTCTCCTTCATACTTGGAGGTCATCCTATTTTAGCACTTGCTCAGATTGGCACTGATCTAACCCAGATTTCTGTGAAGAAAAAAAAAAAAAAGACGTGTGTACATGTTCATGGGGGATGGGAGATGCAATTATGTGTCTGGAAAGTCCGGTGTCTGTTGGGTATCTTTAAAGTGTGTCAGTGACGCAGGAAGAAAGAGAGGAAGAAAGAGAGCATTGTGGAGGTAAACGGAAAAACGTACAGAGTAAAGAGACGAGCTGGGAGAGTATCGAGCGGTGAAGTCCATCTGGGTCATCTCAGAGTGGTCATGGGAAACCTGGCTGACCGAGTTGGGCTTAAGAGACGGTTTGTCAGAGAAGCAAGCTCTCTTCAGCAACATCTACTATCTGACAGTGGAGATGTAAGTCTCAGAGGACATTTAGAAAAGATTTTGACAAAAATATGTACCGTTCCCACTTTATAATTTAACTGAATGAAAGCAATAGCTAAGAAAACCAGATATGAATTGGTTAGGGGCTGGTTTTCCTCAGCAAGATGTGGTCTTTTGCAGCTTCAACTGAGTTTGAGCATAAAGTTGGAGACAATGTACTTTGATTTTAAACTTCAATTTGAATGAATTCAGTATAACAAGAAATATGTTTAACAGCTGTTTAACATTTTGGAGTTGTACTTAAAAAAGGGACTTTGCAATATTCAACAATGACTAGGATTTTAATTAAATTTACATGATGTGGGCAGGGATTTGAGTAATGGGCGATAATGTGCTTTTCCTCGTGAAAGCTGAGATTTCCATTAAGTCTATGGTCACTCATTTACCATGACTTCCAAGAAATTGCCACTAGTATCCAATTGGCACAGTGCCACTTTCACTAATGACAATAAAATCATGAATAATATCCACTTACTGAAGCACATCTGTAGCCGTGACTCGGACCAAGCGGTCTTTTTCCGCATGAAATTTCGCTGTACTGTACACCGTCTGTCTTTTGAATCTACCATGCAAATCCTGTTTGATTAAGAGTTATCGGCTTAGAAATAACAATTATCTTGTGTAGAATTGATGCCGCACAGAGATATGACGACTGAGTGATAAGCAGATGTTCTGCCAAACTAGGTGAAATCACAGTGTGGTGGCTTGTGTGTAATCTGTGAAACTCCAAGGGTGCTCTGTCATCCGGCTATCGTAGGACTCTTCCATGCATACAAATAGTATTTTTGCATGTGCTCTGTATAGTTAAATGTCACAGTGGTTTACTATGAGAACTTTGAAGACGCTGTGAATAACAGAAAAATTCTGATTGAGTTGCTTCAAGGTAGCTTTTTATTATCTGATTGTCTAAGAAACTACATGGGTGCTTTTCTATTTACAACATATGTCTAAAACTGCAGAACTAGGTAGGCACTCTTTTCGGCAACTTTGCATTCATTTAAAAATATATTTGCTTTAAGCTGCATCATTGACTGCCTGACATACAAGCTGTCACATTAGGCCTCAAGACAGAGTGTGAATGATCTGCACCCAGGGGCTCTTGTCAGCAAAATACCTACTTTATGGCATCTATCTATAACAGGGCCAAGGCAGGAACAGTCTCTCCCAGCTTTAATTGAGCCAAGATGTACCATCTTCCCACAGTCTGAGCCACAGCTTGCTTTATGCAATATGCCTGCCCAGATTGGCAGAACTGTCTGGCCATATATTTAAATCTAATCACTTAAAGGCCTCCATCTTACTAAAATGATTGCTTTGTGATCCATGACAGGTACAAAGTGTCCTCATAAACTGTACTAAACTGTGGTTTATACTCCTATCCCATCAGGTGCAGGACAAGTGATCATTCCCATTTGAATTATTTATAGACTTATGGGAAATTTTCAAAAGTTATTGCCAAATTAATAATTTATTCATCATATTTCCACTGGTGCATTTGGTACTAGTTTTGACTATAAAACCCTGTTACAACTATTAACTAAATGGAAACAGCATAAACAAGTGGATGACATGTTTATAATACTGTAATATTCAGCTGTATTTTTATGAATGTGCACTAATTCATATAAAAACACAAAACCATACTAAGTTACTGCTGACCTCACTGTCTGAGGTCCTGAATAAAGATTTGGATTAAAGAATTTGTGAAGTACTAGTTTACAAAAAAATAAAAAATAAAAGGATTTGGGGTGTGGGGGGGGGGGGGGACAAACAAGAGCGGAACAGTTTTTAGAAACAGCCCTTGACTTCAGAAAATGTACTGTAGGTCCTGTCATGAGCTTATCGTTCTCCCTCGTGGTCATAAGAAAGGCCACGCGCCAAGAACTCTTATTTCTTGGCAGTTTTTGCTCAAAACAAGGCAAACGAACTAGAAATAGACCAGAGAGTGTGGGAACGCCATCTACTCGAGCGGAAATTGCTTTTCAGTGTGGAATATTAAACGTGCAACTTGTTGGCCATTAATTGCTCTGTTTGATCCTGGTATTAGGTCTGAAGTTGCAACATCTCACCCCCAACACAAACGTAAAACTGAACTTACTGCATTAAAGGTCTCTTAAGTGATAAAACCTCCTTTAACGTCTTCACAGAATTTGTTGCGAACCACTTCAGGAGGAAATATTTTAGTCTGGAGCAGTTAACCATAGTATCCCATAAACACCATGGCTGTATAGAAAAGTGGAAATCAAAAACAGCAGAGAAGAGAATAATCCAGAATTGATGAACAGACAATAGGACAAGAAAATGTGAGCTGCTTCAACATCTAGTGACATTAGGGAGATGATGATGTAGCCAGCTGCTTCAGCACCATTAACTCTTGTTTACTTGCTACTTGGCAGCCGTAGACCCATTAAATGCTACAGTCACAAAGCTGCAGTGGCTTAGCTTTTCATAGAAAAATGATCGGAAATATAAACACTTTGAGAGACACATTTAAGTTTTAGCTGTTGTGATGGAATGAATCATGATATCATGTACAGCACCAGTGTAAGGGCTATGACTAATAGGGGATGACATCACTTGTTGTGACGTGTAGGTAAATTTGTACATTTCTGAGAAATAAGCTCAATATGATGCCTAATGTACCACATATTGAACATTTTTTTCAGATTACCGTGCAGTGTTTCTTAGAAACCAATAAAATAATAACATTTATGAGATTTATAAAGTCCCTAAACCACAATGTGCAGTTCTGTAATCTAACTTAATCATGTTGTACCACCATGTTCTTATTTAGGACCCACTTTTTTTTTGTTTTTTTGTTTGAAGGAGACAATTGATTGTTTTATACATTTTAGTGCACTAGTTGTTTGTTGTGAGCACATTTGATTAGAAAGTTTCCTCCCATGAATTATTGAACATTTCTCTTACTATCTACTTAAAAACTACATGTGCTTTTCTTCTGTACACTCAAAACATTAGTGAGCGACTCAGTAAATCACAAACAAAAGTTTATCGGCATACCAGAAGCAAATTTTCATTCTTCATTGTTCAAATCAGTGAGTAATGAAGCCTTGGAATGAGCTAGAGCTAAGAGGAAAAAGTACTGAGCACATGGCGACTAAAGGATAAAGCCTAATCACAAACTTCACAACTGCTGAAACTGAAAATACTTTTATGTTTTTAATACAGCCATGTTCCCAATGTTTCTATTTTATTTTGTCAATTTCTATTAGGATGTGTTTTACAAAAAATGATTAGTTACTTAATCTGGAAGTAGCACAATCCCCATCTAGTTGAAAATAATAAGACACTCTTGGTATGATTCTAAAAACCATCAATGGGTGTTTGAACCTTTCCTGTGATTTTTTGCACACGGGAGAAGAACATGACAACTGAGTCATTATTACCAGACAAGGTGGGAAAAAATGCCAGTGACTTCAGCTGACACTGAAGCCATGCAAACCTGTGCTAAGGCAGTTTAGATGAGCTGTGTTGACAGCAGACACACTGAAAAACTCATCTGGCAGATGGCTCAGGGGGAGGGCTTCAACCAAGGAGCACTTTAATCAATCTGATTAAGGGGAAATGCTGCCTGTATTTTTAGCCACTCCAAGGCAGACCAGTGACCATTCATTGAATTTGGTTTCATTAGCTCTTATGTTTATCTCGAGGAGGGGTGGATTTATAAACGGGGTGAACCAAAGGGGAGCCATGAGCTAATGTGGTTCTTTGGGTGGTAATTTTTATTAATAAGATACTTTATTATTCCATTACCTGGAGTTTTATTTGTGACCTGACTCAGCTCCTGAAACGGACAAATTACAAATCATCCTGCAAATGAGTAGCATGATGCTTCTAAAGCCGCAGCCATAGCCACAGACGAGGCAAAATACCACTAACATACCAGAGCTAATGAATGAAGAGAATGAAAGAAAAAGAAGAGTAGAGGTCCTAGAAACTGTGGACCAGGAAGTGAGAAAGATTAGTGAAGGTGAAGTCCAGAAAGCTCTGAAAAGAATGAAGAAGGGGAAGGCAGTAGGACCTGATGACATACCAGTGGAGGTTTGGAAATGTCTTGGAGAGATGGCAGTGAAGTTTTTGACTCAAATATTCAATGGCATATTTGAGGGTGAGAAAATGCCTGAGGAATGGAGCAGAGGTGCGCTGGTATCCATTTTTAACAACGAGGGTTATGTACAGAGTTGTAGCAACTACAGGGGAATTAAGTTGATGAGCCACACAGTGAAGATCTGGGAGAAAGTTGTGGAAGCAAGAATACATAGTTCCCACACACGTGACTGGTATTGCGCAATACCAGGTTTTCTGCCATATGCAAAGGCGAATTTGAGGAAGATGGCTTACAGACAGACCAGAGCTCAGTATATTGATACTCTTGACCAAGAGCAAGATACAGTATAGGCATAAAATAGCTGTGGTCGGAGTTGACCCCTATGAGGTGGAGAAAGAAATGATGTCAGACGAAGCGGAGAAGTTGTCACAGAGAAGTTACTCTGATATCGTTAATTATTTAGTGAATACGAAGAGTGCCTACAACAGAGGAGCTTCATAGCTTTAAATCCATAGATGCTTATAATCACCAACAGATTTGTGAAGGACGTCCGAACTCCATGACCGTTCTGGTGACTGGCAGAGTAAGTAATTACAATAATATACATGTAGATGTCCCTCATAGTTTGCTACAAGCTACATCAGCTAAGCTAATCTTTGTTATGTTAAAGATAGCTGATATTTACTGTAGTACAGCTTGTGCTACAGTAAATATCAGGGACTTTACTGCTTTTGTTGACCATAAGCCTCTCACTTTTGCTATGGCCAAAGTTTCTGAACCATGGTCTTCACGGCAACTAAAGCATTTGTCTGCCATTTCTGAGTTTACTACAGACATTCAGCATGTGACTGGCAAGAATAACCTGGTGGCTGACTGTCTATCTAGAGCAGGGGTCTCAAACTCAATATACCCGGGGGCCGCTGGAGGCAGAGACTGGGTGAGGCTGGGCCGCATAAAGGATTCCGCAAAAAACTGTAAAAAAAAAATCCTCAAATGTTATCAACAGTTAATGATTTCTCCAATACATGAACTGTCCTGATGGAACATTGAATGAAGATCATGAACAGTTCTTCAGAACATGGCTTCTCCAGCTTTACACCTTGCTGCCAGAGACTTGACAACGCTTCCTCTCACATATCTGAGCCACATTTGGCTTGAGAGAAGAGGCACTTGAGACCCTCAGTATGGCTTGAAGATGATCATCAGTAAGTCTGGACCTGTACTTGGACTTGTTAAAGTT
>JARVLU010000665.1:5019035-5030971 GCA_031762415.1 Simpsonichthys santanae
TTTGGGGTGAACCAGTCTTTGCCGTAATGTATTTTGGGGTTTAAAAGCCACTGGGACGTTGTGTTTAGAAAATAAACTTCTCAGTTTCTCTGAAACTCCCGCAACATACGGAACGACCACTGGTCTGGGTCTGGGTTTGTTACTCTTCTTTCAAGTGCATACCTCCACCTCTCCAAATTAGAGTTGCATTTGGGCCCAGAAAGTACGACCTGACCAGGCCCCAGCCCATAGCCATCATTTCCAAACCCCACCCAACCCAAAGAATTAATAGTAATTACAGGTCTGAGCCCGAATCCCTCTTAGATATTTTAATTAACTATACGATTGGCGGACGCTCGTGGCTGAGTAAAAAGGGGGCAGAAGATCAGAGATGATGGGGTATCTGTCCTTTCATGGCCGTCATAGTGCATTAAATCTCTGCTTTCTTGCATTCTGCATTATTCAGACACAAACCCTTCTCTGACATGTCCAATATTTTGATATCTCACCTGTTTGGGTCATCGGCTGTATTTGTCCGCAGAGTGCAGGCTGAATTAGCGTCCATTTGATGGATCACTTCCTAGCAGTATAGTCCCATCTGAAGTTTAACTTATTTATTTGTTTGTTTTACCTCTTTCAAGGCCGGTCAGCGCTTGGTCAAATGGCCACATGTGGCTTGTGATTGTATGGCAAGCCATGTCACAATATAATTGGGTTGTCAGCTGCACGCGTCCACTGACAATCAAAAGCTCGACACTGGCCTGGCCCGTACATTAATCACATTATTTTGGACCGGCTCTAATCTAGGTCAGGCTGGACCAGGCTCCGGGTTCGGGTTAGAAATGATAGCTCTACTCCAAGTTCTCTTCCACCTGTTGCCTGTTCTCACCACACTGTCATCTGCAAACATCATAGTCCACGGGATTCCTGCCTGACCTCATCTGTTAGTCAGTCCATCACAAGAGCAAACAATAAGGGGCTCAGAGCTGATCCTTGGTGCACTCCCACCACCTTCCAGCTATCTGTCACTCCTACAGCACATCTCACCACTGTCCTGCTGTCCTCATACATGTCCTGTACCAGTCTAACATACTTCTCTGCCACTCCAGATTTCTTCATGCAATACCACACTTCCTCTCTCAGCACCCTGTCATATGCTTTTTCTAAAACTAAAAACTATTTTTTTCTAAAACTATCATAGCAAAATACATTGCAGGTTAAAATCCTTTACCGTCCAGTGACAGATTTTGGACAGACACAATTCTAGATAGATTTAGCAAAATTCAGTCACAGTTGTTGCTGATGTTTTTATTTATTTATTTATTTATAATCTCACCCATCCATCCATCCATCTATCCATCCATCCACTATCTTTTACCCTCTTCTTCCTTTTTGGGTCGTGGGGGGTCACACCCTGGAATGGTTGCAAGTTCATCACAGCTAAATCTCACCCGTACATGGGATTTTTTCTTACTATTGAACACTCTTCATCTGTAATAGAGAATAAGTTTTGTTGCCAGCATAGTTTAAATATTATACATGAACTTCACCAAGAAGCAAAAGGAATGTAGCTACTGAGTAAAATGTTGGATAAATAAAGCAGGTTTAACTACAGAAAGAGAAGTGTAAAATGCTCAAGGGACCATTTGAATATTGTGTTTACAGTTAGTTATCCGAGGGATTCTCTGATGTGCAACCTCTATCCTATTCAATCATTTTCACACAAAAACACACAAATGATCTCGCTGGTACACTGTGGTTTTACTACTTAACAGTGCCTGTAGCAGGGATCAAGTACATTCATAAGATATATGTTTGTTCTTTGCATCTCTCTGGAGGCAGATGTGCTACAAGGTTAGGACTCTGCCGGTTTGCATCTGAATGTTTATGAGCAGAGCACGTTCTTCCCACTATGGGAAAAGTCGTATAATGAATCGGGAAGAAAACAACAAAGCTTTCTGAGGTCGGTTGGTGTCTGAATGTCTTTTAAATCATCACCACTGAGGACTGCAAAGTGATATTCCCAAGGAGGTAACTTACAATTTGCCCGTCAGTGTTATATCACCTCAAGAGCAAAGGACGGTGACGCTTGTCCGGAGATATGCATGCATCTTTAAAAAAATACATGAAATCAATGAAATACCTTATCACTGATGATGTCTACACCAGTCTATGATTTTACTGGTTGGCAATCATCCTTTAAGACCCTGCATGCATGTACCATGCATACAAATGACCTGACTTTAAATAAGCTTCATCTGGTGGATCATTTGCCCCGGAAGTTTGATTTTTGACAAAATAGCTAGCTAGTAGTGGTGTAACTGTATACGTGGTATACCGAACCATTTCGGTACGGCACATTCGGTTCGGTCCACCTTCGTACCGTTTCGGTTATTTTTTTCACTCATCAAATGTTATTAACGGGAGAATATGCGCCGTGGAACTAAAGTTCCTAGGCGTGTTTCAGCACAGCGCTATTATCTTGCAGCACGCGTAGCATTTAGCAGCCTAGCATCTTGTTGCGGTCTCCTGTTTGGGTACGTTATGGCTTTCTTTGTGATTTTGTCTGTGATAAGCGCTCCAAGTAAACTTTACTTACTTACTTTCTTGTTAAAAGACGTGAACAAATCCAAAGCTGTGTGTCAACATTGCTACACTACCCTACACCAAATCGGGCCCTATCAAAAGCTTACAGTACCTGATATTCTCAGGCGGTCTCCAATCCAAGTATTAACCAGGTCCGACCCTACTTGGCTTCTGAAATCAGACGAGATCGGATGTGTTCAGACTGGTATGGCTGTCTATAGTTCCAGAGAAAACCAATGTTCAATTTTAAATACAATAATTGCATTCTGCATTGTGTTGATGCTTGTTTCTGTAACAGACATCAAAGTGCAACACGCTTTAAATCAGAACAAGAGGTTGTCCCACTGCGGGCTGTGATTTGTTTCCAAGTGCAGTATTCAAACAAAGCCCCTGTTGTGAAGTGCTGATAAGGCCCCTTTAGAATTATTCATTGTTTTTATGTGTAAATGTGTGTTTATGACGTTCAAGTGCTTTTACTTGCTGCAACCCATACGTGTTGCTGTGACTACACCAACAATAAATCATCTTCTGACTACAAAAGAATTCATGCTCTTATCTGAATGTGTACTGTTCTTCTTTTGATATAATCAGTTGATATTCAAGTTTGATCTCCTAAAATAACATAAACAACGCCCATATTTTTAAAACTTAAACTGACTGATAATTTTCTACATGTTTTTTTTTTCTTTTTTCTCAAACCCTTCATACCTACTGACTTGTTTTGTTCCTGATTTCAAAGAGAAGTTGAATAGTTTCTGTTCATTTAATGTTTAGTGTACACGCTGAAAAAGTTAGCTGTAAGTTTTAAATATTTTACTGCAATAATGGACACCCCCCCCCCCCCTTTTTTTTTTTACGAAAAAGAACTCTGACGTTTTGTCCAATTTGCAAAATTTTCCAGTTTGTTAACTTCATTATTTGTTTTATTTTTAGCATAATGTAAGTATGTCTGACCTGATTTTTTTTTTTTTTTTGTAGTATTTTATTTCCCCTGTTGTACAGCGAAGGGTGGAAATTGTCCAAAAACATGCACGTTAGACTGCATTCAGACCCAGTTCATGTTAGACTGCATTCAGACCCAGGTCATGTTAGACTGCATTCAGACCCAGGTCATGTTAGACTGCCTTCAGACCCAGGTCATGTTAGACTGCCTTCAGACCCAGGTCATGTTAGACTGCCTTCAGACCCAGGTCATATTAGACTGCCTTCAGACCCAGATCATGTTAGACTGCATTCAGACCCAGTTCATGTTAGACTGCATTCAGACCCAGGCCTCTCTTGCAAAAGAGATCTGTGATCTCAATGGGATTTGCCTGGTTGAATAAAAGTTAATAAATAGGAGCGGGGATTTTCTTGTGTAGACATGGATATGTTAACTGAAGAGGCAGCTTGTACGTGACTGTTGTGTTTAAAATGAATGGTTTTGTATTTATTTTCAGTTTACTTATTTAATACGTTTCATTTGTTCAAAGCAGTCATATTTGTTCATAACTTCATTATTAGTAATCCTGAGGAATACCGGATCCATGCAAACCGTTATCAGAATGCACCCTATCAAATTAAGAGAGTTCTCGGATCCTGTTCCGGCAGGATCTGGCTCAAATTAAGCACTGGACCAAAGCTTCCATTGAGTATCTTGCACCAAAAACCTTATACCTTAGATCTTATTACTGTTTTTCTTTACAATATATACTTTTGTTGGATGTAACTGGGACCCTGTGTACACAATTTTGTTTCACCACATGTACCACATGTGGTGCGAACAATAAATAAATCTTATAATCAAAAACATGCATGTTAGGCTGATTAACTCTTCGTTATCCCTAGGTGTGAGTGGGAGAGTGAATGGTTGTCTTGTTTGTCTGTATGTGGCCCTGTGATGGACTTGTCCAGGGTGTCCCCCATTTCTCACACTGTGATGGCTGAACATGGTTATCAGTGAACCCTGTGCCCCAAAAAGGAAGAAGCGGGTAAAGATAATGGATGGATGGATGGATGTAAGAAAACTACACTCTCTGAACTGATATTTACAGCAGTAATAATGTATCAAACTTTTTTCAGCTCTTTGCATGAAGAAAACTGTGATTTTAAAAGTTAATTACTGTATATGAAATGTTACATTATCTTAGTCCAAAAAATAAAAAAACCTCACTAAAGTATGTGATGCAACAGTGTTCCAGGAAGCAACTGTTGTTGTTCTGTGTAATGTTTGTTAGGTAGTGCAAGTACTTCGAAATACCTTTTGTTATTGTTCAGTTGATTAAATTGGAATCACCTTGAGCTGGCAATTTACCAGTACAGATGATAATTATGTTCCAAGTATCTGTGTGCATGTGTGTCTGCATTTGAAACTGTCACCATGGCAACTTCAATAGTCTTATATCATCAACACAACTGATAATACCTAATAAGACTGAACCATAGAGTAAACACAGAAATTTCACAGAAAAACTGCATTAAAAAACGGATATTTTTTAAACTAATTAAACCGGTACACCTAAGAGTTGTAGACAAATGTGTTTGTAATATTTGGTACAAATTAGATAGCCCCCCGCCCCTCACAGAGTGATTGCTGGACATGGGTCCAGAGTCACCCCCGTGACCCAAAAATGGAAGAAGTGGGTAAAAGATGATGGATAGATGGATGAAATTAGATAGCCATACTATAATTAAACATGCAGTTGTTCAGTGGTTAATAATAATTATTAAAGCAACATCTGGATTTAGACTTTACATCATTGATCAGGTCAAGCATTACAAAATTGAATGTTACAAACTCTTATCCACAGTTTTTCATCAATCAATTGCACTTTAGAAATTGTGCTAGAAGGTTACCTTGTCGCGTGGCACTGCACCTCAGGAGCTTGTGAGGCTGAGGGTGTGTTTGCATACAAGTGCATCGAATAAACAAAAGAGCGGACAGGCGAGAGAGGGAGAACAAAGTCGAAAAGAAAATAAATGCCAGCTGTCTGCTTTATCTTGGAGATAATAATAATAAAAGGCCTTGGCAACAGACTCTTCAATAAGTTGCATTAGAATATCTGCAGCAGCATATCGCGTCTCTGTAGCCGGGCCCGTTGCCACAGATTATAACTACAGACAATGTCTTTCATTTCACTCCAGCTTCTTTCGACAGAAATAAATGGCAGCTTTTGAAATTTCAGACAAGTAACTTGAGAATGTACAGTGATGAGGGCTCTTGATTCTCAGTGACCTTCAGACTTGCTGGTCTGTGGAGAATAGATGAAGCCAAATAAAAGAAAGCTGCTTTATGAAATAATGTCTGATATGTTGTAATTTCAAACAAAAAATTGTTTCTTAATCACTTATTCAGCAGGTTTATAAATGTAAAAGTTTTGGCGTTTTATTAAATTCCATATTGTAGGAAGTATAAAACTTGAGATGTCAAATACCCTAACCCTTTTTCACCCAGACCATGTAATGATTAAAAGTTTAAGCTCTCATTAGGGTTGGGCTGGTTTCAACACAATCTGGTGTAGAAGCAGAGCAGAGAAGGGCATGGAAAGATTGTGATCTGTAAGGTGCAGGCATATTTAGTTATAAGTGGTGGCATCAATAGAAGAGTAAAAATAAAATAAAAAGTCAGGTGTTTGTCAGCAAACTCCGATTTTTCTCTTTTTATACTTTGCCCTACCCATTTATAGCAAACAGTTCAGATATTACTAGAAGACATGAGTAGATTTTTCCCAGTGAAGATCCATGTTCATAATTCATCATTCAACAGCTATTTTGTATCTCCCCTACAGCTTTCTCTAGTTCTAGTTGTGTTCGTGTGTGTGTTAGATACGTTCTTGCTAGCCTGCATGTATTTTACCACTTCAGCAATTCTGGTGACCACTTAGAATCCTGCACTAAAAAAATACCTGCCCTCTGGAACATTGTTTCCACAGGCATATCAGGAACAGTAAATGGAGATTTAATTAATTAGTCATTAATTTTGGTGGGGATTAACAGCCTTAAGTAAGGGCTGAGTCTGCTACCAAAAGGGTGATGAATAGGTTGAAAACACTGGTTAGTTTTATAATGCCACCAGTGCTTTGTGATGATAGAAGCAGCAATGAACTTCTTATTGCTTCTCTCCAACCCCAGAAACTGCTCTGTGGAGCATCAGCAAAGCATTTGTTAAATGCTGAGGCTTAGAAACTGTTAATGACCCTGTAAACAAGCAGGTGTTGCCAGTATAGTTAGCGTGCTAGCTAGCATGCTATGTTGAGCGTGAGACAAAGGAATTGGTGACTGAAGTGAGTTTTTGTGTATTTCACAAAATATTAGGCTTTGTTGACTACAGAAACAGAACAGAGTTTGGGGTGCATACAGTGGTCATTCATTTATGCACTATTTGAGTATTAAAGGTTATATAGTGAACACAGAAAACTTAGCAAAAAAATATTTATTTTCTACCTCCAGGTCATCAGGCAACCACAAAATAAATCCACTC
Source organism: Simpsonichthys santanae (assembly GCA_031762415.1). Lineage (NCBI taxonomy): Eukaryota > Metazoa > Chordata > Actinopteri > Cyprinodontiformes > Rivulidae > Simpsonichthys > Simpsonichthys santanae. Next base: position 5,026,060 of record JARVLU010000665.1, read on the forward strand.
TTAATCTTCTTTATTTGTCTAAAGGGATCAAAATAGATTTAGTTTGTTGTTTTGTTAGTATTTTTTCTTCATATTGTTTTTTTAAAGATTGCCCTGGGTTTGGCGCAAAGTGTTGCCTAAGTGAAGGAGCGCAAGTATCTTGGGATTTTGTTCATGAATGAGGGAAGAACGGAGTTCAAGCTGAACAAATAGATCAGTGCAGCTTCCATATTGCTTATGTGCCTGTCCATCATAGTCAAGAGATGAAAGAGCTGCAAGGCGAAGCTCTATGTTTACCGGTCAGTCTACATTCCTACTGTATATTCATGAACTTTAAGTGATGGAAAGAAAGAGATTACTGATACAGGAGGTCCAAATGAGTTTTCTCTGCAGGGTAGCTGTACTTCTATTAGAGACGAGGTGAGTAGTAGAGCTGCTGCTCCTTCACATCGAGAGGAGCCAGTTGAGGGCTTTCAGACATCTGATAAGGATCTCATACAAATCAACATCAACGATAAACCAAGGTCTTTAGTTGTTCTGCTCATAACTTCTGATGTGCTCGAGATAATTTAACAAAACTGGATACACGTTTGCATCAGCACTCGAAGTGTTGAATACACTATTTTATCATCCCAGCTCCAAGGTCAAGGTCACAAATAAGGTCCAAATTAAAAGCGATATTTGCTTATCAGGGCTAAAGTAATTTTCTTTGTAAGAAATAAGGTATATAATTATATACACCTAAAAACAAAGTAGAACAAGAGTTGTTGTTATTAAAGTATTACTAAAATTTCATCAGCATTTTACTGGAATAGATTTGAGGGAAGAAGGCGTCTGCAAACCCACTGTTAAAATGTAGCATTCTTGTTTTATTTTAATTACAGAAGATTGTGCAAAACCCCTCAGTTGGTTAGAAACAGACAAAAGTATTTACAATGTTCCAGAATCAGAGTGGACTGACTGCTTTATCTACGGTAGCATAAAAAAGTCTATGAATTATTTCTCAACAAGACTCCATAGGGCTTCACCCACCGACTGAATGAAAAGTTAAATTAATTGATTTGCTCGGCATTCCTCCCGTACATTAGCATCAATTATTAGGTTTTTGTTTCAGGCATTCTGCATAAATTGTCGTTTTAAGTGGTAAACTGCATGTCAAATACATCACTGTGCACAGAAAGACAACAAATACACAATGCATCATTGAATCAGGGGAGCGTCAGTCATTTGTGATGAGGGATTTATTTTTTTTTTACACAAAGCATACCCAACTGCGGCTGTTTTTGTTTTGATTTGGGGTTTGCCCAGTAAGAGTCAGAGATGGCAGTCAGAGCAGTAGCACCGGAGGCTGATGATGTTCTTGGGGGTCATTAATTAACTCATCCAAAGCCTTTATTAGCTCCTTAATGGATCTGGTTAGAGCATATCAGGGGCTTGATTACCTCCCGTTGGCTATGGGGAGAGGCTGACTACACACACGTGTGCATTAGGATTGTTTGTGTGAGCAACTGTCCTTCTCATAAACCTGTCTTCTTGTATAGGTGCTTCTGTGTGTATTGATGTGGTGGTGGTGAGGAGGATGTTCACCTCGTGGGAAATCTCTATGGGCTTCATCTCACAGAGGACAGAGGAAGTTCAATGACAAAAGGTAAAACAGTCATTCAGACTATTTTTTTTTTTCTTACAAAAATTTCCAGACGTTATACAGAAAAATAATACAAATCCCAAAGAGTCCATTGACTCTGACAGTTTTCAATAGGCAAACAACATATAGAGAACAGACAACAATATACAACAATTAAAAGCAATTAAAATAAAATAAAAAATATAGTGCTATAAAAACACTGTTAATGTTAGCAGCATGGTCCTGTTAGCAGTGTGATCCAGTTAACAGCACAGTCCTGTTAGCAGTGTGGTCCTGTTGGCATTGAGGTTCTGTTAGCAGCATAACACTGTAAGCAGTGTGGTTCTGTTAGCAATGTGGTCCTATTAGAAGCATGGTCCTGTTATCAATATGCTTCTGTTAGCAATGTGGCTCTGTTAGCAGCCTGGTCCTATTAGCGGCAGTGAGGTTCTGTTGGCAATGTTGTCCTATTAGCAGAGGGGTTCTGTTAGTAAGTTTCTGTCAGCCGTGTGGTCCATTTAGCAGTGTGGTCCTTGTTAGCAGCATCATAGCACTGGAACTAGTGTGGTTCTGTTATCAACATGCTTCTGTTAGCAGCATGCTCCTGTTAGCAGCATGCTCCTGTTAGCAGCATGCTCCTGTTAGCAGCACAGTCCTGTTAGCGGGACGGTCCTGTTAGCAGCATGATCCTGTTAGCCACCTGGTCCTGTTAGCAGCATGATCGTTAGCAGCGTGACACTGTTAGCAGCGTGACACTGTTAGCAGCGTGACACTGTTAGCAGCGTGATATTGGTAGCAGTGTGATACTGTTAGCAGTGTGATACTGTTAGCAGCATGGTCATGTTAGCAGCATGGTCATGTTAGCAGTGTGACACTGTTAGCAGCACGGTCCTGTTAGCTGTACGGTCCTGTTAGCAGCATGATCCTGTTAGCCACGTGGTCCTGTTAGCAGCGTGAACTTGTTAGCGGCGTGACACTGTTAGCAGCATGGTCATGTTTGCAGCGTGACACTGTTAGCAGTGTGGTCCTGTTAGCAGCATGATACTGTTAGCAGCATGATACTGTTAGCAGCATGATACTGGTAGCAGTGTGATACTGGTAGCAGTGTGATACTGGTAGCAGCGTGATACTGTTAGCAGTGTGATCTTGTTAGCAGTGTGATACTGGTAGCAGCGTGATACTGTTAGCAGTGTGATACTATTAGCAGTGTGATCTCGTTAGCAGCATGGTCATGTTAGCAGTGTGACACTGTTAGCAGCGTGGTCCTGTTAGCAGCATGATACTGTTAGCAGCATGATACTGGTAGCAGTGTGATACTGCAGCGTGATACTGTTAGCAGTGTGATACTGTTAGCAGCGTGATACTGTTAGCAGCATGACACTGTTAGCAGTGTGATACTGTTAGCAGCATGACACTGTTAGCAGCGTGATACTGGTAGCAGCATGATACTGGTAGCAGTGTGATACTGTTAGCAGCGTGATACTGTTAGCAGCGTGATACTGGTAGCAGCGTGATACTGTTAGCAGCGTGATACTGTTAGCAGCATGATACTGTTAGCAGTGTGGTCTTGTTAGCAGCATGTACCTGTTTATTATAAGGAACAGGTCACAGAAAGAAAATCTATTTAGAACAACACTTTTTGATCTCATAATTAACAATTAAAATATGCTTAAAGATGCAGAAAATTTATGTTAAATAAGCTGTTCCTTGTGTTGCGGATAAACTGTTTGACAAACACTGAAAACACATGAAATAAACATTCCTAATCAAGAATGGTCTTTTAAACATTTTATTTCAAAGCTTCGAGGATGCACAGTCAAAACGGAGCGAATGGAGTGAGTGTGTGACCCTGAGTGAAAGTGTTCAGGATATTTAAACTGTGTGTTTCTCTATGTGTGAGTAAAGTGTATATAAGTGAATGTGCTTTGAGTGTGTTTTGAACAAAACAGACATTTGTCTACAGAAGAGCCCTGATGGCTACAGAAATATAACAAAGCCTGCACCGTCCATCCCATGCATGAATTTAGGCTTAAACAATTATTAGCAGGGTATATTTCAGATAACACATAAATTCCACTACACCTGTCAGACAAAATTTCGAGTCAAGGTGGAATCGGCTCCATCTTTTCTACCTCTCACTGTCAGCCATGATTTCACTCATATTTGCAGCCGGTCAGGTTTTTGCATGTGTGATGTTCATGTAATTAGCTGCACAGCACAAGTGCCAATAAGATAAGTGTGCATTATTTTTATCTATTTATTTTTTTTGATACTGTTCAGATTGAGCCATGTGTAAGTGTACTAAATGACACTTGCTCCAATCCAGAAGCTGTTTTGGCAAGTTAGTCTTATAATCTATATCCATGACAAATAAGTCATATGGGTTAAAAAAATATATATGTATACATGAAGGGGCTTATAAAAAATAGATTAAACAAAAGTAGTTTAATTTGTAAAATTGAACTTGATGTGACTATAACTAATGAAACTGTACGTGGTATTTGGCTTTAGAGCTGTTTTTCAGCCAATGAATGAACAAGGCTTTGATCATCCAAACAGGTACTTTTCAAAGGACTTTGGGGAAAAAAAAAAAAGCATGTAAACCACAACCTTGTAGATAAGGAAGCCCTTACCTTGCTGCTTGCTCTAAAGAACTTTGAAGTATATATCAGCACTCGCATCTAGTTCACATTTTCACACATCACAACAGGCTATCACCACCACCACCACCCCCCACACACACACACACACACACAAAGTAAATCAAAGGACTTTGATCTGCACATCAACTATAAAAAAAAGTTCAAAAATGTGTAATTGATTGTGCCCTGTTTAAATCTCTTCAACCCTTAAGAAAAAAAAATCTGTATTTTTGATGAAGTGTTACAATTACCAAATGCTTGTTGGTAAAGATAGTTGAGTGTGGTGTAGGTGCCAGATGATGGCTCTGTAGCCCTGAGGTATAAATGACCAACATTTGAAACAACAGAATTACATTTGAAAACACACACACACACAAAACAACCCCACAACATTTGAAAAAATTGAATTCCTTTTGAAGAAAAAAAAAATTACATTTGACAAACGAATAACATTAGAACAAATGGAATTACGTTAAGCCAAATGTGCCTTTGTGTAAAAAGTTTTTCTCTGCAAAACAAAGCTGATAACTTGTTTACATTTTTTTTTTTTATTAAAAAACATTAAACATTAACAAAAACGATAAACTTGATTAGATTGTAAACTGTCTGTTGCTGCTTATTGTTCTGGTTCTGACTGTTATTGTATTTATTAAGATTTTTATTATTG
>JARVLU010000665.1:5043922-5054543 GCA_031762415.1 Simpsonichthys santanae
GTTGGTGATGTTGGTATTGTTGGATGTTTGGTTGGTTGGTTGGTTGGTTGGTTGTTTGGTTGGTTGGTGGTGTTGCTTGTTTGTTTGTTGTTTGTGTGAGGATAGTGTCCCCCTGGTGTGTCTGTTTCTCCCTCATGTGGTCTGTTCCTGCTCTCCTGTTTCTCCTTCTTGTGATTGGCTCCTGCCTCCCACCTGTTGTCTTTCCAGGTGTTTGTGTTTATCCCCTCATTAGTGTGTCTTTACATTCTGTGTTTTGTTAGTGTTCCCCAGTCCGAGGATTATTCCCCTATGGTGTCATGGTCTGTCTCTGCGACGCTCGTGATCACTTCATATCATATGTAAGTTTTGCTGCCACACCAGCTTTTGTTTTTCTCGTATTGAATATTATACTGGTACTTTATTTTACCCTCTGAGTTTACTGAAATCTGCCTGTGCTATGGGTTCAACAAAATATCTAGTCAGGTTGGTTGTTTGGTTGGTTGGTTGGTTGATTGGTTAGTTGGTTGGTGGTGTTGGTTGTTTGGTTGGTTCATTCAGCCATCTAAAATTATTTTGATTTCAAAAATATTTTTGGTCACAGACACTCACAAGCAAAGTCATTTTCCTCCATCATTGTCTTTCAACATTGCAAAGGAAAGTTGTCTTGTAGCTGAACACCAACCAAAAAATGAACTACAGTATTTAGAATTGATACTCAAAAACAAAGACAATGAAATAATGGAAAGACATACATTTTAGAGTATATGTAATATTTAAAACTGTCGAAGTCATATATTTATATTTAATAGCTTATACAGTAAGTTATGCCCCTTGCAATAACTGAGATATAAATGATAGGAAATATTTCTAGTGACTACATGCATACAGTCTCTCTCATGTTACAGTTTATCTGGGTTTGATTGAGGAACAAGTGACTTTTCTTATTGTATGCAAATATATATATTGACTTCTTGACAAGGAAAAAAGTAGAATTGGCTCTTTCTCAGTGAGTGTTGTGATCTTCCTTGTGTGCGTCAGTTAGGAGCTCGAGGGAGAAATATTTCATTGGTGTCACTCGACAGAATCTGAAATCAAAGTAGCAGACCCCTGCCTTCGCTTGCCCTGCCACTGGAACAGTTCCCCTTATCTTAGCCATTTTCAGTACTGCCAAGTAGATGTGACTGTAAATGGCAACCCGCCCCCTGAAAATGAGTGTAATATCTGTGTTTTGGCTGAGCAAGCTTCACCCTATAGCATCTACCAAATACCGTAAGTTCACAGAGATGCTCTGTGCCAGGTCCTGCCTTTTTATCAGGGTCCAAGACTAAAGCAGTGTGCACAAACAGGTCTAGGCGAGGGAAATTAATTCTGCGTACTGGCTGTCAGCCTATCAATGAAGCAGAAACTAATTCCCAAGACCCCAAATAAATCATACTGTTGAACGGGAGCCATGAGCTTTAAACCATGTATTACACTGGGAATAAAAGAATGAATCTGTATCGGGATGTAAATGAATGCTTCAGTTCAGTTTTTAAACTTTTCACCACATTTTGTAGAATTTTTGTCACACAAAAAACAAACTGATGCATCATATTTACTGAGCAACTAAAGGCTTATTCACTTAATGCATGACTATGGAAACTAAGCAAATATTTTGTGGACTTGTCTCAAATATTCACATGCATACTGTTTCTGGCCACTGAAAATGATTAGCTTTAAAAATAAGTGTCAAGGTGAGGTGTATATAAATTTACATTACCATATAATTTGGAAAAATGGAACCACTACACACTGTGTAATCCAATCTCCATGATTTGGCATTGGTGTGTCTTGTACCTTGATGTTGCAATGAAGACCGCGTTGCAAACTGTTGATCGCATTCTACTCAGTCTCTCCCAGACAACCAAACTTCTCACACTATCTCTAAGGAAAGAGTCCAGCTACCTTGCAGATGAAACTCATTTCAACTGCTTGTTCCCACAATCTCACTCTTTCGGTCTCTACCCAGAGTTCATGGCCATAGATGAGGGTAGGAACGTAGACTGACCAGTAAACAGAGTTTTGCCTTACAGCTCAGCTCCCCCTTCACCACAATGGACCACCACAGAGTCCACAATATGGCAAACGCCGAAACAATCCGTCTTTATTTTGTTATAGATTAACAAAATTTTAAAATTTTAATTTATTTGGTCACTAAATATAAGCCACTGATTTTGATCCTAAACACACATCCATTGGGAATTGGTTCAACTCAGGCAAAGAGATGGAAAGGTGTAATTTTCACTAGGCTCTTTTTTTTTTTTATTCTGTTGTGGAAAATTGGTGTATCCTTGAGCCATTATGCAACCTGTCAAGCTTCCTCAGTTTCTTTTTATTTCTATACACTCTCAAAACATGAATTAAAAAGAGCCTAGAAGATTTTGAACCTTTATACATTAGAGAGGAGACACTTAAACTGCTGTGAAATTCGAGTAGAGACAAAAAGCGCACTTGAGTGTTACGCTACTTTTTAAATTCCAAATTGTCAATTTGTCTTCATTTCGTTTTATGTCCAACCAGCACTTTTGAAGCCAGGATCCTAAATTGATTTCTCTACTGGAGTCAGCCTCTCAATTTCCTTCGCTGAGCAGTAGGGGGTTAAACACGTCTCTAAAGGGGACCTCAGCTGTGGTGTATGAGTGATGGGGAAAGCAGTGCACATTTGATTCCCTGCTGAGGTCTTCATTAGTATTTTTTTGGGATTGGAATCCATAGCTTTCATTTCACAAGGCCATAATGCAATCATGTTCAATGGAACGGGGTGGGCAGGCCAACAAGTATGTAATGAGTTGCACTGTCATCATCCACCAGTGATAGTTTCAATCGTTTTTTTTTAATACCCGCTGGAATTAGAACACGGACGACATAGAGAGTTGTCGCTTATTGGGCAGAAGCTCAGCAATCGTTCTGTCTTACTCACTGTTGGACAAACATTTTGCTTAACCCCCAGTCAATATGCAATTAGCCATGGCCAAGTGCTTACAAGTCCAGTTCTATATGGGGTTGAATTTGATAGTGATTCTTTAATCTTGTTAGCTGTACAATATTTATATCCACATCAGATTACATAATTTATGCAATGATTATCAATAATGTACAGATTTGACAGATGTAAATGCACTGTTTCTATAGTCTTTATCCACACGGGGCCTGAAAGGAGAAAAAAAGAAGCAATAATTAAATGAAAGAGTTTTTTGTTTATGTCAAGGTTTGAAGCGTCAATCAGTGAAGATTCAGCCGACAGCGGCTCATTTGACTCTATAGATTCGAGCTGCCTCGTCTATTCATACGCTCGGGTCAGGGCACCGTCTTTGCAGCTGCATCTTTTCTGTGGGTTCTGCATGCAGTGCATGTCTCCGCAATTTAGAACTTCATTACTTCTCTATCACTGAGATTAATTATGCAGAAAATTTTCATTTTCTGCACTTCAGCCGTCAGAATGCACTAGGTGTGATGTGCCAAGTGGGTGACTGAAAGACAGGAATTTGGAGCCGCACAACAAAACACAATGACAAGATATTGGCCTCTATTTCCTCAGACTGTGTTTGTGTGTGTATGTATATTATATATATTTCGCAAACTTTTTTTTTAATGGCAGCTCTAGGCCTGTCGCGATAAACTATAAATCAATTAAATCAAAAGAGAGATCTGGCTGTTTTTTTTTTTTTGTTTTTTTTTTGGTAAAAGTGATGAAGATCTCCCCCCGGGGTAAGCAGGTAAACGGCCAGGAATTAGACTTTCTTCTGTACACCCTCCAGAGTTTTCAAGTGGAACGACTTGAACATCTTGTCGAGCAAAAATAAATGAAGCTAAACGAACCAAATTGCTTTAAAGTGCAATCCAGCTCTTGAGTCATTTTTTAAGCTAATTGCTTCGAAATATCAGATTATGCACCAAATTAGTTGGGAGGTAAAGCCATGGAAGAAGAGGGGGAGTGTGTTGTGTGTGTGTGTGTCTGGGGGGGTGGGGGATTGAAGAAATGGGGGAACAAGTGAGGGATTTAGAGTGCAGGGAAATTACAAAACGGCAAACTCGATGACTTCTCTTGGAAAAAAAAGCCGTCGAGGTGAGAGATCGACATGTATTTGATTCTGTTTTTACAGGATAACTCCTAAGCTGTTTGATTAATGACTTTCTGTGTGCTACAAAAAACAAAGTGGCCCACTGGGAAGCCTGTGCAGTTTCATGAATGCACTGGCAGTGACAGAGTAAATGGAAACCATGAGGTTTTCAAACTGGACATGGTCTTTCTCATTATAAATTTAAAGTTTTGTTGAATGGCAAAGACCTGGCATACACAAATGAGTAGATGAGTGAGGGACAAACTATTGATTCTTAATGGATACAATTAAAAGGACATACAGCCATCAATAGCCAGATTCTTAACTACCAAACTGGATGTGCAATCAATTCTATTCACTTTGTTAAAGAAGGGTATAGGTATTAGTCCCACAAGCTGTGCCTTGCATTTGACTTCGTTGCTTCTCATTACTAACCTCAATATTTCAAAGACGCTTTGAAATCAATTTGCTCTCAAGATGCCCTGACCTTTTTGCCCACATTTTGATTATTTCAAAATTCCTATTGATTGCTGCAACTTACAGGGATCCAGACACATTTGCCGTAGCTTCTTCATGCGTTATTCAATTTGAATTGACTTTTGTTTTCTTAACTCAAAGCTAAGTCATTGTATATTTACTGATGACAACACGGAATTATATTAAATTAAAAGTGCAGTTAGTAAAAACAAATATTGAATGGACTTGCACTGTTGCAGATCTAGTGTTCCTTTCTTGATATTTTGCCCAACTTTATACTCCAAGAACTTTTTTTGTGAAGATTTGTTGCTAAAAGGGTCTTTATTGGCAATTATGACATTAAGATGTAGGAAAGCAAGTTATTTTAAGTGGAAGTAACTCATTGAAACAAAATGGTAATTGGTTTTATTGGAGTAAACAAGATAGAAAATAAGCTATTTAAACTGGTCTTATATTATTAGGAAGATGGAGGGAACAAAAAAATGTTTAGTCCAAAAGCAAAGTTGGGTATATTATAAGGTAATTGCACAAAGACTCAAAGTGGGACAAATGAGGGTGGAGGTAGGTGTGGGTGCTTCACCTTCCCCACCCACATTTTTTAATGTCAGTTCGGCACCCGCTTCGAACGTTATCAACCATTCAATGGCCGTTATTACTTATTATCAGCCCCATAGTAGCGGTCGAAATGCCCCTCCTCTGTTCAAAGTTACATTGTTAGCTTAGCGCTACATAGCTTCGCATGGTTAGGTTTAGAGTAAAGGCTCTTGTGTTACGTTTCGGGGCTTGGTTAGGTTTAGGCACAACGGTAAGGGGGTTAAGTTTAGGTTTGGGCGTCTCGGTCAGGTCTAAGGTTATGTTTAGGAAACGGGTGACGTAAGCTGGAAAAAAAAAAAACACACTTCCTGGTTTGCACATGTCACACTCTGCCTGTTAACAGCGAAAATAATGATAATAACATAACTTTGCACCTGTTTGGAGGTACAGGAGGGAGAGTCTAACGATCCATATGGAGATGATAACAACTAATAACGCCCATGTAATGGACTGACAACATCCGAAGCCGCTGAGTCCGGTCAAAGTTCTTGAAGACAGTGCATTGACATGGGCTACCAGTTGTCTTGACCATTTTAATGTAAAAACTCTTGAAATAGTTACTCGCAGCAGCCTTTTTTTTTTTTTTTACTGGACAAGTATTTCTATTCAACAAAAGTTCACCTATTTTTTATCAGTAATTCAGAACAGATAAGAACATAGCATCATGCTTCTAACAACTAGAACATCTTCACGTTCTTTTGGTGTAACAGTTTCTCATGGGTATAGTCTTATTGGCTATATTTTCCTTACTTAGGCTACAAAGTGGTGAGTGGTGCTGTATGTATGACACGTGGGTGTCTGAGCTGCACTCCGCCAATATTTCATGCAAATGGGATACATCTGTCACAATTCCTCTCAGTGCTTGGAAAATAAGCAGCGAGTTAGCTTTGCATAGCAACACTGTCACATCAGGGATTTATCTTGGGTTTCACATGCCACTACAAAAAAGTGCTGGACATGGACAAGAACACAAGGTAATACTGAACACACAGATGATGCAATGCTTCCCCCCAGACTTCCTTGTGAGATCAGAGATGCAAAGTCTTAAGCAAATATAAGGCATCGCAATGACTTTACTCTATTTCAGCCCAGTGTTGTCATTCTGCATTCATGTAATGAGCCTACCATTGAGTGGACCAAAAGTGCACTCACGCTCTAAGCCAAAGCAAGCATCAGTACTGACTTAATTGACATTGACTTAAGAGGTCAGCCAAATGGGCTTGAGAGGCTGCTTAGGAGAAAGCTTAGAACTATATAAACAAAGACAGAATGCTGCCACTCCTATTGCTGTTTCTGCTACACAGCAGGTGGAGAATAAAATCACCTTACAAAAATAGATATTATGGCCATTTAATATTAATCCTCTGCAAGACCATCACAGCTGTTCCATTTAGACACAGTATTGACAAGGTTACAAGTCATTTATTAGCCACAACCAAAAGATTCTTATCAAAATATGTAATGCATGTTTTATTTTGTGGTGTTGAGGGTTGCCCTTACTGTTCGTTCTTTGTTCTATGACTCTCATTATACGAATCTCAGTTTTCCACTATGGAGTATGCCGTTTGTGGAAATCAGTTTGTTTGGTGTCTCTTCTGATTGAAGAAGTACTTTGGATGAAGAACGAAACATCTCAGAAAACAAAAAAAACAAAACAAAACACATCCGTATGACCTGACTGAACTTACTGGACTTTTACCTAGATTACTGAGCACAAACTTTGGTGACTCATTATATTTTAGTTTAGAATAAATTCAACTGTATTGCCATTACACATGTACAAGGCATGCAGTTTGGCATCCGACCAATAGTGCAATAACTATCAAGTGCAAAATACACATTATTGTATTACTATACTATGAACATGACATACATATTTGTGGATGAGATAGATAAAATATGAATGTGCTATTTACATGATACACAGACTGGTGTGCTACAGACCTATATACAGATTCAAGTGTTAAAAACATGCCAGATGGATGCATGTGTTCATCTTGAATTATGTAGAATATAGTTTATAAACATAATACTGTATATAGTGGTATGGATAATGTGAATACTGTAGTACCATTTAAAATCAAGAGGAGAGATTGAGAGGGCCAATAGCTGGCTGAGCTCAATAAGAAGACAATTCGGGAGAAATGGCTGTTCTTGACTGCTGTTTTTTTTCCAGAGGTTTTTAAGCACCTGCCAGAGGGCAAGCGGGCAGAGTTATGGGCAAGGTGAAAGAAGTCTTTGAGAGAATGTTGTGAGCCCTGCAATGAGTTGAAGTGGAGACCCCATGATGTACTGGGCAGTCTTCACCACTCGCTGCAGTGCCTTGCAGTCCATGACAGTGCATTTCCCATACAGTGATAATACCAGTCAGGATACTCTCTATCACACTGCAGTGAAAGTTCACTAGGACAGCCATGGAAAGATGGTGTTTCTTCAGTGTCCCCAGGAAGAAGACGCATTGGTGAGCCTTCTTGACTAGGCTGGAAGTGTTGGTAGTCCAGGACAGGTTCTCTGAGATGTGGATCCCCAAGAAGTTGAAGTTAAAGACATGTTTAACAGCCACACTGTTAATGTAAATACAGTAGGGTCATGCATGTCTGCTCACACACTCCTGAAGTCCACAATGATCTCCCTGGTTTTGTAAGTGTTAAGTTGCAGAGTGCACCATGCAACCAGGTGCTGTACATCCTCTCTGTGAGTTGTCTCATTGCTGTTGCTGATGAGACCAACCACTGTGGTGTCATCAGCAAACCTTGTGATGGAACTGGATTCATGCAGGCCTCTGCTTAAGAACATACATGCACCATCACTAGACATAATGGCACATATATTTTAATCACCCCAGTTCCATGATCAAGGTCACAAATAATGGTCAAAGTTCAAACAAGACCTTTGCTTGTCCCGTCTATAACTTCTGAGCCACTGAAGATAAATTAACAACATTGTATACGCATATGCATTATTACTAGACTGTGTCACTTACAGTTATCACCCCAGCTTTAAAGTCAAGGTCACAAATCAAGGTCAATGGTTACTCAAGATGTTTGCTTGTCCATGCCATTGCTATAGATTGCTGTATAAAACTTTGTCAATGGGCACATGATGTGCCATTTACTGTACTTTTGTTTGCATCTCAAAATATTTAACATTTGTGAAGTATGTCTATAAATGTAGCAGTTTCAAGTCATATAACAAAATTAATGAATACACATGGACTTAAAACCTTGTTTAAAAATCCTTTTTAAAGTAGTTTTTCACACCTTTGCATTGTTTTCTGGATTCAAAATAGGTTGTGCTTATTTTTTTTTCTGATGTTACACCCTAATAAAAACTTTGGGTAAATATTTTAAAACTGTAAATGTGCTTTAAACCTTAGCTTCAGAAGGCTCCCACATTAGAAACTGTAGCAACGCTCCGAGTGAATTCCTCTGCGTGTTGATTTAACTTTTTATCAATGTTATAGCAAATCTAGACTTACTTGATTGCCCTTATATGTGCTTTAGACTTTAAATAAAGCGATGGATCGACAAGCCAACAAAGAGAACGCTAAGTAAGATCAAGCGTGCCCTTGATGAGGAACAAGAGCAGAATCTGCATTACATATTTAAAAAAGATTCTCAGCCCTGCTGCTTCTATAATCACTGCATATTTTACTGGGTGTTTACAACATGTGGACATACTGCAAAAAGAGGGGAACAGGTTGCCTGTCTCATATGTTTTGCAAATGAGTCTGTGCAGCACTGATGGTGGTAGACTTGGGAAGCATTTCTCACAAAGTAAACATGCACCCAGACACAATTGTCTGTCAGGGGACTTGCAGTATGAGACGGGTTGGGCAAGTGCAATGATTAAATTTCCAAATGGGAAATAGCTTGTAATATGTACCTTTTTTTTTTTCCCCTCTTACATGCTGATTTCCCCCTGAACCCATTCATTGATCAAGGAAAATTAAACCCAAGCATATTTATTTGCCAGTCAGTCTCTATCGCTCAAGTTGGCTGAACATTTGTTTTCCGCGTCGTCACTGCATCCCCTGGGGGCCATCTGCCACCTGTTCTGTTTCCAGGCAGCAAATGATTGTCTGGAAGTGAGAACAGTCTTTTTTATTTATTTTATTTTTATTTATGTACGTTTGCTTTTTTTTTTTTTGCCCCGGGATTAGCAGACAGAGTTTGACACGTTACCCTGAAGCTTCCACTCCAGGTGCATCGTGAGCAAAAGAGGAACTTCACAGTGAGAAATGATTGATGATTGCACAAAACTCACAAGGGTGTTTTCAAGATGCTTTCAACTTTTTCCTGTTAGTTTTAAAAAAATATCAAACTTGATAATGTAAGGAAAATGTAATGTTGGAGATGTATTTGTTTTAAAACCTTAACCAGGGACTGTCTTCACATAAACGTCAGGCTTGGTGACGTGATTTGTAGTGGACGAATCTTAACTGAGTTGCAAGTTCCAGGGTCAGACTTGTTAAAGCTTTCTTAAAACTTTTTAGAACCAACGTCTTTTGAATCAAGAAATAACCATTACTACATAAAAAACTGTGTTAAAGACAGGTCTTTGATATAACAGAGGAATCTACTTCAGACATTTTGTAATGGAGTTTGGTTAATTAGTGTTTCTTGGGTGGAAAATGAAATAGTTGTTTGTCCCCCATCGCAAAGCGAAAACAGAATTGGAAATTATGCCTGTTCTTTTGTCCATCCGTGCACTTGATAATAAGTGTAACAAATTCCAATTACCTATGTGGCTACATTTACACAAGGCGAGGTCAGTGAACAAAGCTAGGCTGATTCTGGCAGATCCCGATCCTCACTCCATGGTGAGTTCAGGTTGCTTCCATCTGGACTCAGGTACCTGCTGCCCAGGTGTAGAACAAACAGACTGAAAAAGCCATTCATCCCTGTAGCGATCAGGCTTCTCAATGAACAGTGATGATCTGTGTGCTGTTATTTTAATGTCTCAATGTCTTGCATGTATTTTTTGTGTGTCTATGACTGTCAAACAAATTGTCCCTTGGGGATAATAAAGATTCTTAAACGTGAACTTTAAGCATAAGAGATGTTCCGTTTGAAGATTGGGTTGCAACTAGGGATGCACCAATCCACATTTTTAAACTTCTGAGCCCGATAACTAAATCTTGATATCAGCCAATACCGATACCGTCCCAATATCATAATTATTGATTTTATATGAGGATGTAATAATCTCCACTCTATAGGCAAGTACACTTTGTACAAATATATCCATGTCCAAAAAGGCAACTTCAGGTAAGTTTTATTAATGTTTGATAAGTTTCAAAGTTAGAATTAAATCCTGCTAACACAAAACTTGTTATCCCTATCTTTAAAAGTGGATATCAAAGTAATTACATTGATTTCAACATCTGCTAAGTTCATGGTACAAACCAACACAGACATGTTATTGATTTTAATATTTTAAAGCGCTTTATAATGTGCTGTTTTTGTTTC
>JARVLU010000665.1:5056460-5071163 GCA_031762415.1 Simpsonichthys santanae
CTCTGGGTTCATGAAACACGCCTCCGTTCAGGAAATCTATTCTATAGGTTGAAGCACAAAGGTGCAGCGGGTGCTAAATAATTTAAAATAATTTATTTTAAATGAAAAGTCCATGCCGATCGTGCGGCTCATCCATCAATTAGCCAGTTGTGTCATCTCCAATCCTATTTTGAAAAACTGCGATAGAGCGAATCATGATAAACGAACCACAAAATAGTGAGGGACCACTGTGGTTGTAATTTTGCATCCAATTATTACTTTGAATTTCATTCCAATCTGTCTCATGGTTTGAGATATTTTGCTAACAAACTAAAGCAGCAACCAATGTGCAGTGGTGACAGATAATTTACAAGACTAAAAGAAACGCATAAACAAACAATGGCACTTTTATGTTGGTAATTAATTACAAGAACAGCTGCATTTTTGCTAAGCTAGAGGTAAAGAAAATTAAAATAATGAAAGCTGTAATTCTGATGCACTTTAACAATCTTTGCATTGACCTTTTGTTTTGCAAGTGTGCTAAAACCAATGCTGTGCTCTGCACTCTGTCCCCATGACAATTTAAGAGCACACAATACACAGATGGTTGGTATGCTGCCCAGCTTTCATGTCCCTGCTACTCCCACCAAACCAGAAAATATTGGTGTGTCCACTGAGGACCTTAATGTAGACTAAAAAAATTCACATATCTTACTCTGTATGCCTCTGCAAGGGTCATTTATGATTGCAATACATAAAAAAAAAAGATTTCTCATTTTTTCAGCAGATTTGTGAGCCCAGGCGAGGATCCAGAACTTTAAAGCAACGCCCACAGAAGAACAGGAAGATTAAAAAGAAGTGTTCAAGTTTTTTTCTTCTCTTTTTCTGCCAAACATTTTAGTCATTTAGCCTTAGAGGAGCAGACTCGGGTCTTAGGGGGCAGCTTTGCTTTTCAAGCATGAGCCAGTGCTGTGTTAACCTTCAAAGGAGAAGCAAATAAAACAGGAGGCAAAGTGGGACAGATTCTAGTCAACAAATGGTGAAGGACGGCACTGAAACTACAGGGAAAGGTGATGATGACAACAGGAAATGGCACATGGAGAGACGGCTAAAGGAAAGGAGAGCAGAGGACAGTTCTGTAATGAGCTCTGGCTAAAAAGCAGCAATATATCTGGGAGTTTTCATTTTCTTAATGTACCTCCATCCTTTTTCTGTCTTACTACATGTTCTGTAATCACGTTGTCTTGTTGAAGTTTTTAAAACACGCACTTTTTTTGTTTGTTTGTTTGTTTTTGGTGCTTGTAAAGGTGGCTCTTCTCGCTTCCCGTTTTAGACTTTGGGAGCTTGAAACGTGCAACAATCCCAACATTTCTATTTTTGAACAGGTCTTTTATCTTCTCTCAGAGATGTTTCAATGCAACTTGGTATGCAAAAAAAATACATGACAATGTATTTGTAAGTCCTTGACAGAAGTGCAAATAAACTTTGGAAGAATCCCATTTCATCTCTGTTCCTCTTCACTTGGATCGACCCTTTTTCCAACCTTTATTTATACAGGTTAATTCCATTGAGCCTCTGGGACTCATTTACAAGAGAGTCCTGATTTTGACAGAGTGACGACTACAGTGGACAACAAATAGAATCATAAAGGATACATACATATTGAGAATAACAACTGAAAATAAAATGGGATTAAAAAATATAACAAAAAACAGTTTGGCCGTAAGGTGATGTAGAAAACTAAAAGCAGGAACATGTCTGCATTGGTTTTTACCATGAACTTAGCAGATGTTTGAAGCCACTTGCAGAGATCAAGGTCGAGAACTTCGGATCTTTTTGCAAGGTGTTCCAGGAAACAGGAGCAGAGTAGAAGACCCTTTTGACAAGTTCAGTCTTCATTTAGGGAAGACTGCTTGTAATAATGTCCTGAGAGCGCACGCTGTAGCTGCACTCACGCAGAGACATGTAGGAGGAGATGTATGAAGGCAGCAGACCAAGAAGTGATCTGTAGATGAAAATGTACCAGTGAGTGTCTGCGTGAAGTTGATGTCCGGTTAGCCAGTGAATACAGGGTGCAATGGTGGGTATGGTAGTTACAGCCAGTTATGAATCTTAGCGCACCATGATAGATAGCGTCCAACATCTGCAGGTGCTTGTAGGAACGTTCATGTAAATAATATCATGGTAGTAGAACTTCTCTTAGTTCATACTCAATAATCCAGGTTAAAAAAAAAAATCAAAGTTGTCAGATCTGTGGGTCAACAAGTTTGATGGTACTAAGATGGTTTCTAGAGTCCACCGACTTGACTTTTGAACCACTTTGGCCATGGCTCGCTCAGACGAGTCGGTGGGGGAGAGGGTGGACTCCAGAAACCATCTTGGCACCATCAAACTGGTTGACCCATGATGTGAGGGGCTTTTTTTAAGACTGAGTTTGTTGTCTCCTCGGACTGATGACACTGTCCAGAGGACCTAACAACTTTTTTGGACGTTCTTCTTCTTCTTGGTATTTTTTTATTATTCTTCTTGTTCTTCGTCTACTTTTTTGTTCTTCTTTAAGCCTTTCCCTCTTCAGGGGTCTACACAGCGAGTCATCCTCCTCCATCTCTGTCCTCTGTCTTCCTCTTCTCTAACTGCATCCATATATCTCCTCTTTGTCTTTTTCCTGGGAGCTGCATTTCTAACATTCTTCTACCAATATACCCACTGTCATTTCTCTGGACATGTCCATACCATCTCAGTCTGGTCCCTCTAACTTTGTCTCCCAGTTCTTCAACCTGTGTTGTACCTCTGATGATCTCATTCCTAATCTTATCCATCATTGTCTCTCCTAAGGAGAACCTCAACATCTTTGTTTCTGCCACTTCCAATTCTGTCTCCTGTATTTTTGTCAATGCCACTGTCTCCAAACACAAAGCATCCAAATGCATACGTTGTGGGACAAATTACTTGCATTACATTTTTTTTCCTTGATTTATTTGTAAAGTCGTCTGGTTTTTGTGTAATGCACCTTGTAATTTTTCTCTTGAAATGCACTATATAAATAGTTATTCATCCTCCTTTGGATAGAGAAATGTTTCACGAGTGATTTGTGACAATAGCGGGGCAGCAAAGGTCAAAGGAAAAGTTTACAACAGTGGTGAGACCAGCTATGCTGTATGGTCTGGTATTATTCAAAAACAAACATATTGGTTTTATTGTGGTACTGTATTTGGAACTATTGCATATCAAGCATGCTGCACAAATTATTAGTGGGCAACACCATGAACTTGTTACCTCATTGCAAGAAGGTTGAGGGTTCAATACCTGGTTTGGACAGGAGGTCTCATTTTGTGTCTCCTTTGGAGGCGGCTGTTGCTGAGTAGTTGGTGCAGTTGTTCTCCAATGCAAGAGTTGGAGGTTCAATTCCACCAGCAGTCACATGCTCAAGTGTCCCTGGACAAGCCACCGAACCCCTCATTGCCTCCAATGTGTGTCCTATTGGTGTATGAATGTGATTGAAAGCACTGATTAGGCTTTATATAGATAGGGTAGAGTATAAATGGGTAAATGAGGGCATAGAATGTAGTGTTGTGCTTTGAGTATCTTGATAAGACAAGAATGTGCTATGTAAGTGCAGTCCATTTACCATTTGTTTGCATGTGTTTTCTCAGTACTCCGGTTTCCTCACACAGTCAAAAACTTGCATATTTAAGCTGCCTTCAAGCCCAGAGCTCCCTTGCAAAGTGCATCTATGATCTCTCTGGAATTTGCCTGGTTCAACAAAGGTTACTAATAATAATAATAATTGTGATTTTTCCTTTAAAATCATACCTTTTGGAATTCCAATGTTTTAGATTTGGTTTCATTCCTATAGAAACATAAATGACATTGTAAAACTGAATCTATTTCCAGGAAAATAATCAGTTTCACTTTATTTGTGGACATTGATGGTGTATGGGTTTTTTTGGTAATTCATTTTATAGAATAATATTTTGACCACTACCTATTGTGACTTCATATTTAGGGTGAAATAGGTCTGAGTATTCATTTCATTGTAAGCACTCTGAGCTCTTCCTGACAGAGTAGTCTCCGGTTAATTTATCTCCGACATAATGACACTGTGTCTTTGACAAGACTAAAATAATTACAGATGATTGCCTCAATATGGCAGGGACACCGAGCTTGTTTCCTGTTGTAGAGAGCCAAGTGCCTTCAGTCTGTGAAAGCTCATCTCAAATCCCTTAAAGAAGTTTTGACATCATGAGCTAGGATGTTCCTTCAAACACAGCCGCAATGCAAGTATTCCCTTCGGCGCGTACCACTCTAGAAAAACAACAGTTTCATTAAGTCGCTGATGGCATAAAAACTTAGATTTTTGCTACTGATCTGATTGACCGTATGTGAGAGAGAAACTTTGGCATGTCTTTACTGCTCATTTGCTCAGAGTTGTAAGAACTGCTCTCTAATTGGAATGTTTCAAAGATTCCCTTTTTTCTTAAAAACAGAAAGAAAGAAAGATATATGCTTGGAAAGTAAATTAAGAAAATGAAGCGCAAGCTTCCACAATTACCTGAAACCCACAGGAGATAAGATTTGGGAACAGCGTATGCTTTATTTATTAATTTTAGCATGCACACTGTAAAGCTTGTTCCCCTGTGAGATATTTTCTCCAAAGAATAGCCAGACGGTTTACACGGAGAGCTTTGAGGGTCAGTCTACTTTCATATCCCAAATGTTATTTTGATTCTTGCATCTCTGCCTTTTATCACCAAGCTGTTTCTTCTGACACAGACAAAACTGGTCTCTCTGTGGACCAATTATTTTAGTGTTTTCATTGGCATCATGGCTTTTCTATTAGAGTGGGCTTGTGGATACATTGCTAAAGCATTATATAATGCCCTCTGTGTGGAAGATGTGTATGTATTTGTGTATGCACATTCTGTCAAGGCATTGCGCCTTATTTTGAGTTTTCTTTAAAGTCGTCGCAATGAGAGCTCTGTCTCCAGGGGTAGCCTGTCCAGTGCTACCAGAGTAACCAAATAAGTATTGAGAAATAAAACGACAAGAGCTGTCTAAGAAACAAAGAGGCTGAATAAAACTGGGAAACAAACACAGAAAGCACTTCATGTCCAAGTCATGCTGGTGTAATGATTCCGCACTCTGGACTGTACCAATTCCAGGCAATTTCAGACAGGTGTTTACTCCGGTTGAGTGGTCCGTGCCTACGGCTGTCTAAAGCGCATTTAATTTGGATTTGTGAACACCGTCATAGCAGAGAGGGGGCGACTGATGTTATACTCGGGTCTGCCTGAAATATTCTAGACATGTGCTTCCAAGCAAGCTTAAATCCACCAGCTATTTTTTTTATTATTATTTGAAAACATGCCTTCAAAGGATGAAAGTTGCTAAAAGAGCCACGATGCAGTTTGTTTTAAATTTGTCACAACTTCATGAACAAGGCGAACAAGAGTTGAGAAGCAGCTTAATACATTTAAAAACAATGTATTCATTCTTCAAGTTCATAAAACCAAGCATCGTACACCAACTACTTTATTCATCTCTTGAGCCACAAAACTAGGACAAGTCACAGTATCCCATAACTAACAAGACATTATCATCACAAATTAACATTTTCACAACGGTAGATTTTCTTTCTTCAAATGTTTTATTTATTGTATCACTGTGACGAGCTCATAAATCGTTATGATACCCTAATTACATTTTCAATTATTTTAAGCCTCAACAACTCCAAAGAACACGGAGTCAGTTTGATAGCGGCAAATTTGTAAAAGTTCGTATGAGGTCTTTAGCTATGACATTTGTTTTCAGCGCTTCCCACAGCTTGATCAAATGATCTGGGGAATTCAGAGGTCAAACTTGAACTTTGTCATTCTTCCAAACATGCATGGTCTTTTTCTCTCCACTCCCCCCCCCCCCCCATGCTTGACAGAGAGTAACATCTTGTCGAAAGAGGTTAATACCATTATGGAATATGGATGCAATGAAGAGAGGCATGTAGTGTGGCAAAGTGGTAGTTCATATGAATGTCAGGACCCTTGGATTCCCAACAGAGCAGTCCCACTATCCATGTGTTTGTTTCATTACATTGCATCAACTATGACTCAAAATTGGCACAAAGTAATGGATAAGTTGAAATTGTTTGAGCACAAAAATGAACCCTTCTAACTATAATGAGACAAAAAAACAATAACTTCTGGTATAAACCTGATCTATGTGTGGTCAAAACTTTCCTTCTTTCTTTTCTCTGGATAAACTCTTGATCCAAATTCATCATCTTCAAGTCTGGTCTCGGTATATTTCACGTCGCAAGATACAATTCTTTGTGAAATTTGTTGTTAAGATGGCCATAAAGCTGGAATGCACTGGCTGAGAGGGTGACAAAAACAAAACATAAATTTCATGCTTAGTCACCATCTCTGTGGCACAGGGGTGACGAGATCGCACTGACACGGCGCACACTCAGGGACACTAAGGCCTGATGTAGTGCGCTATTCACCCCCAACAAGTAATAAAACAGTCAAGGAATGGCCCCTTGCTGCCATGGTAACAAATGTCTACACAGGTTACCCTTAGTGCGTGGTAAAGAAGTGAGATGAGCTACTGGTAGAAGAGGAAAGTAAAATATGTAACCTCAGAACAGAGGTCAATTATCCTGGAGGTTCTCCATGGCATAGAGCAGGGACATCATTGCCGTCACATAAGATAATAGCCAGTGCAGACAAGTTGGTAAAAGTCGTGGAGTACTGCATAGAGCCATAATTTCTCAGAGACTATATGCCATTGATGTCAGCTTGCATCCTTAATGTATTCTTCTCTGCAGGGGGAAAAAAAAAGCAAAGGTAAAAGGCGTTTTTATAGGTCAAAGCCAACAGGCCTTTGAAATTTTGATAAATGGTTCCTGGCAAGTCTTTCTGCAGAACTCTTTCTTGCCAATTTGTTTATTCTCCCTGGCCTGTTGTGATGCGTCTCAGATCTTCACTATCTCTAATCCACTGCAGCACTGGCTTTGACAACTTCTGCAAAGGCAGACAATGCTGCAAGCTGGAAAATAAAAAGTCTCTTTGTGTGATATGGAGTTCTTAAACTTGTACCGAGTATGTGCAAAGCACCGCAGACAAGCGAACGCATTCACATTTACAGGTGAATCAACAAATCTTACAACGAGAAAGGTGATGAAGTTAATTAATTTACCGCAAGGCTTTAAAGATAAGAGCTACTGTTTAAACTAAGAAGTGTATCTAAAGAACAGAAACTAATGCCAAACATATTTTTACTATCTCTTATTATCTCTCTGTCTTGTTCATTCTTTTTAACAACTTCCATATTTTCTCCAGTCCAGCCTTTGTTTCAGTGCCCGTTCCTTAAAAAGAAAATCTCCTCTTTCTTCTCCACGCTCTTTCACTTTCTCTCTCTCTCTCTCTGTCTCTGATTCCAGCCTCTTGTCTGCCTCTGAAGATGGCCTTCACACAAAGTGAAGGGGAAAATGAGCTCGGTGAGAGGGCAGGCCGACACGGTGCACTCAGACAAAGAAGCGAGAGGCAAACTGACAGTTCTCGTACACATACACATGTGCCCACAGCTATATTATTTGAGGGAGGCTCTGCCGGCGTGCTCAGGTGGTGCTGTGCACTTGCTGGGAAGTGCTGATGCCTCAAAGCTGACCGCCACTGCTTGTAATGCTTCTGCCCAGAATCAATAAGTACCGCAGGTGTCATTATGGACTCACAAAGGCCGGCGACGCCTTTGTCTGGTGTGAACCGACTTATTGGGAAGGTACATCACATAAATATATCTCCAAATATCCATCCATCCCTTATCTTTACCCACTTCTTCCTTTTTGGGTCACTGGTGCCCATGTCCAACCATCACTGTGTAAGAGGCATGGTACACCCTGGACAGGTCTCCAGTCCATCACAAGGACACATAGAGACAAACGAGACAAACAACCATTCACACTCTCACTCACACCTAGGCAGAATCTAGAGTCACCAATCAGCCTGACATGCATGTTTTTGGTCTGTGGGAGGAAACCGGAGTACACAGAAAACCCAGGCATGCACGGAGAGAACATGTAATTTATTGTTGAAGCCAAGAGTAGGGATGACATAAAGTAGGCTTCTGTAGAAAAGTAATCTTTACTCTTGAAAATGTTTCTTTGAATGACCTCAGTTTGAAGAAATAGTTTAATTCTAACTAAAACAAGCAAATTATCAAGAACTAAAGAAATTGCATTTCCTGCAAAAATTAATTGTGAATGTTTATTGCTGAAGAATTCGCTGAAAAACAGCTGAATCTAGATAAAAATGGGCTTAAATGTAGCCAAAATGGAAGAATAAGCCTAAGAAAACGGAAGAAAGCAGAAAGAACACGTATTTGTTAAATTGGGTTTAAAATGGGCAGAAATTATTACAAAAATTATGAAATTAGCTAAAAAGACTGAAATTTGTAGCTGAAAATGCAGAAAGAAGCGTAAACCACTGGAAGGACATGGAAGAAGCTGAAATGAGCTAAGAAAATGTGGAATTGGCTGAAAAGGCTAAATTAAGCACAAACAGCTAAAAAGTAGCTGAAATAGGAGAAAGGCTGAAACTAAAAGAAAAAAGCTGAAAGCAGCATAACAAGCTAAAATTATCAGACAGAAGTTAATTATGCTTAGCAGAAATTGTCACAAAAAAATTGAATTTATCTGAAAACGGCTGACATTATCTAAAACATGCTCATAAGTAGCTGAAAAGGTAGAACAAGCTTAAATTAGCAGACAAAAGCACAAAGAACATGGCTGAAAGAAGCAGGAATGAGCACAAAAAGCATAAATTATCTGAAAAAAGTGGAAATTAGTACTAAAAAAAAAAACTGCTAAAAAGTAGCTAAAAACGGAAAGAAGCTTAAAAAAGCAGAAGGACGTGGAGAGAGCACATTTTTGTCAAGTTAGGCTGAAAAAAGTGGAAAGTGCAAAATATGGAATTAGCTGAAAAAGCTGAAATCAGAAAAAAAAATCGCTATACAGTATATAGTATCTGGAATATCAGAAAAAGCTGAAACTTGCAGAAATAAGCTGAAAGGAGCATAACAAGCTAACATTAACAGAAATAAGCTAGAAGAAGCAGACAATCGTTGTAGTTGGCAGAAAGAAGCTAAAATGAGAATAAAACTGCTGAAAAAGCAGATTAAATTAGCTGAAAATATTTGAAAAATGTTTACATTTGCACAAGGAAGCTGAAAGAAGCTGAACCAGAACAAAATGTGAAAGGAGCAGTAAAAGGTTGTAAACAGATGTAAAGGATGTAAAATGAGCTCAGTTAATTTTCTATGATAAAGAAATAAAAGAAAAGGCTAAATATTACAAAACCTAAAATTGCACTGATACCAAACATAGCAGGATTGTCCTTAAAGAGCTGAATGGTTTGATATGATTTGTTTAAATGGCTCAAAAATTGTGGAACAAGAAAGATGCTGAAAAATGTATAAAAAAAATGGATCACAATAGTGTGAATGCTTCATTAGCATGAACAAAAATATGCAAAGTGACTGCATGAATATTCACCCCTTTAAAGCAATTATCCTAATTCAACATGGAGAAAAGATTATAAGAAAGCACAAGTGGGGGGAAAATACAAAACGATTTCCAAGAGCCTGAACACCCCCAGGAGTTCTGTTAAAACCATCATCAAGAAAAGAAAGGCCAATTTTTATTGATAATAATTAACTGATGGCAGCAATAAAAGCACAAAACATCCAGGGGTGGGGTGTGTGTGAAAACTTTTTATAGGAATTCTTAAGTTTGAAAAAAATAACAGCGTAAATAAATTCAGAAATCCATCACATTTAAACTTGGAAATGGAACAAACAAAGAGTTTTCCATCTAAATTAGGCTAAACCGTGAGATGGAACTGCAGCGAAGACAAACTGCTTTCAAAGATAAAACTTATTCACTCAAAAAGATGCAACAAGTTAACATCATTTTAGCAAACACCAAGTTGTTTAACAGACCAAAGGGGTTGCTTCTTTTCAGTTTGCCAGTGCGTGACTCAGCTGGAAGTGATGACGAGTGGCGAAGGAGGAGTTTCTAGTTTCTCCTTAATGGAGGGGTAATGTTTACCAGTGAGAGGATGCCACTTCACATCAGTGAAGACCTGTCGGGGTGATTGGAGTTCGACATCCTGTTAACAGCTGACAACAGAAATATGAAATAAAAAATAAATGTTACAGGTTCAAGTGAACACCATTTTACAAATCTTTCAGGGGCTCCCAACACTGGTCCTTGAGGAACACCATCCTGCATGCTTTAGTTGCTTCTCTGCTCCCACACACCTGATTCAGTGATTTAATTACTTCAAGTTTTTGCAGAAGCCTGTTAATCACCCCATCAATTAAAATCAGGTGTCGGAGCAGAGAAACAACTAAATCATGCAGGGTGGTGTGCCTCAAGGACCAGGGTTGGGAACCCTCAGCTTTGCATTATGTTATTCTGGTAAAAATATGATTTTCTTGCTCGAGGTGCCCTGGGTTTTACTAAATCTTACAGCTAGCTGCAGCTGCTGTTTGTACTTGCAAATAGCCATATACAGTACACAATTCAATGTACAAAATGTACAATGTCCAACAGACAGCAATGTAAATGTATATAAAAGTGAACAGCTTGTAAAATATTTTAGACTGAAGTTGTTTTAAGACGACAGCAGTCCCCTTTGGTCTTAGTCCAGCTTGAACTAAATGTTAAGTCATCGATCTCATCAAAATAAACTCAATTCTCTAAACTGAGATGGTAGAGTATTATATTAACATTCATAATAATTTCAAGACTTGAAAAGATCTCAAGTAATTAATTTAACGCCTGTTTACATCATAAGGTTGCCCACGAGCCACAGCACTTGTAGCTGTGTCCGTGCAATCTTTTGAAAACACAACCCGACATGAACCTCAGTCATCTCTTCCTCATCTGGGTCAAAGTTCTGTATTTAATTGCATTAAATCTTCCTCCTCACACACTGTTTGCCCGTGGATCCAATCCAGGGGGTAAACTTGTAACACACACTAAGATACATTTACCTCATTTACATCATATCCACAGCAACGTTGCTTAAATACAATTAACAGGTCTAATAAAGTTAAAGTCAGGTCCTCTGGACAGATTCTTATTTATAAGCAGCACCTTCTCATAGCGGATCAAC
Source organism: Simpsonichthys santanae (assembly GCA_031762415.1). Lineage (NCBI taxonomy): Eukaryota > Metazoa > Chordata > Actinopteri > Cyprinodontiformes > Rivulidae > Simpsonichthys > Simpsonichthys santanae. The sequence continues at coordinate 5,067,614 of JARVLU010000665.1, forward strand.
CAGTTTGCTGCTGACAACCAAAACTAGCTGTTCATGTGCAAAAGGTGGACCATCATCCTAATAATTGATCGTTAGTGCTCTGATGGCTGCTTGCTATTCACAGGGGGCTGAGTGATACTAGCATTGTAAGAGGGGGACAGATGAACATGGAAACCTCCATCTGTTTAACAAAGGACAAGTTCTCTTCACAAAGATGGCCTCCTTTACTCCTCTCTCAAACCAGCGTTCCTCTTTCACATGTGAACAGCTAGTTCTGGATGTCACCAGCAAACTGTTTGATCCACTACGAGAAGGTACCATTTATAAGACTGGGTTTGCTGCAGCACCTCAGACTGAAGAAGTCTTTTGGATAAAATATGAAACGTTTGAACAAAGAAGAAACTGTCCAGATGACCTGACTCAGCCTGTTAGATTCATCTACCTGGATTAATGAACATGCATCAGGACACAATTAACAGTTCTCTCTTACCCAGAGGACAAACTATTCTCTTATATCTAGGGGTGCACCGATTGCAGTTTTCTGGCCGATCCCTGATCGCTAAAATGTCTGACCAATTGTTATTATAACAAAAAAAATAATTGGTTTCTCATACAAGTACAGTATCAGCCCATTTCCCAAAATTAAGGAAATTGGGGCAGATTTATTGGTGTACCCCTACTTTTATCTTATAGTTTGTCTCCATGTGTCCCTGTGATGGACTTGTGACCTGTCCAGGATGTACCCCGTCTCTCACAGGGACTGCTGAAGATGGGCACCAACTCCACATGACCAATAAAGAAGTAGCAGGTAAAGAAAGTAGATAAATCTTTTTATAGCTATTAGGATTTTTGAGCCCACAGATCATAAAGAAGAGTCAAATTTATCTGACAATATTAAACATTTAATGTAAATTGATGTGATGCAAATAGGCTTCCTTAAATGTAATCGCATGTACAGAATGGCAGAAGTGGATAGTTTGAAAGGCCTACATCTGTGTCCACATAGCTGAAGTGCTGGTCGAGTCAGACACTTCAGTTCGCTTCTAAATGATGTTGGATTTTACATAGAAACATGTGGACACCATACATAATTACAAGGCAAAGAAGCCATTTTACTTTTTCAAAGGTGTTTAAGACTACGACGAGGAATCGGAGGATCCAGCAGCTGGAGTCACGGTGTGATGGAGCACAAGATGATCCCAGCCTACGGTTGTGAGAGCGGTGGAGCTCCCGTGAAGCCAGCAAACACCTGTGACAAAGTCCTGGTGTCGCCGATCTCTGAGCCTACAGAGAACAAACATGCATTTTGTATAATTAGTGGTGTAAAAGACTGAGCTGTAGGTTTCAGCATCGCGTGTAAACACTCACACTTCTTGCAGCTCAGCGTTCACAACAGCGAGGGAGCAGTCATCGCTGGTGGAGGCCAGCAAAGCATCACTGGAATGAACGAAGCGTCAAAACGTTGGTTTCACAGACATTTTATGGAAGACAAATGTGAGATTTGGACACGCTAAATAACTTTACCTGTTTGTGGAGAAGGCGAGGCTGTTAACTCTGCGGCTGTGGACTGTCTTCACCTGGGCCGGTTCGGTTCCCAGGAAATCTTTTACGGTCACTCTGCCCAGCTCATCACCTGAAACACAACGTTTGTTTGAAAATGTGGAACCACGACTCTGCCGGCCATCGATCTGCCGCTGGGCCTTACCAAAAGCAACGGTGCTTCTGTGGTGGGGGTGCCAAGCAACGGTGGTAGCAGAGCAATTCGAGGACTCCACATCTGTATAAAAACAGAAGTTACATCATCATGGGGGCTGCAGCTTTGTGGGGCATTATTAAGACTTTATTATCCTGAAGGAAATTTAGGAGTTGCTGCTGCCTGAAGTCGCACAACACAAAGAAAAATAAATACCAGAGATACAGTAGAAACAAACAAACAAAAAAAAAAGACAGCTAATAGCATCTGTGATCATCCCTCTGAATCTTACAATGAACTTTCAATTCGCTGTGTTAATGTTTCAAGGGTTCCTAATGTGATAATGTCGTCACTCAGCTGTTCGACAGACCACAGAAGGTTGCTCACCGATTTTTGAGGCTGGTTTGTTTGGCTTCCTCTTGTCCCACATCAGCACTCGGCCGTCCTGAGTGATCGGAGATAACACCGGTATCATTATTTAAGAGAATCAAATATTAAACTTGTCCCTTTTACCTACTTTATTAAACCCAGGTGGAACCGCTTGATTATGTTTGTTCCAAATAATTTTGATTGTTTCTATTATTTTATTAAGAAAAACACAAACATTCTTCATGCTTTATTCAATATTTAAACAGCAAAGCTGAAAACTCTTAATTTGCTATTTATCCCCCCAAAACTGTCCATTTCAAACATTTTTTGAAACAGTTGTGTTTGCCTGACATCATTAAAGTTAATGGAGAGACACACCAACCCAGATGTGCCCGTAATCCCCCCAAAAATGTTATTTTATGATTTTGAATACAACAATTGATAAAACATACTTGGCCACAGGAGATGAAGAGAGACTCGTCTGTAGGACTGCAGGCAACACTATTAACAGGCTGTGTGTGCACTGTAGAAAGAAAATATAAATAAAAAAATAGATATTTCTTTATGGGATTCAAAGTCTTAAAAAAGATAACTTTAGTTTAAAACAGCTGTTGGAGTTGTCTTACAAGTGTAAAACATTTGCAGGCATAGCACATGGCTGTTACTCATACCAGCTGAAGAAGTATTAAAAGTATAAATACAAATAAAAACAATATAAACCTTAGAATACAATCAAATAAACTTGACAACGACCGAATTAAATTTCAGAAGTCTGTTGTCATGAACATAAGATGCTCTTTGAACAGGAAACACATTTTTGACATAAACATATTATTATAAATTTTGATAGAATAATGACTGAAGTCCCACTAAAATTATTAATAACGGGGCTGTATCAGTGCCAGGCTATGGTTGTTATGAAATACAAGGAAGCTGTTTAATTTCCTCGCTTGACATTAGTAAAGAAAACAATGTGCCTAAATACAAGTTAGTTTAATAAAAACTAATAAATCTGTCTTTTATTTAGTGGTCTGCAGTGCAGACGTTCTCTTACCGTTGTAGGTGGTGACAACAGTTTCCTGACCGAGATCCCAGACTTTAATTCTGTATTGAAGAGAAGACAAACTATTCAAACGTGGTCAGAGGACCTCTTAAAAACTATTGTTTCAAATAGAAGCAACAAACACAGATTCTCTTCAAGGGTTCATGCACAGCTGCAACTAGAAACGTTAAAACAGTTGAACCCACAGTGAGGAGTTGCAGTGGTTCATTAATTTATGGTTCTGGACTTTATTTGAAAGGTCTGGATCCGGTGACTTCCTGTTGTTGTGTAGTGAGCATAAATGTATTGTGATTTATAGTTTTAATCCGACACTATATACTAATGTCGCTGTTTGCCTATACAGGTGGTCCCCGACTTACGGCGCCATCAACTTACGGCATTTCAGACTTACGGCGCCGCCCCCAGTGACGTCATCACACCTCACGTTGACTTTTTTATGCAGCATT
>JARVLU010000665.1:5083291-5098779 GCA_031762415.1 Simpsonichthys santanae
TGACGTCACTGGGGCGCGACGGCCGTATACGCGAAACGCCGTATACCAAGTCCGCCGTAAACCGGGGACAACCTGTAGTTTGTCAGTTGTAAGAAATTATAAAAATTAACCTTAAATGTTTAAAAGAGGGAGATTAGGGGGAGCGGTGGCACAGAGGTTAGAGATGGTGGTCCTGTAATCAGAAGGTCGCCAATTCGACTCCCTAGACCATCAACATCTAATTGTGGGTGAAAAAGGTAAAACACCTCACTCCACCTTAAGTTGCCCCACTCTTGGCCCTTAAGTATGGCTCTTAACCCCCCACCACCCCATGTGCTCCCCTGGGCACCCTATATGGCGACTCTCATCTCCAGAGGGCTGTGATAGCTCGGTGGGCTGTGGTTGAGTCAGGAAGGGCATCCAGCGTAAAAACAATTGCAAAGTGTTGGTGCTAGTTAGTTCTCTGTGGTGACCCATGAAAAAGGGAGCAGCCAAACAAAGAAGAAGAAGTTAAAGATTTAAAAGTTGCATTAGCTTGAAATTACACGACATTCTATTGAATGTGGTTAAACCTTGGTAGAGCTTGGTATAAGTCTGTACTATAGCATCATTGTCTTAACATTACCAGTTACTAAAATACCTGGTGGTTAATTGCTGTAATACCAATGCAACCTCAATAGATGGCAGTATTGACAATACTACTACAACTAATTACAAAGAAGGAAATTTAAAATTTAGTTAAACGTTTTATTTTGTGTATTTTCCCCTTTGACCTTTATTATTACCCTTATCAGCACAAAGCCAAAGTTCAATAGAAGTAGAATCATTTAGTGGTTATGGTTAATAGTGCATGAGCTGCCTTTTTTTTTTTTTTTTTTTTTTTTAACTTTCTCTAATCAAAAATTGTGCATTTCATTAATGCGATAACATGCAAGTGTAGTAGAAAAAATATTTTTGCAAAATATGGTGAAATGTTTAGAAAACTTGAAATTGGTTGATGTAAAATGTTCAGCATTTTCAGTGGCATCCTTATAAGAAGCACTGAGCAGAGGATTAATATTATTATTGTCATAATAAATTGCCCAAGTGCAATCAGTGAAAAGGTATGAGGGTTCTGTGGTAATTTTTTCTTCATTGTACAACAGCCATTTAGCATTTGCTGTGCTTGTGTGAAGATTTAGTGTGTGTGGCATGGATAATTCAACCCCAAGGGATTTATTTAGCTGTTTTCAGGTTGCTTGTGAACCCCTTCACCCCAACCTCATCTCCTTCTTTTCTGCTGGCTGTGTTTTTATGGGTTTTGCAAGCAGACATGGCAGTACAAGCTTTACTTAAGAACGTCTTGTGAACACTAAGCCTGCTTTTTCTCTTCCAACGATTTACCTTTTTTTTTTTTTTTTTTTTTTTTTGTCTGAGGTGTGTCATCTTAATAAACTGCAGTATTTATAGTCAACCCGGTCAGGGTGGCCACCAAAGCCTTAGTAAACAAAAATGAACGTAACATTCAGTTTTACAGATGTTGTGCTGAAATTTCGCATGGTAGTAGCTGAGAACCACTCGCAACACATACCTCAAGCGCTTACAGACAGATGGGATCACCTAAGACTTATTCAAGTTTTGTCAAAACTGGTATAACGGACCCATTTCTTAGCAAAATATATTCTTCAGTGTTTCCCCTACCATTATACAAGCAGAGCACCCTGCCATGTCAACAGAACTGAGCGCTCTGCCTACCGAACTAACCCCACCCTGGAAAACTGCCGGCACTGAAGTAGCACTAAGCTAGTGGCACACAATACAGATGTGCTAGTTAAAACGATAGAGGTTGCACCATGGGTAGTGCTCTGTACCCCTCAACCTGAGCCATCTCTCCCCCACCACTCAAAAACTCGTAGAAACAGCACATTACACAGATGTGTCTATCTACACCTCCCCCCCACCCCACCCTTGGCAAATATCATGAAAGATAATGGCTCCTCAAAGTACTCCTTCCATCTTCCTGGCACGCTCTCCTCACTTGTTAGAGCATTACCATTCCTATATGTAACAAGTCTAACCTGCTGCACATCCTTTCCAGCCTGATCCCTCTGTCTTGCCAATCGGTACAAATACTTCTTGCCCACTTTAGTGTCCAGTCTCCCATACAACTCATCATAGGCCTTCTGCTTTGCTTTAGCTACTTCCCTCTTTGTTCTACATTTCATCTCCTTATATTCTTGTCTCCTCGCTTCAATCGTCTCAATGTCAAATTCCTTCTTGGCTAAACTTTTTCTCTGAATAGCTTCCTGCACTTCACTATTCCACCACCAAGTTTCCTTATCATCCATTCTCTGTCCAGATGACACACTAAGTACCTTCCTACCTATCTCTCTAATTACTGTTGCTATAGTAGTCCAGTCATTTGGAAGCTCTACCACCCAGAGCCTTTAACAGCTCCTCTGAATTTCTCACAACATTCTTCCTTCTTCAACTTCCCCCATTTGGTCTTCTTCTATGATTTTACTTTTTTTCTCTTTTTCACAAGTCATTCTGCACACAACCATCCGATGCTGTCTGGCCACGCTCTCCCCTGCCACAACCTTACAGTCCCCAATCTCCCTCAGATTTCCTCTTCTACACAGGATGTAGTCGACCTGTGGAGACTATTCAATTCAGTTTATTTCTATAGCGCCAAGTCACAACAGACAAGGCAAGTAAACCAGAGGAAACACTGTTCTTAGTTTAAAACATACTCCTAATTGTGTTTAATAAGCTTTCAGCCCACACTGATAACTGCCGTTCTTGGGGAGTGGCTTGCTGAAATATCACCTTGAGTCTTGCCATTTCCCTACCTCATTTACTTTATTAAAGCAAGTATCTGCCATGAGAAGGAGGCAGGAAACAAATGAGAAATGTAGGAAACTGAAGATGTTGAGAAATAAAGTTATGCTTACACCCATTTTGAAGCTGACATATATGCATTTGCGCACCACCGTAATCAGTCTCGAGGGGGACCCTAACATGGGGAAGAGATTAATAAAACGAGGAGGAAACGGAGTGTCTGTTCAAATTAATGTACGATGGTGGGAGAAGTATCTGTAGGCCCTGCATGGGCAGAGTGGGGGTGGTCTCTTAGCACTGGCAGCACAAGCCAGAAGGAAACGACATCCGCAGGGTTGCCACGACAATGTAGAGAACGCCTCCAACCCTCTTGGGTCTCTCCCTCAGTCATCCCTCACTTCATCCATCACTCCCTTGCTTGTGCAATCTTTCATCTATCTCCCCCCTTCTGCTTGCTCCGTCTTTATCTCCACACTCCTCTCTCTCTCGCTCTCTCTCTCTCCCCCCTCCTCCGTTCTTTTCGCTCGCCGTCATCAGCACATCTCTTCATAAACACGCCAGCGACAGCGCCGCCGATCTCCCCTTCCAAATTGTCTCTCTCCATCTGAGACGACCATAATGATTGCATTCCCACACTTCATTGTAAAACTAGCAAATGGACAAAAATGGAACACACACACACACACAAAAAAAAAACTAAGAAAGAAAAGCTGCTTGTGGCTTTCTGCCTATTTGTAGTCTGGTGTTAGGAATCTGAATCTTCTTAGAAGGAGGGGCCTTTCATCCTTAAAAGAAAAGACACAATGGTTGTTTTGACAGGGCTGAAGGTACAAAAACCATTCTTTACTCTGCTGCACGGTGATTATTATGTCCTGACTCATCGCTTGGAGTGTTGCAACGCACACACACTCAATGGACCACGTAAAATTATAGCTTGGATGGTAGAAATCAAATGCAAATTGCATACGCAAACAGACGGAAACCGAGTGGATGTTAATGATATGACAGTCAAATGTGTTTTGAAATGTCGTCTGGCAAATACCAATTAAAGGGCGAAATGGAGCAACAACGTGGAAAGCGTTTTGTGTACAAATGATGCTGACAACATACGTTACACCAGCATATGTCTTTTGTGATCTCTATGGTGGGAAGCCATGCAAACACGTCATTCTAATGTGAAACAGTGGGTCTTTTGTGGACAACTGTTTATTTATTTGTTTTTGTAGCATTGTTGGAGTGCTAATATTTTAGGTGTAAAATTGAAAAATTGATCATTTAGGGTGTCCAGGGAAGCAGATGGTGTGGGTTAAGGGCCTTGCTCAAGGGCCCAGAATGGGGCAAATGAGGGTGGAGGCAGATGTGTGTTTCACCTATCTCACCCACATTTTGAAGTTGTCCGTACGGACAGTTGAACCTGCGACCTTCCAATCACAGGACCACCTTCTCTAACCTCTGCACCACCACTTCTATTTGGGAAAAAATTGGAATAATAAGATCTAAATATAAGATGGGGCTAGGTTGTTGAGAGCTTTGTAGGTTCAAAGTAAGATTTTGAATTTTATTCTGAATTTGACAGGGAGCCAATGGAGAGAAGCTAAAACAGGAAAACGCTGATGTCTCCTACTAACTCTCATTAAAAGTTAATACCAGCTCATTTAGGTTCTAAAATAATTCATAACATTTTAGAACCAGCACCTTTAGAAAATCTCAAGATAACGTAGCCTTTGCTACAAACAACTGGGTCACCTTCAACTACAGTATACACTGATGGTCATATTGTTATGGCTGTTCTGTTAATTGGACGGGTTTTTTTTTTTGTGTGTGTTTGTTTTTTTGAGGAAAACATAATCTTACTGTTTCACACACATGGCATACACAATAGTTTCTGCTAAACAAACGCTAACGTGAATGCTGTGCCAGATTAGCAATAAACCGGATCCCCGTTGAGACCATTGATCTGAAACCAGGAAGGCTCGCTTACTAATCAATACGACAGGCGTCTGCAAAATCCTGAACCTTTTACTGATACGGTACTCGCTGGTTACGTGAGCTCTACTTTTTTTTTTTTTTTACATAATCACTCAGTCGTCTTGACTCATCTAGGCCAACTGGCATAATAATAAGCAGTGAAGGGAAATTTGGGAATACTTTAACTAGCTGAAACTACTTTGTACAATACGGCATTAAAGCTACTTTCACTCTCTCAGATGAGGATACACTGCCAGTGATTAAGCTTTGGCTGGATGTGTGTGCTTGCTTGGTTTCGACTGTGTGTGTAAATGCCTTGACTACACTCAGCCTGTAGCAAGAGCCTTAAATTATACATATGTTCTCATTCCATTACCAGTGGCAACTACTAAAGGCTTCCCAGAATTTCCATTATCAAAATGAAGGAACATAGACACTTGCACTCCCTCTCTCTCTCTCGCTCATACTGTACATCTAAGAGTGCACGTTTAGGCAGGGCAGTGCATTTTTACTCATCTGGTTACATTAAACAGTGACGATCCGGGGAAAGCTTTGGATAACGGGGGTTCACTTTAACAGACTTGAGTCCATCTGTGACAGAGTAGTTGCCAATTCAGATCTGCCAAAGACTGTCAAAATGTGGATGGGGGAGGGTGAATGAAGAATAATAGTTTGCCCACCCTTCGTAGCTTTCAGGGAGACGCCACATAGAATGGCATTTAATCCTGTTCTCCAGTGGATCTGTTCGATGTCCAGAGGCAGTGAGCTCCACTTGCACTGACCATCACCCAGTTAAAGCTTTGTATCCGAGCGTGAAGTCAAATGTTCACTTTTGCATGTTGCAGTCACATTATGACATTTGCAGATCATTCACTCCTACAGCATAAAAATACCCACGTGTTTTCACTTTATTCATGTAAACTAAATATTTTAAAAACAAATGCAGTTTCAGTTTAAAACATCTGAAATGTGTACTGTTTTGCACTATTGGTGACCGGCATATATCTTAGATAATTTAGTGTAGGCTACCATTGGGCGTTTGTTTAGCGTATATCTTATTTTATATGTTATGTTTTACACTTTATATTTTTGCTATTGTTTGATGTAACTGGGACCCTGTGTACACAATTTCATTCCACTACATGTACCACATGTGATTTGAATGACAAGCTCTGACTTTGGTATTAAAAAAGGTCCACGTCACACAGACCAGCATCTTCTACAATGCTAATTGACCTGCAATTTGTAGCAATCCACTTTGATATGGCAATTGTTAGCTTGTCTTGCTTATGTTTCTTATTTTTCCCCCACACTCTGCATCCAGCCTTGTCTGCAGACGCCTCCCTCCACTATTCATTATGATGGATTATCAGCTAACATCATCGGTGTGTTTTGAATTGAATATTTCAGACTCAAACTACTTCTTTGATGCAGTGCTTATGGATGGCCTTACTTCTGTCCAGGCTGCTGTTGGGAAAAGTTTTAAAATAATAACACCACATGTAAAAGTTTGGTACCTTTCTCCATGTTTCTGTCCTCGCTGCTCAGTTTCTGATGGGGCTCATGTGAGCGCTGCGTGGCAGCAGCCCCACAAAACAAAGGCTCTCATTGGTTGAGATGCTCATTGATGCCCATCCATAGCCAGTAGTGATCAGCTTCCCACCCTCCATGAACAATGTGTCCGTCTGTGTGTGTATCGGTATGTGTGTGCACAGCCACTGAGTAAACGACATAAAAATCAAGAAAAAGCTAACAGCGTTAAGTTGACGCAATAATAACGCATTAACGTGCCCAGCTCTAACATATACCGTATTTTTTGCTGTATAGGTTGTGGTTTTCTTGCATAATTTGCATGACCTGCGACTTGTACAGCAAAGCGACGTATTCATGGATTTATTTTGTCCCATATATTTATAAACCAATTTTTAGATGAGATATGACTGTTTTCATTCATTCTGACTGAAAATATTGAACACTACCATTTTCAGCTGCTAGATGGCACTAAAGTGGTATGGCATGCCGTTGGATCATGTAATACGTAAAAGTGTCAATTAAGGACACAATCAGCTTGCCATAGCCTGCCACCGTCATCTGCCTGGAGCAAATGTCAAATTTGCTTCATTTCGCTGCAGCGCCCTGGCAAAATGTAGCTAAATTGACCATTGGAAGTCCTTTCATTAAGTAGAAGTTCAACTGAAACACACCTTTACTATAAAGTCAAACCAACAAATAATTGTTTTGAGGTGGCTATCTTGTTAAATTTTGAAGAAATGGACAGCGAGTCGTTCCTCCGCGCATTCATGTTTCTGCATATTGGCTTTTGAAAATTCAGCTGATTTGACCGTCAAAGTACATTTATTAAAGTAAAGTTAGGCTGAGACGCACCTTTGCTATAACTTCAAGCAAACAAATAATTGTTTTTAAGTGTTAATCTTGTTAAATTCTTGTTAAAGTCCTCCCATGCACGTTTACGCAGCCGCCAATTGATTTTTTGCACAACACCGGCCCATATTTCCTGTTTTGGCCCACACTTCGGGGTTGTCAGCGGTGACGCGAAACGCATCAGTGGTGATGCATAATAGATGTGGTGTATACGGCAAGACAACATATTTATGGATTTTTCAACTTTATTTGACAAATTTGGATTGATGCGACTTATAGGGCGGTGCAATGTTTACGGTGGAAAATATGGTACACTGTGAAATAATTTAATGTATTTTTTATTTTCTTGAAAATGACTATTAAAAGTCATTATTTAAAAAGATACATTTATTAATGGGACATTTAAATGTAATGTGTACATGTTTGTGCGCATGTGCGTGTATAGTGGTGGCTAGAGGCAGCTGTGGCTGATTGGTTAGAGCAGTCGTCCTCCAGTGGGAGAGAGAGTTGGGTGTTCAATTCCACCAGCAGTCACATGTTGAAGTGTCCTTTGGGCAAGACACTGAACATTGCCTCCAATGTGTTTCCCATCGGTGAATGAATCTGATATAGCACTGATTATTCTTTGTCTAGATCTAGTAGAGTGCTGTATGAATGGGTAAATGAGGGCACAGATTGTTGTAAAGCACTGAGTGTATCCACAAGTTAGAAAAGGTGCTATATAAGTACAATCCATTTACCATTTAGTATTTTTGATGAGGCAACCCAACTTTTGATAGTGAATTTTCTTGTGCCTATACACTCAAATTTAATTTGGCATGGTTATTGTTTTTAAAGTTATCCAGCTCATAAGGACTAGATCTATACAAATATGGTGGCAGCCATCTTGGATTTTGATGTGGGAACCCAATTTTTGAACGTAACCTTTCTTGCATCTATATGTAGCCACACACCAAAACTACTCGGTACCTCATTTATTTTATTTTTTCATTCAACCTTTATTTAGGCAGGTTTTTTTAATTAATTATTATTATTTATTTATTTATTTATTTTTTAAAAAGGGGCAGATATAATAAGATTTTTTTTCTTCTTTCTGCCGCCTTTCATTTTATATTGTATATTTTGTTTTGTGGTATACATGTGTTTGTTGTGTATATATTTTTTATTTTTATAAAATGAATAAATGAAATAATTAAAAAAAAATATTTCTAATTCCACCACTTTATTCCATAACTGGGGACAAAAACGCAGATGTAAATTAAAAAAAAAATACTGTAGCTTAACAGAGTCTTGGGTAAACAACCAAACCTCGCTGTGTTTGGTTCTCATCAGATTCCAGATCCAATCGGAGTGGCGGGCTATAAGGAGAGGTGTTATCAGACAGCTGGGCGGAGGGGTCCAGTCAGCCAGAACTGCAGTCATTTGAGTCTGGCCACGAGCTGAGACAACATCAGACAAGGATTAAATCAACAAACCAAAGTGACCTGGGGTGACCAGGCAGACTACTTACAACTCTGTGGAGAGAGTATTAAGCTGGTTGTAGAGGGGGGAAAAGTAACTGAGGTAAATGAAAAAATGAAAGAAGTATAGTCAAGGAGACGGCTTTGAAAAGAGTTTGAGGAAGCAGTCATCTCAGATAGATCTGATGATTTATGCAAGCAGTGTATAAAAGAAGATGAGTAATAAACATGTGCCAGTAAAGCGAAGAATTGCAGTATATCTGCCTTTTCTCACCTGTTTGAATTGTCATTTGCAATTTTAGAAAGCTTCATGTCTTTCGTTGCATAAAACGCACCTAGATTGAGCTGAGAATATTCACGCATTCGGTGCTACTTATGACAGCTAGATAAGATTGAGTTTGAAGATTAAAAACTGACCATTTGACAGAAATGACATTCATCTGATTTGGCTGTGAAAATGACTCCAGTGGTGCCGCATGATTAATGTGCCATTGTTCTATGCAATGTGAGCGTTTTCAGGTAATGCCTTTTTTTTTTCTTCCTGTCAACTGTGCTTATGTAGTGAAGGAACCTTCACCATAAAGTGAAAATACAGTTTGCATCATCAAATATTTGAGTTTATTACAAGACGAGTTTTTGAGATAGCTATGAAAATTACTTTGTTTAGTTAAATATTTAAAACCCTAAGCATTGATGCTTAATTGGAGTGCAGACTTTGTGTTTTTTAATCTATTTTCATTTTTATTAAATGTTTGTTGAAAAATGGTCGTAATTTAGTACAGGCTCCGTACGTACGTTAACTTTCCCTTGTCTGGGTCGTAACTTCTGATTTGCCCAAGATAAATTAATGAAACTCACTACACGTATGCATCATTAACAGACCGTGTCACTGACCATTACAAAAGCCCAGCTTCAATGTAAAGGTCATAAATCAAGGTCAAAACAAAAGTATTTGCTTATCATGCCTTTGACTTATGATTCGCTCAAGAAAATTTACCAAATATATTGCACTTATGCTTCCTCACTAAACAGTGTGTTGCATAATCTATTTATTCTCCCCAACTCTTGAGATCAAGGTCATTAATTAAAGTTAAAAAAAAAAGTCCTTCTTTAGGTCATTGCTATATACTGCTGTATCACTGCATATATTGCTGTATCACTGTATAGATTGCTGCATTGTTGTGTAGATTGCTGTTTCGCAACGTAGATTGCTGTACTGCTGCATGAATTGATGTATTGTGCATAGATTGATGTATTGCTGCATAGATTGATGTATTGCTGCGTAGGTTGATGTATTGCTGCGTAGGTTGATGTATTGCTGCATAGATGCTGTATCGCGGCATGGATTGATGTATCACTGTATAGGTTGCTATATCGTTGCATGAATTGCTGTATCTCGGCATAGATGCTGTATCGCGACAAAGATGCTGTATCGCGACAAAGATGCTGTATCGCGACAAAGATGCTGTATCGCGGCAAAGATGCTGTATCGCGGCAAAGATGCTGTATCGCGGCATAAGTTGCTCTATCACTGCATAGTAGTTTGTCAATTGGTGTATAATGGGCTGTATTCAATACTTTTGTTGTATAATGACATTGTAAATCAGAGTTTAAAATGGGTTTCTATTGCTGTTTTAAAACACAACAATAATATTGGCTGATTTCAACAAATAGAAGAGGGCTGTCGGAACAGTAAAATCAATATACTGAAATGACAAAATTATTACAACTAATTCAAACCTGATTATAGTTTCAGCAGGAAAAGAAATGAAATTGTCAGTAAAAAGATTTATTAAACTATGGAGTCCTGCCTTGGGTGAGCTGCAGACAATATCTCCTCTGGCCATCTGAAGCTGTCATAGAGCTTATTCCTCAATTTTTGCTCTCAGGTATCCAAGAAGAAGAAAAAGAAACTCCCTTACACTCAATCTCATCCACATGGGCAAAGCCATCACTCACTCGGTCATATTTGAATTAGATGTCTAGACATACAGTTTGCCAAAGGACTATGCTACTTTGTTGTTGAGGGTATCAGCACAGCCCTTTTCCTCTATCAAACTGATAGAGTCACAGAAAGAATTCAAAGCTGCAAATAAATGGGGGAGAAAATGGATAAAGGGGTTTCCTGTGAATAGACTCTCAAGTGAAGTCTTTTGTTTAAGAAGGAAAATTCCATAGGATGAAACTCAATGAAATGTTACGATGTGGGATTTTACAGTGCAGGAAAAGAAACTTGTGCCAAGGGATATCCCTGAATAAGGTACTCACGACACTATGAACACATGGTGGTAACTTGTTTTAAGTTAATTGGCAATTAGTGTCTTAAGGCCACCAAAACATCAGAGATTGGAGTCCTCCAAGAGAAGATATAGTTAAAACCTCGAAATTTCAGTGGTGACCTGTGACATGACTGCTAAATTCAACATCATTAATGATGCCTAAATGAGGAAAATATTGCACCAAATGTCTCACACCACCGGTAGCAGATCCTTACTATTACAATGGCATCCTAATACTTCGGTTTTGATTGTAACATTGAGCATTTGACATAAACATTGCACAAATATTTGATGTATAAATGAGTTAACCAAGTTGACAGTGAATCTAATGCTGGTGGTATATAGATTTTCTGGATCTAGACCAAATTCTCAATCTGTATACCGCTAGCTTTCTTCTTCTTTTGGCTGCTCTCTTCTTGATAATAAAACCTACTTGAACTTCTTCAGGGGTCACCACAGCGAACTAACTCGCACAAAGACTCGGCAATTGTTTATACGTCGTATGCTCTTCCTGGAACAACCACAGACCACCGAGCTACCACGTTTTTCTGTGTGGTGCAGAGAGCTGCCATCTAGGGTGCCTGGGGAAGCAGATGGTGGGGGTTAAGGGCCTTGCTCAAGGGCCCAGAGTGGGGCAAATAAGAGGAGAGGCAGGTGTGGGTGTTTAATCTTTCCCACCCACCTTTTGATGCTGTCTGTTCAGGGAGTTGAACCGTTGACTTTCTGATCAAAGGCCCACCTTCTTTAACCTCTGTGCCACAACTCCTCATTGTGTATTCATGGCTGAAGCTACCTGTATAAATGTTAACATATCAGCAGAAGTCCACAGTAATTTGAACTGTTTGTTTTTTGCTGTTTTACACGTCACGGTCATTAAAGTAAATCATAACCTCCATGGGGGCATGAGAAGTAAGGTTGGATTTAGAATTACTAAAAACAAGTTGGACCAATGTCTTGAGCTCATGAGTCTTTCAATTGTTCGAAGTCAGGTAGTGGAAGTATTGAGTTAAAAACCAGCACAAACATTCCGTACCTGTGTAATTATCTAAAGCTAGAGGCATTCTCCTCAAGACGGGAGAAATCTGCCCTCGCTGACGTAGTTGCGTGACACTCAGGTTATTTTGTTTTTCATTAAATACAAAAAAGAAAAAACCTTGTTTGAGACAAGTTTTGGGAAGAACTTTCTATCCCAGGGGTATGCATCCACTATTGTGTGATTGATCCAAAATTTGTTGTGGAGATATTTCTGTAGAACATGGGGTGAACTGCAATCGTGCCATTTTGCTCCAACTGCTCTGCTGAGGAGCAACTGGCCGAGGCTGTTAGAAAATACAGCCATCTTTACCATTGTTCCAGCAAAGCTTGCAAATACTGTATATTTAAATGTGTATGAACTCGTGGAAGGAGGTAAATACGTTGTGGTTGATTGTGCTGGCCAGCAGGGAGTACGCCTTCATCGGGTAGCACAAGGACGCGTTCTGCTTTTTGGTTGTTTTGTGATACTATTCTCCGTACTTTTCCACAATCTCTGCTTCTCTGTCCTGCCACTCCCAGTCACACCTGTTTGTTGTTCCATTAGTATTGGCCACAGCCACTCTTCCCATCAGCCCATACTTGGCATGAGAATACGTAATGCTCAACTGATAAGTTGTGAGAAAAAAAATGTATAGACTGGTTTCCCTTTGTGTGTCTCCTTGTGTCAACGTCTGAGTTTTTTTGTAGGTAGATTTTGCTAAAATTATAGTGTTTAATTGTGCACTTTATGTCAGAAATGGTTTTGGTCTCTTTGTGACAAACTTATAATTGCCAAATGACTTGTACTGCCTCAGTATGTTGGGATGCAAAAATTTGTAAAGGGACAAAAAAGGGGAAACTGTGACAGGAAAAAAAAAAAAGTTCCAGGGTTAGGGGAAAGGGGTGCTGCTAACTGTGTTCTGCACTGAAGTTTCTCCTTGACTATGAAACGTTTATACAGAAAAGAACATCTCGCAGAGCAGATTTCTTTTACTTCTCACGTGAATAACCTGAACCTTAGTCTCTTAATAGAGGAATCCCAAGGTGGTCACAGTCAGACCTTCCTGCAAAATTTGGGTCTGACCCCGAGACTCCTCCCTGTGGAAAGTGCCTTTAAAATCCCCCAGAGGACGGCATCCTGAAGGCATCCTAATCAAAAGCTTAAAGAGCCAAATAGCCGACCCCTTACAAGGTGAAGGAGCAGTGTTGTTTTTTCCAAGTTTCCAGTGGATGACTGAGCACATTACCCCATCTCTAAAGCAGAGCCCACCTATGGAGTGGTCTTACTACAGCTGCTTGCATCTGGTATCTTGTTTCATTGTCCACAATCAGCTCCATATTCTTTAGACCTGAGAAACATTCTGATTATTGTAGACAACCCTGCATTTATTTGTCCATATCCTACCATCGCCTTTAAAAAAGACACCAGTATTTTTTAAATGCTCTTTGGCAACATCATATCACCCTTTTTTTTTTTTCAATTGAGAACAATGGTCTTAGATTTCAAGAAGCAAACTTTTATCAAACAAAACTAAATTTATTTGCAAGAATTGGGCTTGTATGTAGTTTAATTAGAGCATGTTTGCAATAAACTGATTCTTCTTTTAAAGTTTATGAAGAAGAAAAAAAGCCTTGATTAGGCAAGGATACTTTTACTGTATTATACCACAACACTAATTACTGTGGCATTGTTGTTACAGGAGACACTAGAGGTATTGTCTTTATGTAATAATGTAGGAGGACATTTTAATTTTAGATGTTTGTTTTAATTACATGTATGCCAGATTGTAGTCTCTTACCTCATCAAGCAAAAAATATGGACATTTTTTAAGAGAAGATACAATAAAATGCATTAGTTTCTTTTAAATGGATAACTTAAGTAACCCAAACTGGATTTTGTTGATTTGGTTGTTATTTCAAATAAAACTAACTACAATGACAATATGCTTAAATTCACTAAATTGACTTTGATTTATTAATTAATTTATTTTTTACTTGGACACAAGTACTGGTTTCTTGAATTTAAGTTGTAAATTGTTTTAAATGTTTTAAAGACCATTTGATTTGTAGCCAACTTCGGTTTTGTCCCAAAGGTCCCAGTTACACCCAAATATAGCAAAGATATTAAGTTTAAAAAATAAACTGTATACAAGAATCTAAGATATACGCTGAACAATAATACAGTAATGTAATACAGTGTATTAAACAGTAGCCTGAACATGAGGCTGTAGTGAGTAGATGGGTATGAATACAGCAGCTTAAAGGCAAGAAATCAGCAGCATGGATAATCAGCAGCACATATAAAGTGACAACAGTGGTTTTTTCTGGTTAGGGATTTATCAGCTGCTCCTCAGTCAAGTGGTTCTACATTTAATGTTCCTTAACTTCCTGCCCAAGGGGAGCGGAGCAAAAAGTATGTATGCTGGGTGAGTGAGGTGCTTCTTGAACATGAGGTGTCTCAACACACATCCCTGAGGGGAGCCATGTCACATCTCCTCTAATCTGAGGTACAACCAGTATGATTCTTCTTATTGTGAGATCTGTTTTTTCTTCCGTACGTTTTTCTCGTTCTGCAATCTTCATGCTATTTTAACCATTGTTAAAAAAATACTGTTAGTAAAGTTTGGTTGCTCAGAGGAAATTCAGTAAATACAGTAGTGACATTTCTGCTTGTTTTTTGGTTCTTTTTTAGTTCATATTTTTTTGTTCATCACCGTCTTAGCCTGTTGCATAACTTAAATGAACTCGTGTTAGAGACTAAAATCTATTTTTGTGCTTTTTGATGTGCATTGTGAAGAAATCTTTTTATTTTTGTACATTACATTGTGGTATTGGTCATCCATCCATCCATACATAATTCATGCATCCATACTGTACATACACACTGTACATACATACATTCATACATACATATATACATATATTCATAAATTCATTCATACAATAATTCAGTTCAATAATACTTTATTAATCCCAAAGGGAAATTAAATGTTGTTGTAACTCATGATCCTCATTTCATTAGGATAGATACTGATGGCTGTATGCAGGAAGGATCTCTTGTAAAGGTCCGTCCCACAGCGGATCTAAAGAAACTGGCTGCAGATGCTGTCCGATCCATCCACCCAGACTCGGCTGGACTTTCAGTTCCCCCGGGCTGCAGGACCACCAGAATACCAGGAAGAACTCCTTCCAGAATGATGGCCACTCCTCCCAGCAGCCTGCCGAGCTCCTCGTTGCTGCAGACAACCAGCTACAGGTGCCAGGGGACGATCCTGGTCCTTCTGCTGTCACGAGCCTCTAATTATTGCCAGGTCCTGGATCTCTTAAGGAGATCTCAGGATCTCAATGGTCAGGCGCTTATATCACAGCTGGCAGGTAGACGGGAATGCAGGCATGGAGCCTCCTTTTCAACTCATTTGAGATTTGTGGCTGTAGTTGAGATATTATTTGAGCTTTTGAGATGTTAATCAGCTGTTCCCGGTTGTTAAAAAAAATAGCACCTTGTTGCCATGGTTACACATCATAACAAATGGCCAAAAGTAAGTAAGTTTCAGTGACATTCCTTCCAGCTGCACAGCATCTGATA
>JARVLU010000665.1:5098879-5119938 GCA_031762415.1 Simpsonichthys santanae
TTATTTTTTTTTTTTTTTTTTTTTTTTTTTTTTTTTGAGGGTATTGTGTTAGCTAACTGCTTGGAAACACAGCAAAATTGCGTTCTAAGTACACTGTTGTTGTGTTACATTGAAAAAACGTGTTTAAAATGACGTTTTACGGCCGCCAAGTGGGTAGCGCTCCGACTTACGGCAAAATCGGGTTATGAACGGGCCGTAGGAACGGATCTCGTTCGTAACTCGAGGACTGCCTGTAATATCATAATTGTGAATCTGTGATCGGCATATATCTTTCAAAGCTCTTCAGACTTGATGCTATGTTATGACAAATTCTGTTTAATTTAGGTACATCTTCAATCATTTAATTAAACTAAAGTCAATATCTGTGCTAGTATTTCAGCAATACATTAAAAAATAAGAAACTGCACATTGTCCTGTATTTTATTTTATTTTATTTTTATTTTATTTTTTTGCTTTTTTACTGCTGCCACAGTTCGTCTTGTCTCAAACACCTGTAGGCCAAGATCTGAATAGACTGGATTAGTGTTTCCTAAAATACATTTGCAATGACATTTTATTTTTCAAAAACCTAAACATTTTTGACTTTTTATTTTTTATTATTATTATTCCTTGTGTCGGTTTAGTTGGTAAACAAGTGTACATCTCTCAAACTGTTGCCCAGCATTCCAGAAGGTATGTGAGAAAATAGATGCTATGTTTTTACTGAGACCAAGCCGGGCTCTTCAGGACATGTGGACGGTGACGCCAGTGCTCTGGGCTGTGTGACAGTTTGCCTTGACGGTTTGCAGTAATGACCTGAGCTCCTGTGCTTTCAGCAGGGTGAAGCTTCTGGTGTGGGAGACAGCGAGCAGGAACTGGAGGGTTTGCGACTGTGGGTGAGACATAAAAAGGGGACAGATGCCAGCTGAAGCTGTGGGAGGGGAACGGGTTTCTCTCTAGCCCTAGGGCACCTAACACTCAAACTGCATTACTGTCAAACAGGAGTCCATTTTGGCCAAACGTTGGCCCGTCATCCACTTTGACTCCCCTCTGTCGGTCCAGTCTGCCAGTGACACCAGCTAAACAGCTTCCACTGGAAACACATTTCCGGCCTTAAATATGGAAACTTCTGTCTCAAACTCTTACATGCATATAATAACACATGTCAGTGTGTCCCACAGACCAAAAGCATGCATGTTAGGCTGATTGGTAACTCTAAATTGTCTCTAGGTGTGAGTGAGAGACTGAATGGTTGTTTGTCTCATTTGTCTCTATGTGTCCCTGTGATGGACTGGAGACTTGTCCAGGATGTCCCCCGCCTCTTGCACAGTGACTGCTGGACATGGTCACCAGTGATCCACGTGATCTGAAAAGGAAGAAGTGGGTAAAAAATAATGGATGGATGGAGGATGATCTATCTTGACACATTCCTACTGATAAAGTCAAAGAAATGTACATTTTCATTGAGTTCATTACATCTGAACGATTTAGGCATTCATCACTAAATGCACTGGGTGGTACGGGTTGACACAAAGTGGCAGTGAAACAAAGTGAAAGGAAAGGATGCAAATGACTGAGAAAAAAAAAAAGGAGGGTGTAGATCAAACACCCAGTGGAGGAAGCAGTAAGAAAATGAGAGAAAGAAGAATCAATGGCAGCAAGTCTGATAGATGCTGTCCATGGGGTCATTATTGGCCATTGTGTGTCTTTGGCACGGGATAGGAGAAAATGTGACAGATAATTAGAAGGTGGTGATTTAATGGGGAAAAAGCAAGGCATGGCTATGGGAAAACACAGTCAATGGACAGAACAAATAAGTCAATAGAATAAACAGAAGCAGCCGTGCTCGGTGTACATATGCACCACTAACTCAGCAGTGCAGCGTGTGGAGAGTCCAGCCTTGTGAGTCGCTCCTGCATATGCATGGAAATACGAGCTAAGAGCTGTTAGCATTGCACAGAATGAACCAGTTCACCTGCAATATACGTGATTTATAATAATAACAGACTTTTTATTGCTTGTGATAAGTCACAGATGTAAAAGTGGGATTTTAAAAATATACAGATACGCTAGATCACAATGTGACAGATAAAAATAAAAAAAACACCCAATATGTTTATGGATGCTTCCTCTTTGAATGTGCAGCAAGTTTTTAGAAATTCAGAATGTTCCTGTATACAGTGCATAGTGGAATAAATCTGTATACTTAAATAGAGTGCAAATAACGTTAAGGCAGAAATGGATGACTGCCTGTCATTTCAGATCAGCCTCTTCCCATATCTGGCCAAGTGCAGGTTTGGGATGTTTGTCTGTCTATCTGCTTCTCTGTCTGTGTGACTGAGTGTATGTTTGCCAGAGTGTCTGTCTTTTTCTCTCCCTCTCTCTATCGAGACAGACCGGGCACATTGCCTGCCCTCTGCCACATGATTAGCCTGGAAGCGGCTGGGGTAAAATTGATTTGAAGTGGCTTCAAACCATATGAAAGATTGATGCGTCGCATCGTCTGCAGGCACTTGAATAGTCCCCTGCCACCTCTCAAATGTCCCTCTTGTTCATGTTCTGGTACAAACATCCTGATTTGAACAATGACAAACAAACCTGAAAAGCAATGTTGCACAGACATATTAAATTAATATACTTGTTATTAAAAGCAACAATAACGGTGACCTTTGCAGGGGCAGTTAGAGGTTTTGCCAAACTTTTAAAGGTAAATCTTGTTTTAAAAGTCTTGCATGGCCAGAACCAGGTACACATCTGTTTTTGTTGGATTTACTTCAGTATTTAACCAACCGTGGTATTCAGTAAAAATCAGAGGAGGTGTTGGAAGCAGATTTTGGCGCTGAGATTTTCATGAGAAACAACATAATTAAAATATCCCTCTTGCCTATACATAATTAAATCTGTGGCATCTGTCCCACTAATCAATTTTGATAACTGCTGGCAAAAAAAACTTATGCCAAATATTCCACTGTCACTTTTTTCCGCAGGTCTGCAGAGTTGAAACCATGAAGCTGACCTGCAACCAAACTGAATACCATGATTTTAATTTTATTCCTTTAATTAAAATCTTTCTTTTCATCGAGTCCTTGCTCAAGTCTGCATCCTTAGGTCTTGTTAAAATCCCGATGTTAGGCTTTTGTCATCACATTCTCACAAATGTTTTCATTCTTCTCTCAGTTTTGACATTTTTAACGTTTGCATTCTGTGCCTCAGCATCACTTTCACTCGAGTTTAATAAAACATTTCTTTTTGTCAGGCACCCCCTGTGCAGTCTGAGTAGGCTGCTCTTGGGCTGTATTCTTTCACATCATGACACAGGGTGAACATATACATTTTAAACACAGAAGTTACAGGCAAGCACAAGCTTCTAACCCAGTCTTCCAGCTGTGATTCGACAATGATAAAAAAACAACCCCACTGTTTCACTCTGCTTGTTCCCAGTAATTTAACATTCCTGTCCAGCCTATAACTTCAAAATATAGTGTTTGTTTGTTGTTCTGGTTTGAAACCGTGTTGAGAAGGGGATGCTTTGCAGCGCTGTCAGCACAAGGCCTATTTATGAGCACGTTTCTGTCATATTAATAAAAACTCTGAATTTACATTTGTATATGACAGTTCTGTTTACAGTAGTCCCTCACTTATCATGGGGGTTACGTTCCGGACACCCCTGCTATAGGTGGAAATCTGCAAAGTAGGAACGTTACATTTATTTTAGAATAAAGCTTTATAAACCCTTCCCACACTCTTGCAATGTTCCTAATAATGTTCTAAACTCTAAATGCTCTAAAAGAGAACAGTGAAAGACAACAGACAGACTGACGCTATGGTTACTGAGCCAATCAGCGCCCGAAGGCGGACTGGCCATCGAGAGCACTGGGACATCTCCCAGTGGCCTGGCCCACTCAGTGATCACCAAGAGGAACTAAAGGTTCGGTTAGGGTCACGCTTGATTCTTTAAATTACCAATCCAAGCCGCTCATGCAGTTCCCTCAGGTATAAGATAGACACACTCACCCCGCCCCCTCCTTTCTTTTTCTGTCAGCCTTGAAAAAAGAAAGGAGGGGGCGGGGGTGTCTGTCTTATCAATGAAAAAAACAATATAATGCCACTTGGATTGTTCATATGTGCTGCTGATAATCCATGTTGCTGATCTCATGCTGCTGATTTATTGCATGCTGCTGTATTCATTCATTCGTACTCATCTACTCACACAGACTCATGTTTGTGCTGCTGTTTTTTGGTGTATTGTTTTACACAATTACTATATCTCAGATCTTACTGGTTCTTTCACAATTTATAGTTTTGCTGTTGTTGGATGTATCTAGGACCCTGTGCACACAGTTTTGTTCCACCTCGTGTACTACATGTGATGAGAATGACAATAAAGAACCTTGAACGTTGAAACTTGAACCTTATACCTGAGTGAGCCACACGAGCAGCATGGATTTTTTAATTAGAAATAATCAAATGTGACCCAAGCCAAGCCTTCAGCCCCACTCAGTGATCACTAAGACCACAGGGAAATGTCCTGGTGCTCCCAATGGCCAGTCCGGCCCAAAGCACAATGTTCTGGTTGGTCGCCTTCCATCAATCAGCCAATCATGTGTTGTGTACAATCTTGTGTTAAAAATCTGCAAAATAATGAGTCTGCGAAAGTCAAACCATGAAGTATCAAGAGACTACTGTTGTAAACATTTGAATTGCTGCTGTAATTACGTTCACTTGCATGTACTTTACTAACTTTTGGATTTTACAAAATCGGTTGTTTTTGTCTAAGATGGGTGGGTCTGTTGCAGAATGCATTACAGGTAGTCCTCGGGTTACGACGGTCTCTAGGTACGACGTTTCGAGGTCATGACGCATCTCCGTATTTTGAGTTACGCGGTTTTACGCGGTTTTACGTGATTTCACGTTGGTTTTACGTTGGTTTACGTCGTAAAACTGTGGCGCAGCGGTGGAAGAATACAGTATTTATTTCATTATTAAACTGTACAGTATTTTATGTGTTTTTTGATAATTATGTAGCGTACTGTGTTAGGATAGGCTAAGTGCTTGGTAAAACAGGTACTGTACATGTATATGGTACAGTAATTACGTACGTTCCGATTTACATCGGAAATCGGTTTACGACGCCGCGTAGGAACGGATCTACGTCGTAAGTCGAGGACTACGTGTACTCACCCTCATTGTATGTAATAAATTAAACACAACTCCACTGTTTGATTGAGAAAAAAAACCAAAGTTGTAACAACTATTTTATGCAAAGGTAAATGTAAAAATAAAGTTCATGCTGTTTAGAGGGTAAAATATCACTCCTGAAAGACTCGTCCTTTAGTTGAAGTTAGCTTGGCTCCACCATGAGAATGTATCTCTTTTTCTCCAAACATGGATCGTTCTGACTGCTGTTTACTACAGGCGAGATGCTGACTGCTCCACACGACCACTTAAAATATAGATGCAAATAGTGGCTGATTTCCCTGCTGTCTGAATCAGGAAGCTGCAAGTCTGAGGTTAGTTATCAGCTTGGAAGTTCATGAACTGACTGGCCAGCTTCACTTCGTCTGCTTGTACTACTCCATTGTATTCTCAGTAGGGTTAAAGTAGGAGGCCATAAACCAGTCTCAACTGTGCAACCACATACCAGTGGATGCTCCAGTGTATCGTTCAGTACTAGCTTAATGCATAACTGCAAATAAATCTAAACCTTTTGCCATCTCTTTGTGACACTCTCTATAGTAAATGATGCTCAATCCCAACTTGGATTACTGAGATGAAAATAGATGAAAATAGGTGTAATTTATCTTTTGATTCAGCCTAAAATAGATTTGCACTGTCAGCTGTACATTTGACCCTTTTTAAAGTAGTATCTCATGCGTAAGGAGGATTATTGTCGGCTGGTCAACAACGTCAACACAACCATTTATTTTAGAAAAGGCGAGATCATTTCTAAATGATTGTGTTTATGAATCAAAATGTCTAAAAATACACTTTTGAAGATTTTTTTTTTTTTTTTTTTTTTGTTAACAACTGTATAAAATATAGTACTTCTTTTTGCTGGTGTTCACACAGCACCTTTATTGATATTCAGGAAATACCTCTCAAAGGTTTCCCAATAAGTTTGGAATGATTATTGCATTAGGATGTTTCTTTTTTCCCCCACTTTTCCACATATCCTTGCTTTTTTCACCCTGTAATCAGATCCACTTAAAAATGACATTTTGATTCAGGCCCAAATCTTTTCCTAAATCATCCCACTTTGAAGACCCCAATCAGCACGCCTTGGTTCAGTACCAACTAATGGGGCTTGGTCAAATTATCTCCAAGGAAATTAGACTTTGAAACGAGAAGAAGAACCAAAAAAAACAACGTTTTTTTTTTGTTTTTTTTTAATGCTGAATTATATTTATTTATTTAATCATTTGACAACAACACTGATTGTGCCAATTTGCGAACTGTAACAATGCCTGTCAAAACTCAGATAGCTGAGATTGGAGCTTGCATAAAGGAGCAAATAGTTAGTTTTGTTGGAGCGTTCAAGGAGCAATTTGCTGTGACACTTAGAACTGTCTTTCCATTAGCCAAAGAAATGCCCTTCACTGGAACTTTGAAGATAATTAAACACATAATGGATATCACTGTCACTCTCCGACTTGTTTGCTCATTTGTCTGAGTGTGGCTGCTGCAATTGAGACCCTATTAAAAGGGAATAAATCGCCTGGTTACTAAGTCATTTCACCATCTAGGAAACTGTGTGTGAGTGTGTGTGTGTGTCTGACTATCACGTATTAAGTAGCTTTCTGTATCATGAATAATTAATTCCTTTTCTTCTTTGACAGTCGCTGTTTGGACAACTTGCTAAAATGCCCATTTGACTTGACAAGACAAAACAACAGGGTGTGAGCCTCTATTATTTATCCCTCCAAAGTCTTTTTATAAAATCTGTCATTGCAATTTTGTTGTCTCCCCACTTGTGCGCTGTGTCCATCAGTATTTACAATCTCCTTCATCCTGGGTCCTGTCATCACCTCTCAAGCTGTCTGTTCTGCCTCTTTTTTTTTGTCTTCTGTTTTTACAGAGTGGTCATCAGTTGCATTCAGCTTCTTCTCTTCACTGTTTTTTGCCCTCCCTCTATCGAGTGGAAGACTATCAATGTCATTTCTCTGAAGCTAATGGAAGAAATAAATCTACGCGTCATTCTATAACAAAAACTGTATTTTGCTGCAACTATATCACTGATGTACATGTAAGTAGCTGTGTGCAAATGCATTAGTAAACGTTTTTTTGTATATTTTACAAGGACATATTTTACGACTGCTCTGCTCATTTGTTTAACATATAACTGACAAGGAGACACTTTTCGTACAACGTAATGATCTCGGAGCAAACTTGTAAAACTTTACTACTGCCATTATGTGCAGTTAAACAAAGGATGGGGCTGTCGCTTGTAGTTTACACAAGGCGGTTTGATCCGGTTGGAGAAATGCAGTCAGAGTGGGTTCCTAATTGGCTTTCAAATGCAGAGCCACTGTTTGGAAATAATAGTTTGCATTCATTGCTCTACTCGGTCATCAGAATTAATATATGCCAGAATATTTCTGATGATGCCCAGTGTGATTGCGTTATTAAATGTAATTCAGCATTTTGTGAATCTTTGATCATCTGAGGGCAGTTTTTACAAAGCAGGAAATTATTTTTTTCACTTTGGTGCTGAGAATTAGACGATAAAGTAAAAGCTAATTATGTTTTTGTGCTAATTATAGAGCCTATTTTTTAATATCCAACAGTAATATACCTAAAACATCACTTTTCAAAATTTTAAGACCACAAATCTTACTTTAATGCATACAGGAAAATCACTTCTTTTAGGGGAGCTGCGATAAACATGAGCCTTATGTTCTTCCATCTGAGCAGATCTTCAGTAGAAAGATGCATTTGTCTTTATTGTTTCATAGACTTGTTTAAGGGTGAACGCTGGAAAAATATTGATAATTGGCTAACTTTTATCACGCTTACAGTTGATAGTATTACAGTAACAATCTCAGATACATCAATATTTGAAGTAATCAATCAGCTCTACAGTAATTATTCCATCCAATTCTAAAATATGTTGTTTGTACTGTATGTTACATTGCATATAAATACAGGTTTATCATTTTGGGATACAAGACCCATCAAGTTTTTACATCAAAAAACAGAATTGCATTTGCATTTGAAAAAAAAAAAAAAAAAAAAAAAAAAAAAGAAAGACTCAGGTTTGACATGATTTCATTTGTTCTCTGTACCCTCTTGGTTCGCCATTAAATCCATTTTACTATTCTGTTTTCTTGCCGTACACCTATCCTTCCATGTTCTTTATGTCAAACATATTATCATAACGCCATGAAATTGCCTTGAAATGTTTCAAGTATTTGCTTCCCCTCCTCTTCATCACTTTCCTCTCACCTTCTTCTTCAATGCCCAACCCCTTTCTCCATTAGCCCTCTCTCTGGTCTTGGCCCGGCTCTGTTTGGATGAACAGCATGAGGCTGCATTGGCCCCAGTGCGGCTGACTGATTATTGTAATTCATACACTTTAATTAGCTGCACAAACCATTAGCCACAATTAAAATATTACAGGACGTTTGGTGACAGGAATCAAACCCAGGATTGACTTTATCTGCCCAAGGGAGAGAGGGGGAGGAGAGGAAGAGTGTGAGTGTAACTGAAAAGGGGACAGAAGGGCAAACTGTATTCAGATAATAGTAATGTTGTCAATTTAATCTGTATTTTTTTAATTTTTTTAACAATGACACAAGACAAAAGTTCTGGATTGAAGGAATCACTGAGCAACTATCATCCATCGTTATCTTTACCTGCTTCTTCCTTTTTGGATTGTGGGGATTACTGGTGCACCTATTCTGCCATCACTGTGTGAGGGGGCAGGGGACACCCTGGACATGTCTCCAGTCCATCACAGGGACACATAGAGACAAATGAGACAAACAACCATTCACTCTCCCACTTACACCTAGGGACAATTTAAAGTTACCTGTCAGTCAAACATGCATGTTTTTGGTCTGTGGGAGGAAACCGGAGTACCAGAGAAATCCCACGCATGCACGGAGAACATGCCAGAAAGCCCCCACGGTTGGGATTCAAACTGGCAACCTTCTTTCTGAGAGACAGCAGCTCTACCAACTTCACCACTGTGCCACCACACTTTAAGCTCAACTTTTAGTTTCACAGTTTCTAGACTTTTGCCACCTACTTCAATTTGTGATCGATTACTTGTCTTGTCTCTGTTTCATAACTTTAATGCGCTCAGTGAGTCTGGTCTTCTACCTTTATAAGAAACTAGGCCAACTTTAGTTTTGAAGCCAGTACGTTTGGATTCTAATCTTTGGGTTCATGGGTACAATGCATGAACTTGGATAGGAGTGTGTGCGCATGCATGCTGATGCCAGTCATTTAAATAAGCAGACCCTGTCCTTGGGTAAGCTTTCCCTGGCTTTTTCCTAGCTTCGATTCAGGGAACACTACAGTTCTGTGTGTTCAATTCCCAGCTGTATATCTGGCTCCATCATAGATGCTGCACGCCGGAAAAAAAAGGAGGGAGGGAGAGAAAAGTAGAAAAGCAGTGGGGGTGGGCGGGTTGTATGGAGGGAAATGGAGGAAGGGGAGGAAGCGACAACGCGAGATAGAAACACAGACCTAGAAAAGTATGGAGAGGAATAAGGAGATGCGGCGTGCAGATCACCACTCAACAGTGCCATCTAGTGGTTCCCATTTTTCATCTATTTCTTCAGATCTCTGCTTTCCTTTTCCATTCTTTCTTCTTTCTCTCTTCCACATATCCTGCCATATTTTATAACTCATGCTGCTGTGTGTCTATACATACCTAAGCGGACACTCCAGCCATCGGGGCATGCTTGTACAGAAATGTATTATTTGTACGCCAGTGATTCAAAGCAAGCAGTGATGAACAGAAAGAAGTTTTGAGCCAGGCCAAAGACGCTTGTCCACGCTTCTCACTCCCCTCACATTGTGCGTCTCTTATCTGCTCACATCCCTTTTAGTACATTCCCTTCGTCTCTCCTTCTCCAGATCCCCACCACCTAGACTGTAAACACTGGTGATGGATTGCTAATTGTCCTAATCTGGATACAGCAGGGTGGAGACAGCTGCGGGTGGGTTGGACCAGGATTTGGTATGTCTGAATGTGGATCATACACACCGAATAAACAGCTGAGTTTAGAGATTTTAAACTAAAAAAAGTGTGTGAGAGAGAGAGAAAGAGGTTTTGGCTCAAACAAACTCGTTAGTGCTCTGGGGTCATTCACATTTTGCTGTTGCAACAGAAACTATGAGATGCAATGTGACAGTGCAGTCTGACCTTTACACTCTCATATGTCCTTGATTAAGCACTTTTTCTACTTTGATACCTTACCCATTAGTTTTGCTTTGATAGCTGTAATTAGGCCCTTGGGGGGATCTGCTGCAATCTTCAAGCAATAAACTCCTGTCCTGGTACATAAAAGCAAAGCAAGGCTTAAAGCAAAGGTGTTTTTTTATTTAATTATTTATTTATTTCCCATCGTTGATTCTCTTGCGATATAAAACGTGCTTAAATTACAAGTATACAACCAACAGATTTAGTGGCCCAGACGTTTGATGGGAGCTGGTGATAGCGTTGACATCCTGAAGTGGAAGATTTACTGTCACATTTATGACAGGGTTTGGGTTTTACCTCCAAAAAAGCTATATACTGTGTATAAAAAAAGAGTTGATACAAAATTCAAAATCAAACAAGTTTCTTAGATAGGTTCATGCTAAACTGTCAATATGATCCTGTGCAGTTTTGTAATATATATTTTTGTAGCTAAATAGACACCGAAGTGAGTAGATGGTTGCCCTATAAGGTTCAACTGGCCTGCCTATGTTCATATTTCTGGTTGAAGCGTCAGAAATCCTAACATGTTTGCATATTTCCCAGTTGCTATTTGATTTTTTTTAATTTTTATTTTATTTTACCCAAGCAGGCAGTAAGCGTATTCCAAAGTCGTCTCACCATTTAAATGCTGTTGGTGGATTTTAGTTGGGTATACAACAGTGGCAATTTTAGCCTATTTTGGGGTGGGGCTCAAGCACCCTTAAATTTTAACTCAATACCCCTGAAAAATAAAGGTTTTTTTTGGTTTTACTTTTTGTTTATGCGGTTCTGGGTTTGGGTTTTGGGTGCTATTTATTATACGATTCAATGCAACAAAATAAACACATTTAAAAGTTAACACATCATTATAATTCTTGGTTTATTTGCATAACAACATTAATTGCTGGCTGTTGGCTTTCGGTAACTGTGGGCCCCAGAGCAGTTTAGTTGAATTCATTCATTCAGCCTTTATTTATACAGGTTAATCCCATTAAATTGCTCTTTTTTGGAGGGTGGAATATAGTTTATTTCATTTCCAAAATCTAAACTGAGTTTTGAAAAATGTAAAGGATGGATAAAGCCCTGCAGCTGAGCTCATGAGCAGCTATACAGCTGTGATAAATAGTTGTATTACGAAGGTAACTGCAATTATGCTTAATGGTTAAATTAAAGGTTAATGCTTTAAGCTAGTTGTGCTTTGTTCTGTGAGTATTAAATAAAAACAAATAATTATATAAGTTATGCTCTGTTAACATTAAACTGATTTTGTACAAAGTGTTTATTAGGTTGTGTAATGTAAAGTGGAGCACTACGTCTGTAGCATCTTAGCTAGTACATCTGTATTGCACGCCACTAGCTTAGCACTTCTTGTTGTGCCATGCTTTCTAAAATAATTAATGTATCAAGTGTTTACTTATGTAGGTAAACATAGATGTTTAACAACCTGTTAAAATACACTAGAATGCAGGAAATGGCATCTACATTAGTCAAAGTTTTCTGGGGGAGAACCCCAAGAGCCCCCAACCACGGCATGCACCCCAACATTATGAATGCTCCTGGCACCAATGGCGTTGTTCAAGCCAAGAGCCGTTGTCAGCACTGGGGACTAAGCAAACCTAAACGTCAGATTCTAGAATTGCCCCTGGTGTACAATGCAAACATTTTTATGGGATTTGGTAAACCTACTGACGCCAAGCAAAATTATTGACAAACATGAAAGTGTTCCTTTTGTTCTGTGGAGAGATGCACTTATAAAATTTTAAAATACATGGACATTTTGGACAAAAGGCCTCCTGGCTTTCCACATAAATGCTACTTAGTGAACGATAACCAGGTAGTGGAACCTTGAGTCACTGCATTCTTGAGGACATTTTTAAGGGATCACCTAGAGACATTTCTGTCACAATGCTAAGACCATCTTGGTAAAAACAGGAGAAAGGAAAGTCACAGAGAAATAAAAACTACTCTAGCATCAAAGTCTGGAACATTGTCCATAAACTGTATTTTTCGGACTATAAGGCGCATTAAGCAAAACAAGTTCATTTTGACAGATTTTTGAGCGTTGTGTACCACATAACATCGGTTGGAGGTCGGTAAATCAGTTCAAGGTTTACCAAATCCAAATGAGTTGAAAAGGAGGTGCCATGGACAAATTCCCGTCAACCTGGCAGCGGTGCTCGAGTACCTGACCGTCGAGACCCTGGAGCTGGTGGGAAACTCAGTCCGTGACAACTGGAGGACCGGGATCGACCTCGGGCACCTTCAGCTGTCTGTTCGTGATGACGAGGAGCTTGGTAAATTACTGGGAGGAATGCCCATCTCTCAGGGAGAAATTCTGCCCGGCATCAGGGCAGTCCTGCTGCCCAGGAGGACCGAGAGGCACGCCGGACCTGACAGCAAGCTGGATTTGGATGGACAGATCGGAATCTGTGGCCAGACTCCAGATTCACTGCAGGAGATCCTTCCTACCCACAGCTATCAGCATCTAACAACTCTTGAATGAAACCAGGATGATGATATATGACAACACTTTAGTTCCCTTTGAGATTAATAAAGTATTTTTGAATTTGAATTGAATTAAGCACATCCAGAATTAATACACGAAGTGCACCAGACTACATGGCTCACTGTTGATTTTTGAGAAAAATAAATAATTTCAAGTGTGCCTTAAAGTCCATGGTATTTGAATACATTGGCTGATCACTATGTACTTTATATGCTGACGACTGAAAACTTTGCAATTGTTTTCCAATAAATCTCATGGTCTATTAACTATGAAATACACAAAGACTCTAATATTTACTGCTTTACTTTTTCATGGACATTAGCAGCCAAGCTGGACTTTAACCTCTGATTATTGTAAACGGGTCTGGTTAGCACATACATGTAAAATTGTGTTATGTGTTGATTCAGAGCAAAACCATCCATTGAAACTGCATGTTTGTGTGTGTTTAATGGAAACCTTTAAAAAAAAAAAGGCAGAAGAAAATGCGACATTAAATCAATGCTGTCACTTCATTTTAATCTAAAATCCTCATTTAAGCCACGGCGTCAATAAGTCAGTCATCAGGTGAAAGTTCTAAGTAAAGTTTTTCTTGCCTTTATAAACTGATGCTCAATAATTGTCCTTTAAAATTCCCAAGGCAAGATGAATTTTACAGCTCCAGCACTAGTTGTGATGTTAGTTGTAAAGATTGTTGTACAGTACTGCTGTAATATCCATAAAATCTTAATGCCGCACTAAAACTGAGCTTGACTCAGCACACTATCACTCACGCACATCTCTTTATCTCTGTCTCCTGCTTCCTTCCTCTGGATCTCAGTGGTCCCATCACCCATCAATTAAACAGCCATCAGCCAACAGAGATGTTATCTGCAAGGATTTGGCTCCTGGTGAAGGATAGAAAGAACTGAATGCCTTTATGAATTATATTTGCATTATTGATAAGATCTACTTTTGCCCAGCTTTTGTAAATATATATTTATATAATGTGTCATTTTATCTAATCGTCACCAACTTTTTTGGCCCTCGAGCTTCTGACAAGAGAGGATGGTCCAGGAGCACTGCCAAGTGCGTTTTGCATGCAGGTTTTGGATCATCAGGAACAAACTGTTTGCATATTTGAAATCAGGTCACTGCTCGTTTCAGAAGTTTCTAT
Organism: Simpsonichthys santanae; assembly: GCA_031762415.1. Taxonomy (NCBI): domain Eukaryota; kingdom Metazoa; phylum Chordata; class Actinopteri; order Cyprinodontiformes; family Rivulidae; genus Simpsonichthys; species Simpsonichthys santanae. The sequence continues at coordinate 5,112,926 of JARVLU010000665.1, forward strand.
GGAAAAGTTTCTTGTTCTAAGTCAAAAGAAATTTACTGCCCGGGTAAGAAATGATGTAAAAGATCCATGGGTGACTGAATGATTGATTTGATTGTAAGTCTGATCGATTTCACCTGCTATGAGCACGCACCCCACCTTCTTGGCAGTTATCGAACAGCTCCACTGCTCTGCAAATGTCATTCATAATTAAAACGGACAAAAAAAGACGAGTTCAGCTACAGGAGTTCAGGCAGCAGCTCCACAGCTCAAGATCTTCCTGACTTCTTTGCAGCTATGAGGATAGAATTGATCTGCCATCACCCTGCTTCCAAAAGGAGGAAAAAAGAAGGCTCCTTTGAGCTGACTGGTGAATAATTCAAGTACACAAATGCTAACTTTGCCAGTTCCATCCCTTCATCTTAGAGGGAGTGGCCAATCAGAGCACAGTCAACATTTGTCATATTTAACCAGTGCTAAAATAATGCAGTTGTACAAGCTGGATATACTGTGCAGATGGTTTGTAAATTAAATGTAAAGATTTATTCAAGGCAGGCCTTTAAATGTTCATATGAATGAGCAGCATGCCGCTGTCCCCCATCTCTGAGGGATTTGAGTAGTGAACGCTTGTAGTGTTCAAGATGTGTGGTTTTACAGACTGGAATTGAACAGGGAATGCAAGTAAACCTTGATGTTTTGGTGCAAAAGATTCAAATGGGTAGGATTTACAGTGTGATTATGAAGAGTGGTAGCACAATAAGACAGGTTCTGGTAAGCAAAGTGTCGAGTTGGTGTAGAGGTAGGGCAGCCGACTTTCCAACTCCCTGCCATGCCCACATACCGCAGTCTAGAGCAAGACATCTAATCCCTAATTGCTCCTCGGGCACTTGCATAGCTGCCCGCTGCTCCACCTTGGTGTATCTCACATGATGGGTTGAACGTACAAGGACAACACATAGCTCTTTACTATTTACAAAAGTAGAAATTGTATCCATCACCAAGTGCAATGGCAGAGCCAGGGGGTGGCCAATAGTGTCCTTGACCACCATCGATTGATCTGTAGTCACCCCAATCATTTGTGGAGCCTATACTTTTAAGCAATATTCATTCAACCGTTGTTTAGACAGGTTAATCCCATTGAGCCTTGGGGACTCATTTAGAAGAGTGACCTGATTTCTGAACAAAGAGCGATGCCACCAATGGATAACAATGACAACAACAGACAATCATAAAATAGGCATACAAATTTGTTTCTTATTCTTTTCTTATTCTTTTTTTAACAAATCAAAACAAAATAGTAACCAAAAGAACAACCTGACAGAGGCTCTGTCGGGCTGTCTGTGTGGCCTGTTTACATCTCGGGTTGGGTTTTGCGTGGTCCCCTCTCTTGGATCAATGTGGGGCCCACATTTAAGGTGCGTCTACTTTCCCCTATCGCGCTCCCTTCTGGTGGCGGGCCCCACTGCTGCCGGTGCATTGATGGCTCTCGGCATCTGGGCTAGGTGATTGGGTGTATGCCGGCCCGCCCTTGTGGCTGCCTTCCAGGGCCTGGGTTTTTATACTTTATATTTTTGTTATTCTTGGATGTAACTGGAACCATGAGTGCACATTTTCGTTCCACTTCATGTACCACATGTGATGCGAATGACAATGAAGATACTTGAACTAAAGAGGTGGTGTTAGGGTCATGGCCTATTTTAAAGAAAGTTTGATTTGAGCACATACTCAGCATTGGGTACTTTATACTGTTCATAATTTAGTATAGATAAAAAAAACAGAATTCAAAGATTCTGGCAAATAACATAAATGGAACTTTACTTTTTTGATTATTGAAAACATCTTTCTTCACACCTGATGGGTCCTCTGATACAAAGTGAAATGTTCAAGGACATTTGATAAGAAGCAAATTGTCAGTAAGAACATATTTCATTATTATACTGTAACTATTGCACTTTCTATTTTTTTTTTTTACTTGGTTCTTGGACCAAACTACTTGACCAGATTTATAAAGGCATGTTCCAATAAAATGTACAGCCTTTTTAAAGTTTTACCTCCTCACAAAGCATTGCTATGAAAGGAGTTGAGACACCGGGGTTTCTTGCCTGAAAAATGTTGACATTGTACGTATTGTATAAGGTTTTGACGAAAACACTTTTTCTTTTCTTCATCTGAAATACATGTCAAAACAAACTGGCAGAAAATGATCTTTTCTCCACATGACAGACAGTCATGGTAAACTCTCTATTGTTTACTGTTTACCCGCAGTCCAAGCTGAGACGAAATGACATGCCACCAATAATGTGGTTTTGTGCACTGATTGGAGCATTGTAGTGACAAGTCTGTCACCGACTGTTGATGGCAACAGTGGGGCTCTGTTTCTTGACACTCTGATCTTAGTAATCAAGGAGAGGGGAATCCCAAGCTGTCACTTCTTGAGACGTTTTTTCCTGTACAGCTGAAAGACTCTCGAAGTTCTGCCTTTAAGTACCACCAAAGTACAGTAGCAACTCTTTGAGGGAAAAGTAAGCCATAATTGCCATCATTTCCATGCTGTAGCCTTTCATTTCCCCCCCTTGCAGCCCAGGAAATTCAACTTGACATTCTGAGACACATCAAGCACCCTTTAGGCCCTCACTTTCCATCTGCTACCCTTTACTTTGTCTCTCTTTTCCTGTCTACTTCCCCTGTTGTAATGTGGCTCTGTGTTCTGAAAAAGAACCCATCAGAAATTATCCTCAATGCTGCGATGGAAGGGCTCTACAGAAAGTACCCACAATTACATTTTCGAGACCTGTGGGAAGATGGTTGTGGGGGCTGAAAGAGAGAAAGTTGTAGGGGCGAGAGGAACAGAGCGCGAATGGTCATGCCTTACTTTCCCCCATCTCAATCTCAAAGAAGTGGAGAGATGAGCCGAAGAGGATTGTCCATTTGCTGTTCCTGGACAGAAGAATCAGTCCTCCTCGGGTGAGCAGCTTAGCCGCCTTCTCCCATGTTAGAAATAGACAAACGGACATGGATATGCACACTCACACCCACACACAAGTAGCCTTGCTGCTTCGGTCAGTACACCCTGTGGGCCAAATGACGAGTCAGTGCCTTAATCGTATTTTCAAGGGATTGATGTCCAGTGAAGAGTTTCCACTTTGGTGATAGAAAGAACGGAGGGAATCTAGATTGGGGAGCAAAGAAGAAAAAAGGTTTTCCTATTTAAAAAAAAAAGGGCTGTCATGAGAATCAGAGGTACAGCTATTGAACCACCACAACTGTTTTGCTGTAAAGTCATTATTGTTCCAGGCGGAGGGAAGAGACAGCCTTATTATTCTCCTGTGCATAACAGGAACTCATAATAGGAGATTGCTTGCAGTGTTTATGGAGTAGGAATAATGCCTTGGTGCTTCTTTTCCTCACCTTTGGCACACTCTTCTCTTACATAATCCAATCATTTAAGTATTCTCATGCTTTTTTTTTTTTTTTTTTTTTACTGTGTTTTACTCTACAGGAAAGTAAAGGTTGGACATGATGTGGAGTATGAGATGGTTAATTTGGAGAGATGTGGAGATTAATTGTCTGAAAAAGCCAATACAAAACTTGGCACTGAAGTGTTTTGATGCCATGAATATGTACTTTATCTTGATCCAAAAATACTTGACTTCTTTGCCACAGAATCTATCAAATTGCAGAATCGTGCAAAGCAGGCCAAGACAATTTAGCAATAAGGGTTTTACCTTTATTATTGCATTTCATTAAATTAGCCTTTTGACATGGGTGCCACATTTCACTTATTTTATTTTTAATTAGTAACCCTTTGTGTTTCTCACATTCTGTTCATAATCCTGTTTTATTGAGCTCACTATAGTCATGTCCCTGTTTTGTGTTTTTATAAAGTCCCGACTTCTGCTTTCATCATGTTCTCCTTGTTCTACATTTGGGTCTTTTTCATCCCTCTTCCTCTTTTTTTGAGACCATCATAGTTTCTGTTTCTCATAAGTAACTACAATAGCAGTCTGATTTTGAGAATGTACCTGATTTTAAATACATTTCAGATTACTTATATTATATAAATGGAGTTCATTAACTATGGCTGTGCATTATGCAAAAACTTCCATCTGAATTGCAGGACCTGATCAAACTGACTTCATTTCTTCCTTTTCATTCTGTCCTACTTACTAATGCCAGACCCATTATGTAAAATATCAACTTCATATAATGCTGCGATTCAAAATTCTTTTCCAGGAACTTTTTTTTGATGTAAATGAAGAAAAAATACTGTACTTTGCAAGCTCTGTCTGGATGCGTCCCAGACAGCCTTCTTATTTTTGTAATGATACTGAGAGTACACCATGACACCGAGATTGGTTGGAGATGTTACTTTTTTCTATATACTTTTTTTATCATCAGTTCTGTAAAAAGCAAAGTGGTATACATAGCATACATGCATTTTTTTTTTTTGTATTTTTACATAACTTTTTTCTTTAAAAAATATGCATCTACTTCACCACAATAAAGAATGCAGATTACTTCTGTTGGTTTACCAGAATGACATCATGTTTCGAAGTCTTAGCCACACTTACCATTAGTGCCAGAGGCTTCTTTTTTATGTCACTTAATTATAAAATGTTGTAAAATGCTTAAGTAGTTTTTAGCTGTTTCAGATCTTATGCAAGACGAGGCAACCCAAACATGCAGAGTTGAAACATCAACTGATAATTGGGCATAAAAATCACCTTTACAGCCGTTCACTTTGAACTATGTCATCTGCTAATGAAGGCCAGCAGCCCCAGAGCCAGCAACAATCGATCTCAATAATGTGGGTTAATTTAGTTGGTTTAAGCATGATGAGATGCAATTAACTACTGTCATGTTTGTGAGACAAATTTTTATAGAAGCCATGATTGGAACAGTCTTGCATAAAATGTTTCTTCTGCTTCTTCGTTCTAACAAGCTCCTCATTTGTAAATGTTTTATTTTAAGCTTGTCCTGATCCACTATTGTGTTAACTTATTGTGTAAATAAAGTTTTGTTATAAATTAAAAGCTTGGGCTTCTAATTCTTCTTCTTCCTGTTCTTTTTGTTCCTACTGTTCTTTTTGTTCTTGCTGTTCTTGTTCTTCTAGTTCTTCTTGTTCTTGCTCCTCTTCTCTTCATCATTATCTTCATCTTCTTCATCATATTATTATTATTTTGGATTTTCCTTCTTCAGGGTCATCACATCGAGTCATACTCCTCGCTTTTTTTGTTGTTTTGGCAACAGTGTTTTATGCCGGATGCTCTTCTTGACAAAACCCTCAAAATTGACCCGGGATTGGGACAGGCACAAGAGATACGCTAACTTGTGCTCCTTTGTGGCTGGTTTATTTAGCATATAATTAAATACTGTATAGAAATACAAAATATTTGAAGATGATGTATAGAAACTAGGGATGGGGCCGATCCGATCCAGTATCAGTATCCGCTTTGGATACCAGCATCATTTATGTATCGGGTTTTTCCGATACATAAACAGCTACATTATAAAGCGATGTAAAATACTAAAAACTGGAACATGTCTGTGTTGGTTTATGCCATGAACTTAGATGTTTGAAGCCATTTGATATTTTATTCATTCATTTAAAAGAGACAAAATAAACTAAACAAAGTCATCAAAAATAAAACACTGACTCAAAAATGCAGAAAGAAGAAAACAATTTCTTATCTCCCCCTTATTTAAAAAAAAATATAAACTAACTTTAAACAGTCAGTTAAATTAATCACTTTTATAACCACTTTAAAGCTAGGAATTAAAAAAAAAAGTTTTGTTAGAATTTAATTGTAACTTTGAAACTTATCGAACTTTAATCAAACTTACCTTGTTTCCTTTTTTGGACATGCATGCACATATGTGTACACATTGTACTTGAGAGGAGATTATTACAGCCTCGTATAAAATCAATGATGATGATATCGGATCGGGATCGGTCGATATCTAGATTTAGGTATCGGGATCGGAAGTTAAAAATAAATAAATAAATAAAAAATGTGGATTGTGCATCCCTGATAAAAAAAAAACTGCTAAATACTTTTTATAAGCTCTTCAAAAGACAGGCATATTATGGTATAGCCTCCATCTCTCTGTACATACTTTAGCTTGTCACGTTCATAACTTCTGATCAGCTCAAGCTAATTACATAAAACTTTTTAGACACATGTCTCATCACTAGACAAATATGTTGCATACACTTCACGTTACCAGTCAAGGTCACAAATCAAGGTCTTTTTTTAACAAGGTGTTTGCTTGGATGAGTCATTGCTCTAGAATGCTGTATAATAGTATGTAGATGGCAACATAATGTGCTGTATGTGGTAGGGGTGCACGATATTGGATTTGCGGACAATATCCAATATGACGATAAGTTAAAACTTATTTGGCCAATAACCGATACCAATATTGATATTTTCCCCCCTAGACCTACTTACAGAGACTACATAGCTTTCTCTGCTGTGGAATTAAAATACTACACTATTCTGCGTGGTCTTTGTCAGTTTGGCCTGCTACCAAATGCAGATGCTGAAAGGGGGCTGAAAATGATATAACACTTTAACTTGGATTATATTAAATATCAAATTTATTCATGACATTTACTCTAACATGACAACACTTAGTGAAAATGTGTAATTTTTCACAAATCTAAAAACAGCACGCGTGATGTCAACGTTGTGCTGGCATCCTTATCACTGGGTTGTCATATACAAACAGTGCCTTTTACTGTATATTGGTGAGTTATTTTGATGGAATGGACGATGTCCGATATTTAAATTTATTACTAATATTGGCCGATACCATGCCGATAATATCCTGCATTGCTAGTGTGCGGTATTATTGTTAAAAAATGTAATTGTTGTCATGGTATTATCATACCAAGCCTAATACAGGTAGTCCTCGGTTCCCGACCGAGATCCGTTCCAACGACCCGGTCGGATACCAATTCGGTCGTAAACTGGAACAGCTCCCCCTGGCGGTCGTAAACGCGGATTTTCGGCCGTAAACGAAACCGGAAGTAA
>JARVLU010000665.1:5143671-5154283 GCA_031762415.1 Simpsonichthys santanae
CTCCTAACTTGTGCTCCAAAGGGTGATGGGAGTCAAACCTCAAATACTGGTCTGTGTGGGTGGGTTTGCGGTACACCTGTTTGCAAATGTCCTCCATCAGAAACTGAGACCTCACAGTCCATGAAAGCCAACCTGCCATTTTTTACATCTTCTCTTGTGAACTGTATGTATTTATCCACAGAGTTGATGCAATCAGTGAAATGTTGGACTTCCTGAGACTTAAGTTTAACCCAGGTGTCCGCAACATACCTGAACCAATGACTCAGTGGAGTCCCCAAATCCTACACACTACCCATTAAACAAATATGTCTATACAGCTATAAGTGGCAAAGGTTTTTTTTTTTTTTTCACTGAACGTATTCTCCTACCTGTTCCAGCTGTTCCCAGCAGTTTTCTCATGGCCTCAAATTTAGCTGCTCCCTATAACCTTCCCAAGGCGATGTTCTCACCTTGCTCAAATCTCCGAACATGTCCAGAGAATTGTCCTTTCCTGTCTATGCAGGGTGTCTCATTTTTTAAATCTAAGTTATGGATTTATTCATTAACTTTCATTATGTCCAGTCAGAGGACGTGTGAGGTGACAAGGAGGCGAGAAACCTGTGCGAGTGTGTCCCTCTGTGTGTTTGCATATGGACAATGATGTGCGGGATTATGGTTAACCTTTAGTTTAGGCCATTTTAAAATGATTAATCTGCTCCTGTGTTTTTAGCCGGAGGGCAGATGCAAGCAGAGAAAACTTATAATTGCCTCAGTGGTGCATACCCTTCTCAATGTCAAACTCCTATTCACTGATGTCTAATATACTTGGGACTTAATTGGAAAACTGATACAGTTGAAAAAATAACATGGTGCAGTTGCAACATAGCTTTTATGGTTTTTTTTATGTATGTGTTAGTGCTTTTTATTTGCATGAATGTTCATTTTGCAGTTCATAGTACATTTTGCCAGTTTTACGTCTTAATGATTTTTCCAAAACATCAATAATTATAGTGAAACAATTTCAATAATACTAATACAACGCAATTTGCGTCCTATCTTAACCACGCTACTTCATCCTCATCTTGTTGCAATCTTTATGTGCAACCCTTGTCGCCATTTGCATTTTAATTCCTGCTTGTGCGACTCTGCATGCCTAATCCTGTGGCAAACTAAATGAGGCCTGTGTTCTTGGGTAAAGAGTGTGTGTTCCTGTCTCGACCTCGCCGCTTCACCCTGAAAAGCCTTTTTAGCTCCTGTCAGGGACTTGCAAGAGTTCCCCATACGTGTGAATACACTTTCACACACACCGCCCTCTACACTCATTCAGTTATGTCAAACACAAGACTGATTTATCAAAAAAAAAAAAAGGTTTGAAATGGTTATTTAATTCTCCAACACACCTTGAAACTTTTTGTTTTTTCCACTACAGCATCTTGTTGAATACACACAAGACAGCCAATTAAATAAATCTTCACACCTTGTGTATACCCTGTGCAACTACTCCTGCAGCTGAAGGAGGGAACAGGGTGACAAATTCTGGCTCTTAGCTCTGCCTCTCCCTCCGGTAAAAAGGTGCTTAGATGGAAAGAGGATTACAGCTCTCCTGCCCACCTGAGACGCCTGTTGGGGGCTTTATTGTGTTTGTGCGTGAAAAGCCCTTTTGCTAAAGTGCTGACGAGCCGTGGTGAAATGCCAAGACCGAGTGAGAAAAATTCAAATTGTGCTCTTGGTGTGTGCATCCTGATTGTATTTAGATAATGCTCAACACAGCAGCTGTTCATTTAGATGAGCGCTAGAAAACTAGGTGCAGAAATGCTCGAAGGGAGAGCTCGTTATTTGTATTTGTTTGTATATAAGCGGCAAGTTTGACACTAAATACCTCCCTCCTACTTTTTGTCCCTCGTCACAAGGCAAAGAAAGGGAACTGGAAATCCCCCCCCCCCCCATCCATGCATCTATGCTTGTTGTGAGAATGATAATTTGAAAACTAAGGTTGTTTTCACACCTGATAGTCCGGTAGACTGTTCGGTTGCGGACCAATATTCATATAATTTGTTTACATGGTAAACAAAATTTTGCATCAACATATTTGTAATGGACTGATTTATAGCCATTTTTGTGTTTTATGGTGATTAGCTTTAGCTACCATCTAGAATTTGAATTCCAAAAGTTTAGAAGTTGTAGAAACTAATGGTTATTTTCCAAAATGTTGTTGTTTTTTTAATCCACTCATCGGTTCATGAAATATTGAAGCTTATTAAAAGACAAACCAACACACACAAACACAACACACAAATACATTTTTGCTGGAGGCGCTTAACAATATTGCCCTTTCTCAAGACTGGAAAAACCATCCATGCTGTTTAGTTTAAGCCACTAGCAGTGGAAATCTCACCGCGGTTACTGAAGTGTCAGGGTGGCAATCTGTCATTGTGCAACAGGTGCTCCATAAATTAAATTTAGATTTTATTAAAAGTACTTGATCTTTCATACCAAACACCTGTCATTGCTTGGAAATGTGGCTACGTGTCAGCATGCTAGGAGGGAAGTGGTGGGCACTCTGCTAATATTTTGATTGCCGTAGTAACCTTTTGGCAGCCATAAAGTAAATGCTTGTCTGTCTGCGTTTCAGTATACTAGCTCTATTTAAAAACTGAGTCATTTTGCTCTGTAGCATCATTGCAGTGCATGAACGTTTAAAACAAAAGACCACCCACACACGTATAGGGATTATTAGTTTGCTTTAGACAGAGCACAGTTTACAGGAATAGAAATATACAAAACCTAATTTGCCGTCCCCGTTTTAGCCATGTTTATTTTTACACCCACCGCCACACATGCCCTCCTCCGATCACTGTCTCTCTCAGTCTTTGTTTGACACAAGCATTCCCTTTCACATCGGTTTTATCACTTTTCCGCTCGTCTATTACTGACGCAGGTTATGCACCAGACGGGTCTCGTCAGAGGCGAGCATCAGCGACTCCGCCGAGGTCCGTTTAGCATTCAACTCAGCCGCCCTTCTCAGGACAGTGTGCTCTGCAGGGACATCAGTGTTAGAGGCTTTTAACATTCTATAGACAAGCTCAGCTCAGAGCAAGGTTGTGGACGGGCTCGGGTGGAAGGAAATTTATAAGTTGAGAACAATGGCTAAAGCAGATAAGAGGGTAAGCCACGAGTAGTGGAGGATACTAAAAGGGTGACGATGAAGTGATATGACATGGATTTAATTTTTAAGTTTTACGTTATTGAGGAATTGGCCCATGACTTTACAGATTCAAATTGCCATTACAACAATTTTCCATCCATCCATTATCTTCTACCACTTCTTCCTTTTTGGGTCACAGGGGTCACTGGTGCCCATGTCCAGCTATGATTGTGTGAGAGGCAGGGTACACCTTGAACAGGTCGCAAGTCCATCACAGGGACACATGGAGACAAACAACATTCACTTTTTCACTCAAACCTAGGGACAATTTAGAGTTACCACTCAACCTAACATGCATGTTTTTGGTCTGTGGGGGGAAACCGGAGTACCTGGGGGAAACCCACGCAGCACAGAGAGAACATGCAAACTCGATCCAGAAAGGACCCCGGCCGGGATTTGAAAAAGTGACCTTGCTTGCAGAGAGGCAGCAGCTCTACCAACTGTTCCACCGTGCCACCAACCATTACTCCTCCCAAAAATGTTTTTTTAAAAAATGGACTTATCTAAAAAAGTTAAGTCTGGTCCTCTAGACATTCAAAAAAAAAAAAAAAAAATTGTAGAAATGTTTTGTCTTTCCTCCAAAAGACTTCCTCAGTCTGAGGAGCTGTATTCAGCTCAGTCTTATAAATACCACCTTCTCACAGTGGATCAACCAGTTTGCCGCTGACAGCCGAAACCAGCTGCTCACATGATTAAGGAGGCCCATCAGCCTGATGGTGCTTGCTATTGCGCTAAGTATCCAGCGAGTTGTCCAACCACATTTTGCGCAAACAATTTTTGGAAATCCTGACATATTTATGCGCTCCACTTGCAGCTTCCACCATGTTTATGGCTTTATCCACTGGAGTAACATTTGAGATAAATGCAGATTTGGACAATGTTTTGCATACCTAATATCTATCTTTGATTTACAAAAAGTGTTTGATGTCAACTTCAAGGGTAAAGTTATAAACCAATACAACGGTTTCTTCAAAGCGATAGGTATTTGGTTCTGTCAATTCAATAGAAAAAAATGTTACAGCTTAAAGAAATATCATGTAAATCCAGGCCAGTTTTATTTATATTGCAAGAGAAGCTAAAGCTGTGCTGTTGTCTTGTACAGTGAAGAAAAAAAAAAAAAACCTTGATGTTCAACACTTTTTTTCTGTTGTACATTATGTATCTTCTGTCACTCAAAAAAGTTGAAAGGACTTTGATGTCCTTTTTCTTCTTTGAGTTGGTGAAAGTGAATAGACGTTCTTTGTTCAGCTATGTCTTCTCATATACAAACTATTTCAGCAGAAACGGAACACTTCAAGGTGATTTTTTTCCCCTTATAATGTCCTGCAAGCATTTTACAAACTCATATTTATAGGGAATGTCAACTATACTGTGGTTGAGGTAAAAAAAAAAAAAAATATATATATATATATATATATACTGTATACAGTATACATAATAAAAATCAGACTACTGACAGAACCAGTATCACCTTTTTCATTTCTGCGTTGTCATGTTCACATCCTCACTCCTGACTGAAAGTTACCAAAGGATGTAGAGCAAAGAGCAGCACCAAGCACTATTAGTTTTTGGGATCATATGAAATGTGTAATATTTGTAAGGCTGGGGCCACAGTAGTTCAAGCTAAGATTGGTTGGGTTAAAGTGTGGACAGAAATAAGTACTGACGAACTTCCAAAAGGAATTCTTTCTCTAAAACTTGGCATGATGGAGGACCGTTTTGTCTTTGCAATTCCTAAGTATAATTATTTTGTACCTTGAGGTTATTTTGTGCCCCATTGCGGAGCAGGGCGGTGGGTGTGGGGAACTGTACATCCATGCATGTTGTGAGCATGATAACTTGAGAAATAAGTACAATATCTACTTCCATTTTGGTGTGCGGCTACATCTAGGAGTAAGAAAGGGTCTTATGGGGTTGCCATGTCAAATTCCAAAATGGCTACTGTCATGTATGTACATAAGAATGCCATCCCAAACATTTAATGTTTCTATACTTTTTAGGTTTTATAACGCTTAAAAGTACATTTTCCTAAATAAAATAAAAACACTGGTTAAAAATAAGCTGCATGCAGACTTCCACTTGAATAAGTGGCTACATCTAGGCAAAAGAAAGGACATTATCAAAAGTTAGGTTACCATCTGAAAATGGCCACCACCATCACCATAGAAGCAAATGAACCACCCGTCATTTGAGGAAATTGTGCTTTCTAGTTTGTTTGCTCCTCCTTGAATTGCCACCTTATCGTGGTAGAGGAGTTTGTGCACCTGAATGATACTTGGAGCTATGTTGTCTGGGGCAATAACTGCCCCTGGTAGGGTCTCCCAATGCAGATTGGTCCTATAGGTGACAGGCCAGACAACGAGTGATTCCCAATACTTTTACGAACAAAAGAAAACAAGGAGCTCAATGCCACTTGCCTGGATGTGGGTTACCGGGGCCCCCACCCTGGAGCCAGGCCTGGGGCAGGGGATTCGTCTGGTGACTGGGTCTCTACCCATGGGGCCTGCTCAGCTCAGAGGAGCAACATAAGTTTGACGTCCTGTAGGTCCACCACCTGCAGGATGGACCATGAAAGTCAGGTGCATGATGCCATGGGCAATGGCCAAAGGGGGTGAAGGGGTGGGGATGGGGTCTTGGCACTCTGACCCTGCTCTGATTCCTTTCAAAATCTTGAAAAACTCATCTAAAAAATTATAATCATTCACTATTCAAATCCCTAAATGATTGAGGACAGTGGTGTACCACTTGTTTCAGTGTAGTCTAAGCCAGTTTTGCATGGGATAGAGAATTTATACAACCAAAGTACTCACAAAGTTTTCTTAAATAAAGTTTCTTTCTAGAAGTTTCTATGCCAGCCTATTGCTACTGGGTCTAATAATGGCCCTTCTGCACTGTAAGGCCCTGTCTGTTGCTAGACCCTAGTTCTGCCCCAGGTTTTGAATGTTGGCATTGGGCAATCTGGCTCAGTTCCAGCTAGACTTCTAGAACCCAGAGACCAGAGGTTCCATTCAGGCAGGACAGGTGCTTCAGATTTGACGTCAGCAGATTGCTGACCATTTATTGGTTTGCTGGCCAGGGAGGGTCACATCACAGATGAGTCTTACTCCCTGCAATTGCTCCTTAACGCCATTTTCTTCAGCTACTTGCTTCTGGCCGGCTGTGTGATAGAGAACTCCTATTTTTCTTTCGGAAAAATGGCAACACAAAAGATAGCACCAGTGTCCTGGATAAAAGATGAGATGTAGTTATTGCTGAGCTGAGATTTGTGTGGTCTTGCTATGACAAAACTCGCCCACAATGAGGTGGCACTCTGCTGAAAGCAAACAAAACAAGCAATGGGAAAGACCGGCGCTAGGCCGACTGTGGCCGGTGCCATACCAGGCTTTGCAATACATAAATTTACCCAATGTGGAGTCAGCATCCAATTGATGGCAGTGACACTTTTCAGATGGTCCACCTTCACGTGCTTGTGTCTGTCTCTGTCACACTGAAGGTGGTGTATGTGCATTGCCTTCCATTTGTGGGTGTCCTACTTGCAATCCGCCGGTTAGACCTACACAAAAGTGCACATTATTACACATACCAAAATGTTGCTTGACATATTGTTTTTTTGGAAATATTAGTGCTCTGCAATGGATTTTACCATCTGCAGCTTCTTTTTCCAAGACTAATGAGAATTCATGTTAAGTTTTAACCAGCCAAGGAGATGCCAGCTGCCTCACTATCATCTTTTCCATTCCACTTAGATTCACATTTTTTATTTGACTCTGAGGTGACAAGTACAGAATGTCAGGTAGTGTAAAGCATGTGGTGGTAAAATACCTCTGAAGCAAGAGAATGCACATAATCCAGCAAATATCAGCACAGTGTTGGTTCTGCAGTGTAATGGAGCAACTATGAAGCTTTCACTCTTCTTCTTCGTCTTCTTTCAATTGTGTTCCACTTTTCTTCCATACATTTTTTGTCCCAATTCTAATCCCACAGTTTTCGAGCTATTTCGACAAATCATAAATTGAAATGTTCAGCTCTTTCAGGACAGTCCTGCTATGACTTTTGGTATTGGTGCAACTTTAGCTTTTTGAAATGTTTAGCCTTTTCTGCCATTTTCTCATAGAAAATTAACTGAGCTAATTTTCCATATTTCCTTTCACCTTTTGTTCTGCTTCAGCTTCTTTCAGCTTCCTTCTGCTAATTTAAATTTTTTTCCAGCTACTTTCAGCTAACTTCAGCTGTTTTTTCAGCTGTTTTGTGCTCCTTTCAGATTATTTCCGCTAACTACAACATCATTTTTGTGCTTCTTCTAACATCTTTCTGCTAATTTCAGCTTGTTATGCTCCTTTCAGATGATTTCTTTTCAGCATTATCTACTATTTCAGCGACTGTATAGCTGTTTTATGCTGATGTAAGCTTTTTCAGCTAATTCCACATTTTTTTTTGTTCACATTTCAACTTTTTTCAGCCTAATTCCACAAAACTCTGCTCTCTCCATTTCCTTCTTGTAACTTCATCTTCTTTTTGCTTCTTTTACCTACTTTTCAGCTGTTTGTTGCTAATTTCAGCTTTTTGCAAATATGTTACACATATTATGCTCATTTTTGCTTATTTCACTCTCAATGGGCAAATATGTGTTTTTTCAGGTTTCTTCTGCTAATGGAAGCCTATTTTACCATTTCAGCTACTTTATTTCGCATTTCTTAGCTAATTTAAGCTGTTTTCAGATTAACTGAAGTTTTCTGTGGCAGTTTCTGCTACTTTCAGCCTAATTAACTTTTGTCTGCCAATTTCAGCTTGTTGTGCTCCTTTCAGATTTGTTCTGCTAGTTTCAGCTTTTTCTGCAATTTCAGCTACGATTTAGCAGTTTTTATGGTAATTAGATCTTTTTTAGCTACATCCGCAGTTTTGGGTCATATAAACTTTTTTCAGCCTAATTCAGCAAAGGATCTGCTCTCTCCACTTGAATATGACAATTTAAGCTTCTTCTGCTTTTTTAGCTACTATTCAGCTGTTTATTTATTTTATTTTATTTTTTGCATATTTCTTTTTTTTTTTTTAATTCCCACTTTGTTGTGCTCATTTCTGCTTCTTTCAGCCTAATTGGGCACATTTGGTCTCTCCACTTTATTTTAGTAATTTAAGCTTCTTTCTGCTTATTTAGCTACTGTTCAGCTGTTTTTTTTTTTTTTTTTTTTTTTTTTTTTTTTTTTTTTTTTTTTTTTTTTGCACATTTCAGCTTTTTTCAGATAATTTTCACTTTTTGCGTTAATTTCTGCTTCTTTCAGCCAAATTTGACACAGTTGTGCTTGCGCCATGTCCTTCTGGTAATTCAAGCTTCTTTCTGCCTTTTCAGCTACTTTTCAGCTTTTTTTTTTTTTTTTTTCTAGTTTCAGCTTTTTAGTTAATTTCCTAAACATTTTAGTGCTCATTTATACTTATTTAAATGTAATTCATCACATGTGTTTTCTGCTTTCTGCTGCTAATGGCTGTTCTTCCAGCTTAGTTACATTTCAGTATGTGTTTGGCTAGCTTCAGCTGTTTTTCAGCAGGTTCTTCACCAATAAGCATTCACACAGCAATTTCGCAGGAAATGCGATTTCTCTAGTTTAAATAATTTCAAGGTTAATAAATGGCTAATCAACGTGAAGTAAGAGGAAATTTTCAGCCCACATCACAACTGAAATGTTAATTATGTTTTCTAAAAATTTAATTGTCAGTATGGCATACATTTACAAAATTAACAATAAATACTTTTGACATGTTGTGTGTATTAGTGAGGCCGTAGGATGTGTTTCCTTGAGTCTTTGTCAACAAAGGTGTGCGTCAGCCGAAGCCCTCTGGGAAAACAAAGACACATGGAGGCCAATCTTCTCCATGTGACGTTCCTCCCTCGTGATGTTTGTTTGGCTATTGTTCTTTCCTTTTGTTTCTCGAAGCCTGAACTGTCAGCAGGACACCGATGTGCTGGGATAAAAGAGAGGAGAGGAAATGAAAGAGATAAACGTTGCGTCTTCCTTTTGAAATTGCTCTTATTCATTAAATTTATTATTTAATTAATTTCCTGCATTATTACCATGAGCAACTTTTTTATTTGCTTGTGTTGGATATGTCTAGTATTTTGTCTAGCATATGTAGACAGGTAAAATAGGGAATGTAATTTACTTTCTGAAATACTGAACATATTCCTAGCTACATGTAATTATTTAAAATATTTTATTTTGCCATGGCCTGAAATATTTGCTCAACACATCTTTTCTCTAACGGCCCTGATATTTTTTTCCTCCTTCCTTCCTTTTCATCTTGAAACTTTCTATTGGATGGCTGCAGCCGAAGAGCTTTTTATGCTCAGGAAGTTTTATAACTGGGTGAAATGACACAGACGCATCAAAGTGGCAGCAATGTCAAGCACCGGTGCTTCAAGAAAGAAAGGTGCTTTAACTTCCTGATGCATGCTCAATAATCCAGGTAGAAAAGTCCCACAAATTTAAGTCTGGTCCTCTGGACATTAAAAAAAAAAAGTAGAAACGTTTCGTCTTTCATCCGAAAGACTTGCTCA
This sequence comes from Simpsonichthys santanae, assembly GCA_031762415.1. Classification (NCBI taxonomy): domain Eukaryota; kingdom Metazoa; phylum Chordata; class Actinopteri; order Cyprinodontiformes; family Rivulidae; genus Simpsonichthys; species Simpsonichthys santanae. Next base: position 5,153,406 of record JARVLU010000665.1, read on the forward strand.
GTCTGAGGAGCTGTATTCAGCTCAGTCTTATAAATACCACCTTCTCACAGTTGATCAACCAGTTTGGTGCTGATAGCCAAAACCAGCTGCTCACATGATCAAGGAGGACCATCAGCCTAAAGATGGATCATTAGCTGCTTGCTATTTAAAAGGGGCTGAGTGATATTAGCAATAACAGCATTTTAATAATGAAAAATCAATAATAGTCCCGGTGGCTCAATTAGAACACGAGGGAGGCACACACCTCACGGTGGCTGTAATTTCAAAAAATTATTTCGGCCCAGTACCGGCCGCTCCCACCCCATCGGTCAGTCTGAGCGCATCCTGCCGGCCAGGTGACCCCTCGAGCTGGGGAGCCGTCCCACGAAGCCCCAGTGTTTTTTTTTCCCTCTCTCTCTGGACCCCAACCAAATTTCTCATCTGGACCTGTGGTTCTAACTGGTTCCGACAAGAATCGCAGGGAGGTATTTTTCTGACTTTATCGCCGCTTTCTGTTGGACTGGCCTCGTGGCGTCTTCATTCGCTGTGGGGGAAGTGAACCTGTGTCACAGGACCAGAACTGAACCGAGTTGGCTGTGGGGGACTTCGTCTTAATTAAAGCCAGTCTCAGCCCCTGAGCGGACCGTTGCCTTAAAACGAAGGACTGTCCACCTCCGTGGGAATTGCTGTGCTCACCTGGAGGTGACGCGCGGCTGCTTTGAAGTGCCGCCGGAACCGGACGGGTGCAGAACCAGGTCAGCGACGACCTCAGCTTCTCCGGTCAGCCTCGCCCCGAGCGGAGTGAAGCGCGGAGGAGCTGCGCTGTTTGGTGCTCGTGAGGAGTCCGGCCGGAGTTTTCATCGGATTTCATCAGCCCTGGATAATAATTTTATTCCGGA
>JARVLU010000665.1:5213934-5224980 GCA_031762415.1 Simpsonichthys santanae
TCCACTATTTTTTTTTTTTTTTTCGTTTTCTGGTTAGTTGTTCAGCATTAACAAAGAGAATTTTTCATTTAACGGAATATGGAATAGCAAAGCTAACATTTTGGTTCTCTGGTTTTAAGACCATTTAAATTGTTATTAAAATGCTGCTGTAAGGGTCTGCTAAAGGACATTACCATTTGAGTACAAGGCTAAAAAACTTAAAATTACAATTTTTTTAATTCACTAAATGTATTTTTGTGTGAATGGCCCTTTAATCAAATTAATAATAATGTTTACAATTGACATGAATGTATGAACATTATTACTGCTTTGCATTTAGTCAGTAAATTACAGCCCTCCAGGTCAGATTTACCTTTTTACTCAGTGCATTTTATAATATTACTATGGTGTTATCCTCTAAGCAAAGGTAACGTTTTATACCAACAATACTCTACTAATCAAACAGAAATAGATCCTTCAGATGGCAATCATTAAGTTGGCAAACTGACTTCATTAACTCTTAAATTCAATGTTTTTAATATACTCTTTTTCTAACTGTATCGTCCTGTTTTTCCAACATGCAATAAGCAATAGAAAGCAACAAATGTGGTTTGGCACTAGACCCGAACAAGTACCATGATGCTGGCTGAAAAGGCATTCAAATGAAATATTCTGCAGGAATGGAAATTTGTGCCGAGATGGTGAGTCAGAGGAAGCGGATGTGAGTTTGCAGCCTTTTTTCTTATCATTGCATGTCTCTTAAGTCAGTTTTAGTTCAATCAGATGTAAATATTTCAAAAAGCTATCTGGCATCACACAAGCAGTTATCCTCATATACTTTTCTTTCTTACTATATTTGACCCAATCTGTTTTTTATTTTTTGTTGTTTTTTTTTTTAAATACCTTCCATGTCATTCATCAAATGCAGCTAAGAGAGTTTAAAATTAATTATATAGTTTTTACAACAACTTATATTAGCTGCATGTTGTTGCTGGACATTACGACACATTTTTTAAATCAATTCTCTGCATTTGGTTTTCTTTCTATTTCTTTGCTGATTATGATAACTGATTACCGTACTTGCAGACATACACGTCGCACCTCCATATAAGTCACATCAGTCCAAAAATGTCTAATAAAGTGGAAAAAGACGTAAATAAGTCGCTTCGCCGTATAAGTCACATCTATTGTGCACGTGTCACCGCTGACAACCCAGAAATGTGGACCAGTGTTGTGCTAAAAATGGATTGGTTGCCAAATAACGGCTGCGGAAGAGTGCACGGGATGACTTTAACAAGAACTTAACAAGGTTCACACTTAAGAACAATTATTTGTTTGCTCAAAATTATAGCAAAGGTGTGTCTCAGTTGAACTTTTTCTTAATAAATGCACTTTAATGGTCAAATCAGCTGCATTTCGCTTGGACGGAGCGGTAAAATGCAGCTGATTTGACGTCTGCTCCAGGAGCTCTAGAGCGAGACAAAAGTGGCTTGGTATGGCAAGCAAAGTGTCTCATTAATAGACACTTTTACCTATTAATAAGACATTTGGCTTGCCATATTAATTGACGGCCCTCTAGTGGCTGGAAATGGTATTGTCAATATTTTCCATGTCAGAAGGAATGAAATCGTCAAATCTCAGCCAAAAATTGGGTTATAAATATGGGGAAAAACATGTATTAGTCGCTTCGCCGTACAAGTCACAGGGCATGCACATTTATGCAAAAAGGTGCGACTTATACGGCAAAAAGTACAGTACTTTTATCCTGCCAATATTACCCTGGTAAAGTTTTGGTAGCATGAAGAGCATGCAATGGTTACAAAGTTGAAACAACCAGTTTCTACAGGGGAAAATGTTTATGGTTTAACTCAATCTGCTAAAGTGAATCCATTATTAATTGTTTTGTGACAGCAGAATAAAAAGCCTTTACTTTTTGGCTCTAAATTTCTCGTCGTCTTCATATGCGTGCAAAACACAAAGAAAAATGAAAGGAATTGAATCTCGAGACATGACAATCCTCTTTTCCCTTGCACTTTGCAAAGGTCTTGGCAGGCAGCGAGGCTGCTCTCTGTAATTTTTAAACCCTGTGGCACTGCTTTATTTAAAGCATCTTAGCGCTGCAGCATAACGCGACCAGGCAGGCTTGGCTCACTTCCGCCTAGAGCAGAGCTGAACACATGCAAACAACCACACAAATCTTCTAGCACAACAATAAATATGGTAAACCCGACAAAATGATGCGTAATCATGAGAAATACAAGAAAAGGGCTTTAATTTTAAGCTTGTGTATTGTTTGAAAGATGCTACGTATGACTGTGTGAGTGGCAGCTGCAGTTAAAACTAAATATTTTATGCACCTTACATGTAAAATAAGATTATTGCAAATGTTGCTATAATTATCTATTTCAGCACTTTTCTTTTTCTTGTATGTAAAATTCATCAGCTGTAAATCTTCACCCAAGGCACCAACGTGTTGTTTTAATAAATAATTTAATCTATGAAAGGTCAGAAACGTGACAAACGTTCAAGGCCTACAGACAGAGCTTAAAATAAAAATTTGATTATCCATGATTTTAAAATGCAAAAACAAATAGAAAAATCTTGCTCAAAAGGCACATTTTGAAATTTCATATTGGCTTTTATGTGCATGCACTACATCTTTAGCTGCTGACTTTTGCTGAAAGAACTTAAAAAGTTATAAAAGACGTAAAACAATTTAAAGTGAATGACAAGAAATTAATCATAACTAGAGAAATTGCATTTCCTGTGAAAAAGCAGTGTGAATGCTTATTGCAGATGAGCTTGCTGAAAAACAGCTGAAATTAGCAACAAACAAAAAAAACATGCTGAAATGTACTGTAGCTGAAATGAAAGAACAAGCTTAAATTAGCAGAAGAAACCAGAAAGAAAACAAATTTGATGAATTAAGTTTAAATAAGCAGAAATTAGTTAGCTGAATTGAGCTTAAAAAAAAAGCGGTTATCTTAAAAAACTAAAATTTGCACGAAAACGGCTAAATAGTATCTAAATAGATTAGGCTGAAATTAGCTGAAGTAAGCTGAAAGAAGCATAACAAGCTGAAATTCACAGAAAGATGTTAGAAAAAGCACACAAATGTTTTAGATAGCAGAAAGAACCTTAAAGGAGCACAAAACAGCTAAACAAAACAGCAAATATTAGCTAAAATGTGTAAAAAGGTTAACTGAAAAGGTAAAACAAGCTCAAAATAGCATAACAAAGCAGAAAGTACACATTTGCCCAGTTAGGCTGAAAGAAGCAACAATGAGCACAAAAAAGTCGAAATTATCTGGAAAAAAAAGCTGCAATTGCATGAATCAGCTGAAAAGTAGCTAAAAAGACAGAAAGAAGCTGAAAATGCAAGAAGGAAGTGGAGAGAGCATATTTTTGCTGAATTAGGCTGAAAAAAGTTTAAACGAGTGCAAAAAATGTGGAATTAGCTGAAAAAGCTGTAATTAGCATAAAACAGCTAAATAGTAGCTAAAATAATAGACAAAGCTGAAACTTGAGAAGCAATCTGAAAGAAGCTAAACTTACTGAAATTAGCAGGGAAAAAGTTAGAAGAAATAGCAAAAAAAAAAAAAAAAGTTAGCAGAAAGAAGCTGAACCGAGCACAAAACAGCTGAAAGTAGCTGAAAAATGTTTACATTTGCAGAAGGAAGCTGAAAGAAGCTGAAGCCGAACAAAATGTGAAAAGAGCAGTAAGAGGTTGTAAACAGATCTAAAGATTTGAAGGATGCAAAATTAGTTAAAATCATTTTCTACGAGGAAAAAAAATGGCAGAAAAGGCTAAATATTTCAAAAAGCTAAAATTGCACCAATACCAAAAGTCATAGCAGGATTATTCTAAGTCATAAACATTCACACAATTAATCATATTCAACAAAAGTAAGGCCGTTTAATAACCTTGTATGCACCAAAGCACGTAAGCGGTCCGTTATTTTTATTAAAGTCCTCTCTCTTAGGACAATCTTGGTCATGGTGACCCCACCAGACCTCTGGGACTCACCTCAACGTGCTGACAAGTCTGGATCAGTTTCCCCATTAACGACTCCAGCTCATTGTTCCTCTTGATCAAATTGCTCAGGTTGGAATCCAGGGCTTGCTGTGGGAAACAGACAAATGGCACGCGTTGGACAGAGGAACACGTATGACACAACTGTACAACAGTTTTCCTGTAAACCCTTGAAGAAACGGCGAGACCGTTCCGAGCAGATCCACCACAGAGCCGTGAAAACAAGACGCCGCTTTTCTTTTCTGCCCCCAAGTTTTGGAGGTGCGTTCAACGACCACATACCTCCGAGCGAGGGGAGTACCCCTCATCCCTGCACTGCCTCCTCATCCTGCCCCGTCCGAGCCTCAGACGGTGGGTCCTGCTCTACGAGTGGATGCGACTGGGACAGCCACCCCCAGCGAGGGTGAAGCCATGCGCAGACCCAGCCAAGCGACAAATCAGGCGTCAAAAGCTTTTCCAGCAAGAGCGCGCAGCCGTGCGCCCCCCCCACAGCCAAACGACCCGGCAAACAGGTGATAGCACGTCATCCCCCTTTTCTCCTCCCCGTTTCATTTTTCTATATAAAAAAAGGCAGAGCACAGATGGCTTCGTTTGCTCCCAGGTTTAAAAAAATTGCCAAATCGGGCGTATTTAGGCCATTTTATCGCTAACACAAATTTACCTATATGTAAATAACAAGACTCTCCTACAAATGCTATGTGTTCACCTACTTTTAGCCCGTTTTAGCAACATTGTCCGAGATGTTCTGAGGATTATAAAGGCTCTACCCAGAGGGAGAACAGAATAAACAGCAGTAATCAAAGATGGGAGCAGTTGTGCGTTTTTGTGTGTCGTGGTGCCACCAGGGGCTTAATGGATGACCTTAATACGCAGATGGCACAGAAAAGCAACATGAGGGTCCGCTTGAACTGGAATCTCAAACAGGAAGACAGGAGTCAGTCAGAAGCTCGTGCAGTTGCGTCTACGTGAAGTACATTTAAGCTCAAATGCGTAGAGTTGGTAAAAAAGACTCGTGAAGTATAAAACCCATTGAGTGAACGTATACTTCTCGTATTTTATGGGTTTCTTCATGATAAGAGTTCATAATGCTGGTTTGAAACTACACTTCCTGCACGTTTCGTCAGTTTTACCATTTGTTAATCATCCCATTCTTTTATCTTCTTTTTAGTTCTTTTTTGCCATCAATCTGAGCTACATTTAAGTCAATTGGTTAATTGGTTTAATGTTTCTGACGTACACTGAGCCAGTGAAGAAAACAATTACCGTACCTGTCATTTCACGTCTACACGGTTTTTGTTTTATCAACACAAAAGTGTTTTTTTTTTTTTTTCTTTTTTCTGTTACATTGCACTTCTTTGTCAGCTCGACACCTAATTTTTCATGCCTGAGCTCCTCTGGAAATCTGAAACAGTATGTTTGTGTTCCAGTTCGAGACAAACCGAGATGACTGTTGTGGGGGGGTGGAGAAAAAAAGAGCTGTGATCCAAAAGCAAAACACAGCAGAAAGGAACATTGTTTGTAAGGAAATGGAGGGAAAAAATGAAGTGTACACGCAACTTTTGTTGTATTTGAGAAACACGAGAGCCCCAAGTGAAAGAAATATTTAGCACAGGGGAACAAATGGGGCTCTGCATCCTGCACAATGCACAAAAGTTCTCGAGATGGATTTTATTTTCCAAAAACTAAGAAAACGACCAGGCTTTTTGTCTAATATGGGTTTTAAATGGTGTTGGATCTACAAATATGTCAAGGGTCATCCAAAGGCATAAACATGGAGCAATTGCATTTACTGTGAAAACACAATGTTCAGCTTATTGCTGAAGAATTTGCTGGAAAAATTGCTGAAATTAGCTAAAAACATACTGCAATGTAGCTGAAATGGAAGAACAAGCCAAAGTTAGCAGAAGAAAGCAGAAAAAAACATGTATTTGCTAAATTAGGTTTAAATAAGAAGAAATGTGCACAAAAATTAGGAAATTAGATAGAATAGCTTAAATTAAAAAGAGCTGAAAGGGCATAAAGAATGGGTTAGGGTTAAATAAGCTTTATAAAAGGTGGAATTAGCTGACAAAGGTCAATTTAGCACAAAAACAGCTAAATAGTTGCAGAAACTAGCATCAATAACTTAATTAGGCTGAAAGTAGTAGAAACTACCACAATTTTGAACTGATCTGAAAACAGCCGAAATTAGCTGAAAAATGCTAAATATTTAGTTGAAAATGTGGAACAAGCTTAAATTAGCAGAAGGGAGAGGGGAAAGCACAATTTTGGACATTTAGACTGAAAGAAGTAGAACAGAGCACAAAACGTGGAAATTATCTGAATAAAGCTGAAATTTGCAAAAACAGCCGAATAGTAGCTTACAGAGCAGAACAAAGGTGAGATTACAGGAAGGAAATGGGAGAGCAGATTTTTTTTGTGGAATTAAGCTGAAACAAGATACACACAACACAAAGAGTTTTCATGGCCGTTACTAACACACAGATGACAGTCATTTCTCAAGTTAACCCACCCGTACCCAGCAGGAAAGTGGTTCTTATTATCCTGGAACCTCAATGAAGACACTATGTCTCACCGTTAATGACATTCCCCATATTCACTTAGCGTACTTCCCCTGAATACCCCTGTGGTTTGCTGACATGGTTCAGCCATTATGCTAATTGCTTAATTATTCAGGAGAGACTATAAATTAGTGTGAAAAGATAAAATCTCACTGATAATCCAGTCAGATACCTCGGTAAGGATATTAGGAAATTTCATACATCAGAGCAGAATGAAATTAAAGTTTAAAAGTCATTATGTGCATAAGATAAAAGAAGGTTGGAGTGTCTATGTACTTATCTGTAATTAGGGTGAGCCGAATCTCTTTGGAAGCAGCAGCAAGTTTTAGTAAACCACCATAAAACTTGTATAATTACATTTTCAAATACTAAAGCAAACTCCTGTGCTTACCTTGAGTTTTTCATAGCGGTCGCTGAGTGCTGCCACCTGATGATCCCGGTGCCTTCCAACCAGTTTGCACAGTGAGCAGATGAGCTGATCATCACTCACGCAGTACATGTTCACCTTCTCCTCCTCGTGCTCCAGGCACTGGAGCCCTCGGAGGTGGGAATCGGGCATCGGCTCAATAAGCCGGTGACCGGTGAACGGCTTCTTGTTTGGGTGAGTTGCTTTGAGGCACTCCTCGCAGTACGACACCTCGCATGTCACGCACGTCTTGACTGCTTCCTGAGGTGGGTCCTGCTCACAGAACTGGCACTGGACAGGCTCTGGTGGGGTACATGGGCTGGACATGGCGGCGTTGACGGGTACCAGAGCCAGCCGGTTGCTCCCTTCCTCAGACGGAGAGTTGGGTCCACTGTGGGGGGCTGGCAAAGGCAACGGTAGAGGAAGCCCAGCTGAAGATGAGGCTTGTTGAACTCTGTCAATGATGTTCTGCAAGGTCACGTTTCTCTTGAGTCCTTCTAGTCCACGCTCTGGACTCAGAGAAATGACATATCTACAAGTGGGGCACTGGAAGGCTCCGATGCTATGGACGGACTCGTTTGTGGCGCAGTGGGAGACGAGGATGCGATGGGCGCAACCGAAGCACAGGCTATGGGCGCAGGGGAGCAGCAGCGGATCTTCAAAGAGCTCCAGGCAGATTGGGCAGGTCAGCTCTGACTCCAGAGTGTCCATCCTGCTCAGAAAAGGCCAGGCGGGACCAGGCACAGCGTCAGCAAAATCCAGAAGAACCACTCAGCTGTCTGGAGGTCAGTGAAAGAGGGACAGAAGGAGTAGAGGGGGAAAGAAAGCAGAGGGATTTGTGATTAAATGGCGTGAAACAGCTTAACTTTCAGCTGTTTTCATGGGAGAGCTTATGTCTCAATGGAGCAAAACGGTGAGTAGACTTAAAGAATGGCAAGTACTGAGCACTGCTTTTGAGGTGCAAACTGAAGAGAAGTAGTTATCAAAACCACCCCACTCGCAAGATCTGTTGAAAAAGATGATTCTGGACCTTTTAAGTAAAAGAACGTGCAGCATATTCTTAATCATCCAAAACAATTAGCGTTGAAAACATTCATTCAATCCATTTTCCTTTTTAGATGCTCACTGTTATCAAGTTTGTTTCTGCGGTAGCTTGGTGGCCAGCGCCACGGTCTTGAAATCCCGAGGTTGTGGGTTCGAGCCCAGGTTGCGTCAGGAAGAGCATACGGCATAAAGCAAATTGTCAAATCTTTCATGCGAGTTCACTTGCTGTGGCAACCCCCTGACAAGGGAGCGGCCGAAATAAACTACTGTTACCAAATTTATAATTAAAATTAGCAACATGCAAGTACAGTACTGGCTAAGCTTGAATTATTAGCATCGCCATATGGATGCAGATTTAAAAACGTTGCGCTCAAATTACATTAAAGTTTCAAGAAACTGCCAAACTGTATTTGAAATGATCTCTGTATGATTTAGTCTCCTTAAAGAATTTGCAGCTGTAGTGATTAATGACTAATGGTTATAGTAAGCAGTGCTGTGGGTTATTAGCAATTAGTGCTAATGATAGTAAACTGAAAAGTATTCCTGAGTAAGAGTACTCGAGACCTAATTTCCAGTTATACAAACCTTTTTAATCTTACTGAAGTGTGTGTTTTGTGCGTGAGCATTCATTGGCAGATGGATTGATGTTTGTATTGTAGGTATTGCACCGCAGCTGTAGGCAGTTAGCGATTAGCACTCATGTCAACTTGTTCTCCCACAAATATGACATTTTTTGGTTGTTTCAGCTGTCAGGGAGTCATTGTTTTTAGAAAAATAAGCCAGAACATTGATTATATTAACTCTAAATGTTTTACAACAGCTGCTCATAATCTCTTTATTTTTCCATTTTTCCTGTAGCCTATGTTGTTTCAGCTAAATGTGCCATGTCAGACAGGCTGGTAGAACATTTACAACCACAATTTGTGATGGTATAATCCATTTTAAACCATCATTTCAGTTTAGGGAGTGATAATTTTGTTTGCAAGCCTGGAATTTGCAGAAAATTATTAATTTATATCCAATTAATTCCAGGTCAGGAGGCTATTTTTGCTGTGGTTCCCAACCCTGGTCTTTGAGGAACACTACCAGCATGTTAGGTTTTTTTTTTTTGCTCCAAAACACCTGATCCAGTGATTTAATTACTTCCTAGAGTTCTGCAGAAGCATGCTAATTACACACTCATTCAAAACAGGTGTGTCAAAGCAGAGAAACAATTGAAACATGCAGGATGGTGTTCCTCAAGGACCATGGTTGGGAACCACTGAATAAAGGACCATTTTGTTTTAGCATTTTTCATTTTAAATTAAGTTTATACAAATCTACAAATACTCTTAAAAATATAGTTGCTTTTTTCATTTTAAACTACTTTTAAATCACTTTTAATGTCTCTTTGTGGTACAAAACATTTATATATTTTCATAAAATAAAATGTTTTCTTGTTTATGAGTTATGCAAACCTATTTGAATTTCAATATCTATGAGGAAGAAGGCCTGTTTCCACTAAGTTGATTAAACATTTGGTGCATTTGTTCTTCAAATTCAGCAGAAAATTCACATTTTTTAAATCATATTTGAGTCATATTGTTTTAAATGCAGACAGTAATTATTGGAAATAATGTATTTTAAGCTGTCAGAATATGGCAAAGTGGAAACACAGGGAGTCTCTCATAATAATTAAAAATTCAAAACAACATGCCTTTAATAAAAACTTGGTTTTCTTAGCAGTTCAGGTACAAAAAAGTTGCGGCCTTGGATGTGAATAAAACAAAACATTAAAAACAAAGAGCTGATTTCCATTTTTTGTTCACTCATTTTAAGACAATGGGCTGCAGCTTCATTTATTTCTAACTGCATGATTTATTTTACCTTCCTAAAAAATGTCTAGTCAGGCAGCTGGTAAAAGCCGAAAACATCTGGATCAACACTAAACTGCAAGAAACATCAGTTCAGTTAATCCCAGGTGACGTAGGCAGATGTGTCTAATGTACTACAAAATAAAACAGAGGGTATAAAAACAGGTCTGATACTGATTTCATATCAGTATCTTGACTCTACCAACATCATAGAAGCACTGACAGGAATAAAACTCTTCCAGATGATGAGGTGATGCTTAGTAGTCTCGGCCCTGAATGAAATATTGACTAAAGGTTGAATTTATTTCGCTCAAGCATGAAACACACAGCCAGTTCAGATAAGACAGGGTGAAATGCCTCAAAGCACACCGTAGGTGACACTGTTGAACCGTGTATCAAGAAGGGAGGCTGCAGGAACAAAAAAAGGGGTCAAAGACAGAAACAGTAAAAAGGGCCGTGAAGGCAGAATTAAATAAAAAATAAATAAAAAAGCAAGCTGTTTATTTTTCCCACCATGACTTAGTGCCTCAGAGCTGTCACCGTTTGTGAAAAGCCTTCTCTGCTCTGCTCCTCTGGTTTGTCAGTACCGATAATCTTCAGTGGGGGGCAACACGAAGCTGAACGACGAGCTAAAGGACGCCTGCACCTCCTCTAACCCTGCAGCTGCTGCACATGAGCTAAAGCTGCTGTTACAAATGAAGCAGAAATGGATATTTATAACTAAACAGCATAACATACACTCAAACATGATTACATGTATGTGTATGTTTGTATATACTGTATACATGTACAAAGTACATACAGTATACATATGTATATACATGCATGTGTATGTATATACTGTAAACATGTACATATGTATAGGTATATACATGTATATATGTATAGGTATATACATGTATATATGTATGTAGATGTATGTGTGTGTATGTATACATACATGTACATATGTATAGGTATATACATGTGTATGCATGTATATATACATGTATATATGTATAGGTGTATACATATACATATGTATATACATTTATGTGTATGTATGTATATATACATGTACATAGTCATATGTACATACATACAAACATACATGCATGCATACATGCATACATACATACATACATACATACATACATACATACATACATACATACATACATACATACATAC
>JARVLU010000665.1:5225080-5239241 GCA_031762415.1 Simpsonichthys santanae
AAACCTGAAAAATCAACAGTGTATCAAATACTTGTTCTCCCCACTGTATATTTGGAAAAAATTACTGTAATGCCACTTTGATCGTTGATATGTGCTGCTGATTATGCATGCTGCTGATCTCATGCTGCTGTATTCATTCATACTCATCTACTCAGACTCATGTTCATGCTGATGTTGTTCGGCGTATTGTTTTGCACTATTACTGTTCAGCATATATCTTAGTTTATATTTTAAATTCTTATTTACTGTTTCATTTTACGCTTTGTATTTTTGCTATTTATAAGAATTTTTTTTAAATATAATATTAGTAGACATTGAGTCTTTGGGTTGTAGCAGCTATCAGGAACCATCCATCTGTCCATCCTGCCTGCCCCTCTTCTTCGGTGGGTATGAGATGAGCCCTGTGGTGTGGGAAAACCCCAAAAGAGGGATTAGATGTAAAAGAGGAGGATTTGCTGGTAAAACGCTGACCTCTGACATGGACACAAGCGTCTTTTGATTTAGTCAATCAGCTCATTCTGTCTTCTGCCTCTGGACTTGGCCATCATCCTGTCAAGTAACTGATGATCCGGTTGGTGTCATGTCCAAACAGGATAACATGACTTTGGAAACTGACTTGTTATGAGACAGAAGATCAGTGTTGAAGAGGCAGCAGAAAATGTTTTACTGTAGGAGATACATTAAACTAATGTACCATAAAAATCTGCTACTAATATTTAATCTTCTAATAGCCCAACCAGTTGATTATATTACATCATATTTCCAGGTGCACAAGCTATTTTTTTTTACATGTTTTTAATCTAAACTCCTAAGTCATGCATGCTTTCAAAGATGAATTATTTTCTAAAGGAAAGAACAGCTAATTTGTGCTCTTCAAAGCTCATATTCAGAAATGTTAAGCTCCAGCAAAGGACAGACCAATTAATGACCATGAGGGGGAGTTTACAATAAATCACCACTGTCCTCATCAGTGGATTTGCTCTCTAATTTTATAATAATTTTTCCAACTTTTTTACAATAATGTACAAGCATTGCACTTCACGGACGTCTGCTTTTTATTCGTTTGATTTATGAGTCTGTTGTATATTTTACAGGCGGCAATTAAATGTCTCTGGCAAAAACACAAACTATTTGAAATCAAGCAACGCTCCTAAACTCTCCTGGTGGTGATTAGAGTTGAGACAAAAACAAATGAAGCTGTGAGGGAAACAAACGAGAGCTGGATCTGGAATAGATGATTTAAAATCAGTTGGGAAACTTCAGGTTCAGGTATTTAGCTTGATACAGTGATTTCAGCCGCAAAATTATTATTTTTAGATACTTTACATGTTTCATTCTGTTTGAAGACCGACGTTTACTTGGATGCATTAATTCAAACAAAAATCCACCGACCCATGAAAATGATGAGACATGACAGGTTTAACCATTTTTGGTCAAACAGTTGTTACTGTGAAATCTCGACTGATCCTTTAGCACCCTGAGGACGTGCTCAGGATGACTCTCACAGTCAGTTAGAAGAGGTGGCCACCTTGAATCACAGTGGCTCCAAAAGTTAACCAATTGCCAATAGAGTATACTTCATATGGTTACTTCTTGAAAGTTTCATTAATAGTCATCCACTGGTTTATGATATTTTGCTAACAGACCAATGTAAATAGACATATATGTATCATAAGTCTTCCAACATATACCGTAATAAAGAACAGTCTTTTCATTCACTGCTCGGTCTTGTTCCTGGTGCTCCTGTTGTCCATCCATCCATCCTTTATCTTTTACCTGCTTCTTCCTTTTCAGGTCAGGGGGGTCACTGGTGCCCATGTCCAGCAGTCACTGTGCAAGAGGCGGGGTACACCCAGGACAAATCTCTAGTCCATCACAGAGACACATAGAGACAAATGAGACAAACAACCATTCACTCACACTCACACCTAGAGAATTCAGAGTTACCAATCAGACTAACATGCATGTTTTTGGTCTGTGGGAATAAACCGGAGTACCCAGAGGAAACCTATGCATGCACGGAGAGAACATGCAAACTCCACCCAGAAAGATCTCCGGCTGGGATTTGAACTGGGGTGACCCGCTCACTGAGAGGCAGCAGCTCTACCAACTGAGCCACCGTGCTGCTGCTGCCATTGTCATTTTGATCAAACATGTCTGTCTTGTTGCCATGGCAGCAGCAAACTTTACAACATGCATCACTGTGATCAGTAGTCAAACCTCATGAGTGATTAGGACACAGAAAACCTCTAAACCTGCATAGTTGGTTTAATGACGGTAACAGAGGTAGCACTGAGTGAAACAAGGATGAAGATGGATTCAGACATACGTCAGGCGTCTTCATGGCGTTTTGTTTCTATCCTCCTTAATCCAATGATTCAGTGTTTGTGAGTTGTGCTCACGCTGTCTCGTGTCATGACTGCAGCAACAACATGAAGCAACACGGAATGAAAATGTGGAAATTTGTCACATACTGTCCATCTGCTCATTTCTTTTTTCAGAAATCATCTGCTTGTTAATTGAACTGAAAACAAAAGACGTAATAAAGTCACTTCCATATAATTACAGTTTGATCTGATCAACCAGCGCTGACGTGTAAAGCATGTCAGAGCGGCGCACTGCAGCATCACAACATCACTGCTCCAAAATGATCCGAGTCACCTGGATGGTCTCAGAACTTCAGCTCATGTTAGTTTGTGGTGCACTCATATGTTGCAACACGTCTTGTGTTTTCTTTTCCTTCAGTGTATCCGTCAGTTTTATTTCAGTAACAAATGCAAAGGTTTATGTGTCAACAAGTTGAAAGTAGTGTCACCGTCCCAAATCTAATCTAGTCTGGCTGTGTAGAGGTCTAACTGGACACATCCTGACCACGCATCTGCGTGCCAGCACGGTTTGCAAACAACAAATGGTTCTGAACGTTTGCACTTTTAAATGAAATGTTCTTCTTGGAAGTTATGACACAAGCTGACACAGAGTTGCTCTACACATTTTTAATTTCCTCAGGATGAACTGGAATCATTTTTACTCCTATCAGTTCAGCGGGAGTCTGGGACGTTGTGTTGGACAAGGTTTTAAAGTGTTTTGGTCAGAAACCAAAGTGTCAGTCTCAGATAAAAACTAGAAAGGGGTTGTTTCACGTTGCAGACAGAGCTCATGCACAGTACAAGTGATTTTTTTTGGAAACACCTACTTGTTCATGAAATGAGGTAAGCGTGTTTTGACTGGTGCAAAAATACTAAGTACTTCAATATTCATTTATTTGAATCAATGACAATAAAAATGGATCTCCATTGCCCAAATAGCTATCAGTGACTGCATACTCCAGTTTAGTAAAACTACCGATAGGAATGTTTTAGTGATTGGACTGGATAATTATTAAAATTAAGATTTATAACAGGGCTATTCAACCAAACTGCTCGGGGGGGCACAGTTACTGAAAGCAGCATCTCAGTGGCTGGATATTCAGCGATTAAAGTCATTATGTAAATGAACCAAGTATTACAGTGATCTGTTAACTTAAATTAGTTTTATTGCATTGAATCATAAATGCAATGAACAGAACCCAAAACCTAAACCCAGAGGGACCGGATTGAAGTCACTCACGGACCAGAAATGGCCCGAGAGCCTCCATTTGAATAGCCCTGACTTATAATTTGCAGTTTAAAACTTTAGTTTATGTCAGAATGGGCTTGTTTTTAAGTAGTTATTACAACAATAATGGCAGAGAAAGGAAGTCATGCTCAGTTTGTACGCAGGGGTGTCAGAGAATGAGTCTTCTGTGGGCGTCTCTGTCCTCCAACAACTCAGTCTATAAACTTCTACTCCCAGAGGAGCAGACACCTCAGCATGTTCAATAAATCCTGACGTTGACAATTATGACTGGTCATGTGCCAGATTTTTCTTCTTCTGAGTTTATTATTCTTAACTTTTCGTAGACTTTTATATAAATTAAAATTATGCTTTTGCATGTTAAAAATTTCCAGCTGTGCCCTTCGTTGTCATTTGCAACCAGTACAACACAAAGATGTGACTAACAAAACACTGCACAGATGTTATATACAAGTATTGATGGAGCAGACTTTTTATTAACTTTTTATGGAAACACCCAAACAACTCCAAATAATTTTAAT
This sequence comes from Simpsonichthys santanae, assembly GCA_031762415.1. NCBI lineage: Eukaryota > Metazoa > Chordata > Actinopteri > Cyprinodontiformes > Rivulidae > Simpsonichthys > Simpsonichthys santanae. The sequence goes on from JARVLU010000665.1 coordinate 5,229,214, forward strand.
TTATTTGATTGTGCTGGCCCTGAAAGCCAGCAACTCTCTCATCCCAGATTAATTTAGAGGGACTCCATGTGTAAATAATGTCTCCCACTCAGACAAATACTTGCTTCTACCTAGATTTAAGGCAACGTGAAACTTACATTAAAGTGTGTCTGAACCAGCTGATTTGATTCAGATGACAACAAATCATACAGGGAGAGAGAGAAACCTGAAAACAGACTGATGATGAAAAGTCAGATCTGTAGTATTTGTAGTTTAGTTGGGGACGAGAGTAAGCGTTTCATCATGATTTAAATACTGTATACAGTACTGTATATATACGTTTATATATTTTATCTGTTTGGGTCCTTTTTCAAATGTTAAATAGCAACACCAAATTCTCTTGAGTCAAGCTCCTGCTTTAGCCGTCCAATAATCAGTGAGGATGCTGAATCAATAAACTCATTTAGATAAGTTAACACAGTGTGCAGTGTAAACAAATGAGCTTTTAGGTCCCACTGGGATTATGTGTCCACAATGAAATCAGTGCAAGTCACTAAATAAACAGAAAATCAAAGGAAGCCTTTAGCATTTTGTTGAACACTTCAATACAAAGTGATCATCTTTGCCTACTGCTCCTGAGAACATTAGGTTGATGTGGAAAAATAATGTTAAAAAGAGCTGTCCAGTCCAAGGATCATGAAAATTGTACAACACTGACCTCTACTGGCTCAAACACAAACTGAACACCTTGACCCAAACACTGACTCTAAAACACACAACGATCAAATGAGGTGTTCAAACTGTGTTCTTAGCACAAGACTCAATCATATTTATTTTATTATTTATTTCACTTCTTCTAAAGGAAACAGCTGGCTCTGCAGACAGGAGGAAGAGGGGCTGGGAGGGGGACGAAGGGGGCGGGGGGATAAAATATGAAGACTGAAGTGAAACCTGCTGATGAGAAACTGGACAGAGCTATGAAAAGGTTGAAAACAGATTTATGATAAAACAAAAAATATATGTTTACAACTAGAAAAACACACTGAAGGAGACTACAGGATTACTGACTAGAACAACAGGATAATTATTATTCTTCCATTATTTTCAGTTTCATGTCCATCTATGTGACCTGACCTGTGTGGATTCTGTCTTTTTCACAGTGACTGCTGGACATGACCAGAAAGGAAACAAGTGTGTAAAAATTATGGATGGATGTCCATCTCACAACCCATTTTGATCAACAGGATTTATGTGAAGGAAAAGAAAAATATGTAATAAACAACATTACTATTCACATCTGCAAATATGAACTCTAAATTATTAAATATTTCTGTCACTTATTGCTGAAGGTCAGTCTGACAACTGGTTGACTCTCTCATCTGTCAGCTGCTTTATTTATCAACTCCACATCCTTTTTTTTTAACATTGCAAATTTCAAAATGTCTGCTTCATATTATTGAAATAATTTTGTTTTATGATCTTTTTTCCTGCAAGATACAAAAAACATAATTTTAATTTTTAAGACGTTCTCATCTCATCTAGTCTTATTGCAATTTACAGTATCTCACTTAATCTTGTTGTATCTCTTTTTCTCTTATCTCTAATATTTTATGTCATCTCAGCCTCTGTATCTCATTACACCTTGTATCATCACATCCCACCTCATCTCTCGTTCTTATTTAATCCAATCTTATCTTGTCTCATTTCATCTTATGTTAACTCAGTCTGTCCTTTTTATTTCACTTTAACCCATTTATCCAATTTCATCTTAGCTTTATCTTTAGTGTAACTGTAGGCCTTTAAATTAATTAATTAATTAATGATACATACATATACATACATACATACATACATACATACATACATACATACATACATACATACATACATACATACATACATACATATACAGTACAGTATATGTAAATGTATACAGTATATTGTGCATGTACAGTATGAACCAAAATGTTTATAATTACATTCCTTGTACACTTAAGTTGATTTTTTTAGTTTAAATCTCTGGCATGAAATGTCACATGTAATATGCATTCCATCTAGGAACCTTTAGCTTAAAAATATTTCTCAAATTCCTAGACAAGTAGGTATTTTCTCAGATTATATTCTGACCAAGTCCAACAGTTAAGAAAACGGACGGATTTTCACTACATAAATTTAACCGTTAAGGCTAAATGTTGGTAATTCCACCTAGTCACCCACACTATATGTGACTCTGAAAGAATGTGAAAATGTGGATGCTGAACGACATTTAAAATATTTAAAAAATATAGTAAATTTTATAAAAGGGCTCCAGATGAAACTCAGTTGTTAGAAAGGTTAGTCCTGGCTGGAAACCCGTTGACCTTTCCTACAGAGACAGCAGTACAACTCTGAGGAGAAAGAAACGATGCTGGGATGTTGCTTCTAATCACATTAGTTTTTGCTTTTCTACTTTTTCTGAACCACAACTTCTTTCTTTACAAATGTCATTGCAGTTGTTTCACTCTCCAATACCTGGAGTTAATTCAAACTAACCCTTCTGTCTGATCCACTACTCTCAGCACATAACCTTTTCCACACGCATCCATTTTAACATTCATCTCCTCATTTCATATAAGTCATTCCCTTGTAGCAAGCAAAGACATAAAAATTCCAGTACTCACCCCCCCCCCCCCAGATATTAAGCCCCTTTCAACTTTTGATCTGTCTTCCAGTTTATATCAGGGCCGTCTCCAAAACAAGCCTGCACCCTCTTACTAAATCTTTTATTAAGTCTGGATCCAAGGAGGTAGCAGCTTCCCCTTCCAGTCATAGTTTAGGCTGATGAAATTTTAATAGGTACTCTTTCGGTCCATTTTCTAAAAATTGATTCAACAAGACAAAAGCCAAGACAAAATCTGTGGTACTTAAAAGATGGAAACAATGGATTAAAAGATACTAAACGGACATGACTCTTTATAACTCAGATTCACTGCCACTCTGGATGGTCTATTGTTGTTGAAGGGTTTTGTCTTTCATCGTAAAGACTTCATCAGTCCGAGGAGCCACAACAAACTCAGTATCATATGTAAATAGCACCTTCACATCGGTCAACAAAAAGAAACTGTCCAGTAGACCTGACTTAACTTTTTTGGATTTTTTTTTTTACCTGGATTATTGAGCTTGAATCAGGATATCTGAATTACTGCATTAACTGAATGCCTAGGTAGTCAAGTCATGCCAAATGTATTTATAAAGCACATTTAAAACAGCAGCTGTTACCAAACTCAGAGAGTTAGAGGGTGCAAGGTCATTTTGACACATAAAGGTCAACAGGAATTTTTTTAAATCAATTCTGATATGTACGGGGAGCCAGTCAAGGGAGGACTAAACTGGTCAAATATGCTCAAACATACAAGTTCCGAGTTAAGAGATGAGCTGCAGCATTTTGGACAAGATGGAGACATGAAGAGACCTGACTGACCCCAATACAGAGTGAGTTACAGTAGTCTAGTCAGGTTGTAATGAATGCATGGACTGTTTTTTCAAGGTCATATCTGCTCAGCATAGACTTAAGCTTAGCTATCTGCTTATCTGGAAGAAGCTTTTTGTAGACCAGAGTTAATCTGTTTATTAAACTTAAAATCAGAGTCCAAAAGCAAACACAATAACTTCAGATTTCTTATTCTTGAATTTTTTTTAATTTGAAGTCACCCTTGCCTTGATGTCGTCAAGACATTTTAACAGATGGTGAATTGTTGATGAACCTTTTGGTTTTAAGGGCAGACAAATCTTACAGTCATCAGCATAGCAATAAAACAAAAGACCATGTTTCTTCAGGATAGACCCCAAGGAGAGCAGATGGAATGAAAACAGAAGGGGTCCAAGAATAGAGCCCTGCGGGACCCCGCAGGAAAGAGGCACTGAAGCAGATAAACTATTACCAACATTCCTAAGTTCATGCTCAATAATCCAGGTATAAAATCCAACAACTTTCAGTCAGGTCATCTGGACAGTTAACTTTTTATTTTCTTTTACAGTTATTACAGTTTCTTTTATTACCAATATCAACAGAAAAACTCCTGTCACTTGAATAAGAACTGGACCATTCTAATGCTGAACTAGTAACCACTACCCAGTGTAGCCCTCTGTACACTTTGCAACACTTTCTGTTTGAACTTTTTTTTAAATGTATTTAACCACATCAGATCATACCAAATTGAGAAGAAAAATATGCTTCTCATTGAGCCAAAGCAAAGAGATTATGTTGCCAAAAAACTTTCGGTAAATTACATAAACACAGGCAATCATTAAAGCAAGCTGCGCTACTAAACTGCTGTTTTAAAGAAAATAAAGCACACACAGGCGGGTGCAGCGCTCCTGTTTGGTGATTTGATGAAAGCAGCTGTGGCAGGCCCCGATGCAGATCCAAGAAGTAGGTCATTCCCATTGACCTGGCTCGTATAATCAGCGTACACTGTCTGTGTCACTTTATGATCTCGCTGTTGCGACTCTCAACGCACACGAGGCAGAAAATAGAAAACACACAGTGGGAAAGTCAGAACCTGGAAAAATGCTCTGGGGCACAACATAAACACAAGGTCTGTCTGTCAGCTGATGTGGTGTCGCATCTCCGGACCAAACGAAAAGCTTATCTGGTCAGTCTGAAATAAGCAAAGCATTGCATTTTTCATTTAACTTTGGCAATTAGGTGACACTAAGAGAAGTATTTAAAATTATTATTTACATTTTTCTCATAAAATAGCTTCAATCTTGTGAATTATTAAACTAAACCAACTTTTCCCTCAACCATTCAACCACTTAACACATTGTTTGTATCAATCTCTGCAAGACTTTCAAAAATCCATACATTTTTGATGGGATTTGTAAAGGAAATTTGAAGAAAATAGTCTAATCTGCTTACATGGCAGCACTTTGACAAATGCCAGATTAACCTTGAACCTAACATTGTTTTTGAGAAATAATGGAATTTAAAGAGTCACACAATGTCTACCCCAAATGAAGACAATTTCTGTTTAATGTAGATTTTACCATATGCTGTAGGTGTGCAGAGAGAAGTAGATACACGAAGATACATAGAAGATACATTAAATACACGATTAGATACATATTCTAAGCATTTCCCATGTTAATTTAAAAAGTGGAGGTTTTATTCAGGATACAATGTACCAGGTATGCACCAGTTTTATTACCAGGAATGTACTTGTAATAATAGGGTAACAACATCACTAACATCACTAAAAGAATGGATTAGTGAATGTTGGTAGTTTTTGAGATAGGTGTTTTTCTTGACTGGAATTGAACAGGGAATGTAAGTAAACCTTCATGTTTTTGGCGCGAGTTATTCAACTGGGTAAGCCGTGTGTGAAAACTGAGATGGTTTGTTTCAGGGTTTGAGTTGTTTGAGGCGATGCAAAGTGACAGATCTGGAAAAACGTAGAGTGCAATTTTATCCATCAAGAGCAATGATGGAGCCAATGGTTGGCCAATGGTCGCCAAGGTCACCATAGATCAGTCTTTGACCGCCCCAATCATTCGAGGAAAATATAATTTTGTGCAATAGGAAAAATTAGAATGTAGATTCCTCAAATGATCAGGATGGCTGGTCTCTCCCCACCCCCCACATCTTGAATTTTGAAGTGGCAACCCAATTTTCAATACGGACATTTCTTATGCCAAGATGCAGCCACCGAGTTTATCAGTTCACAAAACGGGCAGAGGGTATTTCCAATTTTCCTCTACACTCCACAATGAGGTACAAGTTACTTTATAACACAACACTCTTCCCATACATACCAGGTACTAATCTGCTTTGTACTAGGCTGTATTATATATTTCTACCAATTTATGTCATAAATCTTGAAGTACAACCCCAAGAGATTAATTATAGTCTTTAGACTACCTACAATGTGTAGCTGTCATACAACCAATTAGGACAGAGGATGATAGAGCGTATTTGGACATTGAGCTAACAAGTTACAGGTTGTTGTTTTTTTTTTTTTTTTTTTTTTTTTTGTAGTCTAAAAGTTTGAGCTTTAAATGTCTAATTCTGATCTTAAAAATATCTCCCTCTATCCTCTCATGCTCTTCTTCTGTCTGCAACACAAATCTGCATCGTCCAGATCTTTAGTGAGTTTACAACACATAAAATGTCCTCCTACCAACACTCAGACACGTGCACTTTCCAGAAATCCCACCATTCTGATCCCTAATCTGCTTCCTACCAAACCGGCTGTGACCAATCGAGGCCTTTCATGGTCTAAAGTGGTCAGTCACGGTTAACAGGATTGGTCGGTCATAGTCTGGGATGCAGAGGCTATTAGTGATCATAATAAAGGGAGACATTTGTGACTGCTGTTTGTGTGTGGTGGGGGCTGGTCTGGGATCTGGCTTGTGTGACCCAGATTGGCCACTGTGTGATGAGTCAGATTAGACATCGTGTTTGGTGGCTGGGGATTATAAAAGGCTAAAACAAGGCTGGTGTTGGTGTCGATTCATCAGGGTGTTTAATCCTCAGTGGTCCCGTCAGAAAGGAAAGAGGTAGACGAAACTGCTAAAACTGGGTCAAAGTAAAAGCTTGGTGTCAAAGACCTGTTGTGATTGGAAAACTGGATTTTATGTGTCTGGATTGCAGCTGAACCCAGGTCATAACTGTCCTCTGACATTTTCTGGTGCCAAATGTTTGATAGGATACACTTGTATTTCTTTAACTATACTGTATACCGGTAATTTCTTTCTTTCTGGAGTCATTCTTACCATCACACTCGAGGTGGGAGACGTTGTCTTGCAACTTTGTGCATCAAAAAATATTGTAACATTATTTCAGTTTTGAAGAATCTTAACTCTGGGTTCAATTTACCAAAATCTAGCTAATTAAAATAGTTTTGTGACAAAACATTCTTTATGCCCTAAGCATGCATGCATACATATGTATATACATAAATGCACATACATGTACATACTTTCTTTCTTCTACTTTTACTTTGAATAAAGCCAGTCAGAATGAACTAATTAATGCCAAATTTCAGCTAAGTATGTTATTATGCTAGATACTAAAAAGTAAACACAATTTAAGGCTGTTTTTTTAATTAACCTTTTAGTGTCTTTCATGCAACATTTTTCTTCTTGAGTAGTTGGTTGTATGTTTGTTTTTATCTAATGGTTAAAAACAGGAAAGCAAAGAAACCAAAAGACTGTGGTTTAGAATGATGGACTTAAGGATGTGGGCTATTGCTTCCTTCCATTACTGCAATTATTCAATAATGCTTTCATGTAATGAAAAAATGTACTCATTCCCACAAATTCTAAGCTATCATTGCAAGTTTGATTGGATAATGAAATGTTTTCAACTTGAAAGCAGTCCCATGGAGCTGCGGATAGCATGTGCACACATGACGAGCAAAGGATTCAGCAGCTGCAGTGTAGAACACAAACCTTCCTCATTTATTATGCACTTTTTAGGGATGCATGCAGTGGAAAGCAAGAAACTTTTTTTAAAAGTTAGTTGTGAGATGGTAAGATGAAGCAATAGCAGTAATTTGATTCCACAACCTGTGTTTTAAAAAAATTAAGATGCGTATCTTGATTAAATTGCTAAAATTAGACTTTCAAATGTCTTTTCTTTCTATGTAAACTCTGTTTTGTTCATTCATTCAACCTCTTTTTTTTATATTCAGGTTAATCCCATTGAGCCTCTGGGACTCATTTACAAGAGAAACCTGATTTATTTAGCATGTACATACTTCATGTTTAACTTGACTAACTTCTCAAAGCATTGAATCATTATAGCAATCAACCATGAAAAGTCTGGGCTCTCTGATATATGTAGTTTTGAACACTTGAGCCTGAGGTGAGACTTGCACGATCAAGTATTTGTAAAGAAATTACAAATAAAACATAAAAAAACAGGGTTGGTATTGAGTTGCTACACATTTTTAAATATACAAGTTCCAGAAGGATAGATTTTACATTTTAAGCATGTGTCCTTTAGCAGCTTTGCTCTAATTCAATTTAATTCAATTCAAAAATACTTTATTAATCCCAAAGGGAAATTAAATGTTACTCGTTATTCTCGTTTCATTGAGATGTTTTAGATACTGATGGTTATTGGCCGGAAGGATCTCTTGTAAATCTCTAAAAAAAAAAACAACTGTCTGGTCTTGTGGACATTCAAAAAACGAAGCAAAACAAAACAAAAAAGTAGAAACGTTTCATCTTTCGTTCGAAAGACTTCCTCAGTCTTATAAATAGGTTGATCAAAACTGGTTGATCCACTATGAGAAGGTGCTATTTATAAGACTGAGCTGAATACAGCACCTCAGACTGAAGAAGTCTTTCGGGTGAAAGACAAAACGTTTCTACAATTTTTTGTTTGTTTTGTTTTTTGAATGTCCAGAGGACCAGAATTAACTTTTTTAGAAGCATTTGTTTACATTGAGCAGGTAAGCGGTAACATAGCTAGGCTAACCCTTACCTTCGAGCCATAAATCAGATACACAAAGAATGGCCCAGTCTTATAACCAGGAGGCACAGCAGAGGAGAGGCTAAACTGAGGACGGTTATCAGTAGCAGAAGAAAGCAGACATCATGATCACACAGTGTACGCCAGACAGGTAGTGACGTGCTTTTATACTGAAGCCACAATTGACAGTGTTAAAGTGGCAGCACACCATTTATGCTGCTACATTTTACCCCCCAATTTGCATTGATGCCCCGATGACAACACCTAAAAACACTAACACCAAGGTCTGAAAAGTACAGAAACAGCATTAGAATGTAGATCAGGAGAGTTTGCCGCCCCATGCACCAATCCCATTGGCCTAGGGAGATGGTGGATATTTGAGTGCTGACCTGCTGTTGAACGTGTAGTTCTTCCTGTGGCCATACAAGGGCAATGATTTTGGCTCACGATAACAGGTTTTGAGTGGGTTGTTGCAACACCAGGGATTTGGGATGCTGATTTTGAAGGAGCTTCCTGTTGATGTACACCAGAAAACTGGGAAGAAGCCTTCTTCTGGACCGTTTGTGGGTTAGCTGGTAAAGGAGGTGACTGCTGGGCATCTACCCTCAGAAACAGATCAGGACAAGCGTCATCCTCAGAGATTGAATGATTGGGCGACTGCGACTCACTAGCAGGGGATGATACTAAGACATCACTGCAGACCACCGGCTTCAGCAGAGAGACCGGTGGACCCTTTTAACTTTGGTCAGTTCATCTATACGAGCCACAGTGTAAACTGTTCCAATGTCATACAGTACTTGTAGGACCTTGTATGCCTTGGAGCTCCAAAGATCCTGGATTTTGTGTCTTCTGTGAATAGTGGTGTCTTGAAGCAAGGCAAGTTGGCCTTCATACAGAGAGGAGTCCCAAACATGTTTGTTATTTCTCTTTCTCCTATCTGCAGCACTCTTCAGCCTCTCCCTGGCCTCCTCAAAGGCCAGCTGCAAATGTCTGGTGCTCTGCGAACCACTCATAGACACTGCCAACATTTGGTTCTGCCACTTGAACAAGCAGAAAGTCTATCAGGAGCCTAGGTTGTTGGCCAAACATCAAAAAGGAAGGGCTTTCTCCAGTGGTCTGATGTGATGTGGTGTTATAACAAAACACAACTTGTGGCAAGTAGGAGGTCCATGCTCTTTTGTTGGTTTTGGGGAGGGTACATAGCAAGTTATGGAGTGTGCGATTAAACCTCTCACACTGTCCATTTCCAGCAGGGTGATACGGTGTGGTCCTAGACTTTACAATGTCATAGAAATTACAAAGCTGCTGGATAAGGGAACTTTCAAAATTACGCGGCTGGTCCGAATGAATACGGGCTGGTACACCAAATTAGGAGAACCACTCTGTCACCTGGATGTGGCCCACAGTATAGGCATGCTGGTCTCTGGTTGGTATGGCACGGTTCTATCTATGTATCTATGTATCTATGTATCTATGTATCTAAGTATCTATCTATCTATGTATCTATCTATCTATGTATCTATCTATCTATCTATCTATCTATCTATCTATCTATCTATCTATCTATCTATCTATCTATCTATCTATCTAT
>JARVLU010000665.1:5239341-5254815 GCA_031762415.1 Simpsonichthys santanae
TGCTATTTATAAGACTGAGCTGAATACAGCACCTCAGACTGAAGAAGTCTTTCGGACGAAAGACGAAACGTTTCTACTTTTTTGTTTTGTTTTGTTTTTGGAATGTCCAGAGGACCAGACTTAGCTTTTTTGGATTTTTCTACCTGGATTATTGAGCATGCATCAGGGGATCCCTTGTAAAGATCTGTCCCACAGTGGATTTGAAGAAACTGGCTGCTGATACTGTTTGAGCTGTCCACCCAGACTCGGCTGGCCTCTCGGTTCCTCTGGGCTGCAGGACAGCCCGAATGCTGGGCAGAAGTCCTCCCAGAACAATGGCCACTCCTCTCAGCAGCCTGCAGAGCTCCATGTCACTGTGGACAGTCAGTTGCAGGTGCCAAGTGCTTCTGCTTTCGCAAGCCACGTTTTCTGCCATTTTTTTTTGGATCTCAGTGGTCAGGCACTCGTGCGCAGCTGGAAAGTAGACGGGAATGCATCCACGGAGCTTTCTTTTCAACTCATTTGAGATTTGGGGCTGTAGTTGAGATATTACTGTATATGAGCTGCATCATAACAGCTGTCCAAAAGTTTAAAAAAAAAAATGTTACAGTGAAAATCCTTCCAGCTACACAGCATCTGATTCCAGAGGAAACAGTCATCCAAAAAAAAAAGTGATTGACATCCAACAAAGAGGAAATTAAGTTTCCAAATTAGTGAAGGAATGTAACATAGCTACTCCAGCATGCAGCCACCCTGAGCGGTGCAGTTTTAGAACGAAGGTGCCATGAGACAACTTTGTTGTGATTTGGTGCTATATAAATAAACAGAATTGAATAGAATATGCATGTCCCTATCTACAAAAGTAGAACTAAAATGGAGTTTTTGATGCTTAAATATTTTTTAGAAGCAGTAAATGGTAAATGGACTGAACTTATACAGTGCCTTTCTATCTTATCAAGATACTCAAAGCGCTTTACAACATAATCTGTGCCTAATTTACCCATAAAGCACTCTACTACATATTTACAAAGACTAATCAGTGCTTTATCGCATTCATACACCAATAGGAGCCACGTCAGAGGCAATGAGGGGTTCAGTGTCTTGCCCAAGGAAACTTCAGCATGTGACGGCTGATGGAATCGAACCCCCAACTCTCCCATTGGAGGGCGATTGCTCTAACGACTCAGCCACAGCCGCCCCACAGTACACCACAAATGACTTGGCATTCCAAAATCAAGACTAGTAACGAGCAGTTACAGTAAGTCACTTTTTATGCCCCCATTGAGGACGGATTGTATTTTCATGTTGTCTCTCTGGGCCAAAACTTATGATCCACTTAAAACATTTTTACACAACTTTCTTCACATGCATCATTGCTAGACAGTGTACCATAGGTCAAAGTCACAAATTGAGGTAAAATGTTATACAAGGTCTTTGCTTGTTCAGACCATAACCTCCAAGCCACTCGAGATAATTTGATGCACATGTGTATCAAGTTTCATCATCGCTATACAAAGTGTCACATACACTTTTTATCACCGCAGCTTCAAGTTCAAGATCACAAATCAAGACCTGAGGTTTTACAAGGCCTTTGCTTGTCCGAGCCGTTGGTATAGCTTGCTGTATAATATTTTGTTGACAGACCTATAATGTGTCGTATGTACTGTAGTACTCTTAAACTTGGTTAATCTGCAGATCAGCATTCAGACTCAAATAAAAATATTGTTGGAATATGAGAGAACACACAATGCATTCATTTTATCAACGTAATACAATTGGCAATGCTATATAACAATCCCATTACAAATAATCACCCAATTGACCCAATATACAATGTTCAAATGCTGAACGTGGATAAGCAAACCAATCCTTTTTTAAACAGCCATCAATAGGCGTACATATCATGGTATATTCTCCGTTCGCATGTCAGTGGGCGTGACTTTCTCTTGTCACACCTTTATCTGCTCAAGATAATTTAACAATGATTCATATGCGTATATTCATATGCATCATTACTAGATGTACTGTCACATACAGTATACTTGTCTTTACCAAAGGCATTGGCTTTTCATACCCATAACTTCTGATCCACTTAAGATACTTTATCAAAATTTCACACACTTTCATACCATCATCAAACAACATTGGACACATTTTGTCGCCCCAGATTTAAGGTCACAAATCAAGGTTAACATTTATAATAGGTCTTTGCTTGTCCACGCCTTTGCTGTTGAATTCTGTATCACTGTACAATAGTTTGTCGATGGGCGTACAATGTTCTGTATGCAATACTTTGAAATGTATGCTTTTCTTGCACTCAAGATGTATTCACCTTATATTTCTGTCTCCTTTTAAGTTTGTTTTGAACAAGTTAATAAACTGTGCCTTCTTATTAGTATAGTTGATCACGTACAATTACAGTTTGCCATAATGCATTGTTTTTTATACAGTTTAATCCCATTGAGCCTCGGGGACTCATTTACAAGATAGACCATCAAATTTCTCAGGGCAATTTATTTGTCCAGCAACTACTTTAAATTTATTGCATACAGCCTATTAAATGAGTAAAGAGCAATAAGTACATTATTTAATACCAATGTTCGATCATGACATTTTCAAAGGTTACAATTTAGCCATTTTAGTGATTATCTGTTTGACTTAATTTATGCGCTACCCAAAAAGTCAGTGTTCTCAAAAATCTGGTAGATATCAATGCAAAGTGTTAAAAATGTAGGGCTAACATCCCCCTGCCACAAACCATAAAAGCTTCTGACAAATGTGAAATAAAAAAGTTTGAAGACCTACTTATCTTCTCCACAGGACAGCACAAGCTGCCAAATCTCTCTGAACTAAATGCGCCCATTGTCACATTTCTGGAAGTTTCCATGACAACATTAAACTCATCTGACGTGGTCGGTGATTAAAGAATTCACTGGCGTGGACAAAATGAACTGATCTATAGAGGAATGAAAACTAGAGGGGAGGGGTTGGAAAGGATTGCGGCATGGTTTTGTCCCCTGTCAAGGATATTAGACAGCAATTAGCGCGGTGCCCACTCCCCCCCCCCCCCGCCCCCCACTATAACTCACCCTCCCAAGCGCCTGAAGTGGGTGTCTGCTGGTACTTTGAAGATCAAATCAACGACTTATTTATAGATAAGTGTTTCATGAGGCATAACTCCCCATTTTATCGCATTAGCTACACATTGGTAAGATAACGGAGTATTTTCGGGGGGACATTTATGCTAATTCTATCTTGACAGCATTTTTTTTCCAGGTAATCAAAGCAAAAGGAAAGTAAGTTGTTTGGATTATAAATAGCACCAAGACTGAAACTTAGCTTTCAGTTAGGCAAACTATCAAAACAGGTTCAAAATTGGAAAAAAAAGGAACATCAGAACTGCTGTGTTTGCTATTTTTATCTGTTCCCATGGTCAACATCCACGTAGGAGGAGGGAAATAGTCCGATGTGAGCGCTGAGAGGCTTCTGTGAATCCTGCCCAGGATGACAATGTCTCACTGAGACATGTCGAGGGAAACAGGAAGAGAAACTGTAACAATACTTGTGTTGCTATATTGGTCACGTCGCCTTCAAAGTAAACTGCCAACAAAGCCAGTTTTTGCATTGTTTGTGTTCATCATAGCAAATCTAAGAAAAGTAAGCATGTATGAAGTACACTTTTGGTTAATTTTGTAAGCATGAAACACTGATATTTAAAGATTTGTTCAATGAAACCTTTCAACTTTATCCATCCATCCATTATCTTTTACCCACTTCTTCCTTTTCAGCTCGCATGGGTTACAGGTGCCCATGTTCAGCCATCACTGTGCAAGAGGCGGGGTACACCCTGGACAGGTCTCCAGTCATCACAGGGACACAAAGAGACAAATACCATTCACATTCTCATTCACACCTAGGGACAATATAGAGTTACCAATCAGTCTAACATGCATGTTTTTGGTCTGTGGGAGAAAACCGGAGTACTTGCAGAAAACCCACACATGAATGGAAAGAACATGCAAACTCCACCCAGAAAGGCCTCCGGGTGGGATTTGAACCTGGGCAACCTGCTCGCTGAGAGGCGACAGTTCTACCATCTGCACCACTGTGCTGCCGTGATCAACTTTATATAACGCTAAAATTTGGATTTTTAGTTCAAGAGTAAAATCCTTGCCGTAAAACTTGCACAAGCTTCTTTTTTTCCCCAAAACTTTGATTTTTCAATTGAATTCAGCCTGACTTGTAGTAAATTCTGTTCTTTTGGCTTTATGATCTTCTTGCAGATCAAACCCTTACAAATGGTTTTCTTTTGTCGTGCTATAAATCTATGAAGTAGACGAAGGATAAATGAGCTTGTGTTAGCCAGCTGTCACACATGCACACACTTGGGCGCACACAAGGCGTGCACACATGCGTGCATCGATGCGAACTAACCATGCCACAACCCATAGCGTTGGTTTCTTGGAGGCAAATAAAACACGCGAGTGAGTTGGACTAACGTGAACTGAGATACGATGTGCATACGGCCTTGCAATGGTCGTATGCAGACTGTATACAAAGTAGTTTGACTTAAACAAACTTTAAAACCACACTTTCTTACACAAAGTCCCACATGCACTTAATTGGACACACTGTAAGCAACTCCTGAGGCACTTCTTTATGTCTCGATGTGTCTTGGGCTTCACGCCACAAAACCAAAACACACATCATCTTTTTAAGACTGGGTCACCAAACCAGACACAGGTTCTTACTGTCCGTGTGTATAGGAATAAAAACTCTAATGAAGTTGTTCAATTCTTTAAGTATGACAAGTAGGAAATTATGACTCGTGATAAAAACAGACTTATTGTCATACATATGTTCTTCAACTGCTTCTAGTTTCTCGCTAACCACAAAACAGATGTCTCCACAAGACCCCGAGATGTAAAAGCCACTGCTCTGTCATTATCATTCCAGTAAAGCTGCCACTGCTCCTCAGTTCCATGGCCTGAGCTGAGATAGGAAGTTAAAAGCATGTGGGAATTCCCTAGGAACTCGAAAGCTTGAGTAAAGGAACCCTAACTCCCACTGAGACGTCTCCTACTTGACCCTTTCTAGGAGACATGGATCGGTGGCAAATAACATTCAGGTCTCTTGCCCTTTTGCATCCTTGTTTTCCGCCCTTACCTTCCACATGATTAAAATCCCATCATCCACAAACAAAGTGAGAAAGAGAGGGAGAGGTGTGGAGGAAGACTGGCAGCTATCTTTAGCCCTCTCTCTCTCTCTTCGGCAGGATGCAGAAAAAGCAGCAGGGGCGGCTTCAGCGGCAGCGAGGAGCAATCTCAGGAGTCTGAGAGGATGTGAATACGTCTCCGAGGCTGTGTCATCACCTCTCCTGACACGTTTCCTCCTCTGCCTGGGTAAGCCTTCCTACCCTGACCCAGCAGAGAGAGAGAGAGATACGGGACAAACTAGTGCACCGCCCCCTCACTAGTCTCCCTCCTCCTGCCCCCTTTCTGTTCATTCCTTCCTCTCTGTTCCACTGTTTTTAAATCTGCCAGCAAGCTGCCCTGCCTTTAAGTGGACCAATCACTGGACTAAGAGGTGGAGTCCGAGCTAGCTGTATGTGTGTGGCCGTTGGCTTCATCTGCTGCACAGCCTGACATTGTGTGAGGTGGTGCGCATGCATGCTTGTCCTTGTTGATACTTGGGCTTGCATGCAAGCTCGTGTAGGTTTTGGGATTCTGAATAAAATTGAGAATTCAAAACTTCCCAAAACGTTGAGCGATCAACTCAATGCAAAGTCTGCAGACGTGGACGATGATACATTTATGATGCATTTACTCAACTTTACCCCTTGAATGTTTCTTACAAGTTTACTGACTGGTGCCAATGGGCCTGGGAAACAAAGCACACATGTTAAACATTGCACCAGCTATCAAAGGATGAATGGAATGGACATTGGATAGAAACAAGCATGCAAAAAAAAAAAGCTGTCCTTACTGGGTTAGTATTAAGCCACTGCCTCTCTGATGTCCTTCTGTCCTCTATCGGTTCTCCTCAAGGCTGTGTTCTTTCACCCCTTTTATTCATTTTATATACAAACAATTATTACGGCCAGTTCCCACAGCGTCTTCAAATTTGCTGATGACTCATCATCCTGTCCCTTCTCAGCAGTGATGACCCAGACCCTGGGCCTGTGGTAGAGGACGTAACTGAATGGTATGAGTCTTCAACAAAGTTCATGCTCAATCATCCAGGTATGAAATTCAATAATTTTCAGTCAGGTCATCTGGACAGTTTCTTTTTTAGAGAGATGTTTCGCCCTCTATCTGGAGGGCTTCCATCAGTCTGTGGTCACTAACAGTGAAGATGTCAAGGTGATGCAACAGTATAAATATCTGGGAACTGTTCTTGATGACAAACTGACCTTTGACCCCCATGTAAACTCACTTTGTACCAAGGCCCACCAGAGAATGGATTTTTATCAGAAGCTCTGTTGTTTTAATGTTGATTCGACTTTCATGAGAACGTTTTACTCATGTTTTATTGAGTCTCAACTTTCACCTTCATCTGTTGGTTTGGACTTTTGACTTGCAAAAACAGGAACAAACTCTTGGGGATTGTCAGGATGTGCTGCTAAACTGCTGGCATCGTCTGCCAGAACCTCCACAAGGTGAGGTCAGTGAACAAGGTCAGGCTGATTCTCGCAGACCCTGATCACCCACTCCTTGGTGAGTTCAGGTTGCCTCCATCTGGACGCAGGTATCTGCTGCCCAGATGTAGAACAAACGGACTGAAAAAGTCATTCATCCCTGGAGTGATCGGGCTTCTCCATTAACAGTGGTGATTTCTGTTTGGTTATTTTAATGTCTCAATGTCTTGTCTATGGATGTTTTGTGTGTCTACTGACTGTGACACAAATGGCCCCTTGGGGATAATAAATGAACCTGAACTTGAAAGGGGTTTCCGTATATCAAGTTCTTGTTCGCAGGTGAAATCGGAACAGTTGGGATAGTGAAAGCAGATTTGGATGGAATTCGTTGAAATGCTGACAATGTACTGTTCTGTCAAAGTGAAAAAGAAGCTGAGCTGGAAGGCAAAGCTGCCAATTGACCAATTGGTGTACTTTCTAAGCCTCATCCATGAGGTAGTTGAGGCTCAAAAGGTAGAGCTTTGGGCATTGACAGAAATAATGTGATTAAAAATACAGTACAAATGGATGAAATAAGCTGCATTTGCAAAAATACCAGTTTTACCCCTAATGATAGGGTGAAGAGTTTGGTTATTCAGATGTAGCTCAAAATAAAATCACTGCTCATTTGAAGGGGTTTGAGCTTCTAGTAGGGACTTTTTCTAGACTAGATGTTTCAAATGTACCAATGGGAGGAGACTCAAGGGTCAACCCAGAACTTGCTACAGAAGTTGCATTGCTAGAATAACACATTGTGAAAAACCTCAGAGTACCTCCAAATGAACTGCAGGAGATAGCTGAGGTGGAAGGAAAGAAGTTGTAAAAAGTGTATAAGTATATGTAAATACTCACTCTCCTCTTAAACTACTGCGTGTGTTTTGATTTTCATACACTAAGAAACTTCAACCAGAGATTTTTTTGTATGCTAGAGGGTACCTTAAAAGAAAATGATTACAATATGATAAAAGCTTTATGTGCAAAACATTCCTACCCAACCCTGAATACAGAATGTTTTGATACTCTGCTTATCGTGCATGTGAAAGTGCTGTCAAATCCCTTTTCAAAGCTAAATGTGGTACAAAGAACACACAGTCCCAGTTTCACATGACGACTCATGGTGAAAAGCATCTGTTGTAGCATTTGCTTTTTACTTATTTATTTATTTATTTTGAAAACCTTTGAAGTTGCATTTTTAATGTGCATGGTGGTGATCTACACCAGCATCAGGTTCTGTGTGGATTTCCTATGTATTGAAGCAATCCACAATCGGATATTTGAGGCTTCTAAGACACACAACTCACAGCTTGGATTGTCATTATTTCACCTGTTTGGAAGTGTTTTTTTCTTAATTAACCTTTATTTAACCGAGCAAACCCCATTGAGATCTCAGATCTCTTTTGCAAGGGAGACCTGGACCTGAAGACAGCCTAACATGCATGTTTTTAGTCTGTGGGAGGAAACCAGAGTACCTGGAGCAAGCACAAGAAGAACATGCAAACGCCACACACACAAAAAAAAGCAGGTCCAAACAGGGATTGAACCCAGGACCTTTTTTCTGTGAGGCAACAGTGCTAACCACTGAGCTGTCGTGCTGCCAAGTATTTTTAGTTTATTCATTCATTCTTTAGATTAAAACAATAGATTTTTTGCACACCGGTCAAAGGCAAACGTACGATGGTATAATCTCCATCCATGTGTCAAGGAACCATCTCTTGTCCTGCCCATAACTTTTGATCTACTCAAGATGATATAAAGAAACTTGATACATGTTTGTATCTTCACTAGACAGAGTGTTGCGTACACTGTTTATCATAGGCGTCACAATGATTAAATGTGGTCTTTGCTTGTCAATTGCTACAGAATGCTTATATAATAACTTGTCAATGGACGTACACTGCGGCGTATGCGGTACTCCTGTTGTGTTTAGGCAAACTGATTTACAGCAGGTTCTGAAGGTGGGACCACAATGAATCAATACTGGTAAAACAATAACCATCAAACCAAAAACTAAAAGCTCCAGCCGGCAAAAAGCGTATCAACTGTCATAATTGAAAGTTTGATGCTGAGACTCGTTTGTTATGGCTAATATATGTATGTTTGAGAAAGACATTTTAATTATTTGCAATACTTACCTTTGTTTTGTTAATTAAACAGTGTCAGGGATTTTTAAACTGCTAAATATGTTTAATTGACAAAACAAGTATGTTTACTAACATCTAATTCTTCATCCATTTTATGTTCTAATTTTTATTCCAGAAGCGTACATTAGAACACAATCTTCTTTCAATTTCACATTGATGTTATGTAAAAATAAACAGATATTGTGACACATTATTCACTTTAATTTGAATTATTTAAACAATCTATAATTTAATTTCTAAAAATGGAACATTCCTAATGCATAAAGAAGGCTCTGTTCTTGGGTTTCACATCAAAAGTAACATCAGCTACACATTCTTCCCCGAGATGTTTTCCCGTTGTCTTTCTTTAAATCGTTCTGGTTCTCCCTCCTCTCTGAGACCTCAGCTGTTTTGTGCGTTACTCATGAAATCCCTTCACTTTTTTTTTATATGACCCACAAGGAAAGCAGCTTAAAATAATCTCCCAAGATTCTAGTCAGTCTCTCAATCGCTGGTTAAATATCCTATAAGCTATCGAATGGGAGTTTTCTGTCTGTCTTCCATACTTTTATTTGTTTTAGTCCTTACCATTGTGCATAATAGAAAGCAGTTTTTTTTTATTGTTAATCGGAGGTTTATAACTCGTGATTTAAAAAAAAGAAGCTTTAAAGACTGTATGTAGCTGGTTGGGGCTGAAAAGTAATACCTTACTATTTGTCCTATAAAAAAGTGCAGTGGTTCTACTGAAGTTGAATTACATTTTGCACTGTGTTTTGGACAGTAAATATCGGAGTTCCAGACAGCACAATTGGAAAGTCAGTCATTGGTGGAATTGGAAATCCCTCCGCCCGTCCTTCCTTGAATGTTGTGAGTGCAATAATTTGAAAATATAAGTGAGATACTGACTTGAATTTTGGTGTGGCTACATCTAGGTATAAGAAAGTTTCCTTTCAAACGTTGGGTTGCCAGGTCAAAACCCAAGATGGCCACCATCACATATGTGTAAACCTTGTGAGCTGGATTACTTCTAAAACAAGCAACAGACAAACTTTCTTTTTGGTTTGTGGATGCATCTAGACATGAGAAAGTTTCCTTTCGAAAACTGGATTGCCGCATAAAAATCCAAAAAAGGCCATGACCTTCATTTTTACTACTGTTCCTAACAGACAGCAAAATAAAAAGATAAAAAGTACGTTCTGTTGAGCCACGGCAAAATCATTGCTTTTTGCCAGAAATGACTTATTCTGAGCAAAATCTTAAAATGGCTGTTTGCAGGTACTTTAGATTTATGTGTACAATTGCAATACCAACTGTTATACCTACTATTTGCAATTTTAGCCTGCACAAAATGTTTTGCACAAAAAAATATTTAGTCTTTGTGCAAATTACTGGTAAGAAAGATTGACCGTCTACATTTAAGAAAGGTGATATGCTCAACCTTAAATATGATCTTGTTTTTACAAGCAAAGAACGAGTGAATTGCAGCAGAGTAAACGTCCTCTCTCAGGGTGAGACCATCATGAAGATAAAGGACGACAGGGTTACGACTTTAAACGTCTCCGGCGGGAATCCACACAGTGGGTAGTCTAGGATTTGTAGGATTTACCCTGCACACATGTACAGATACACCCGGAAGATTTAACATCCTAACTGGCTCTTAGCCGGCCCCCACAGGAAGAAGAAATGCAAATGGACAGATACTGTAGGCAATGTAGCAATGCTAGTAAAAGCATAAAGTGTTCCATACTAACCAAACGTGTGTATTCTCCTTGCATACAATCCGCAAGAGACAGGTTTACAACAAATACGTGAAGCATCTTAAAACCGCCGTTTCCAGACCACTATCATGAACAGTAAACAGTCATTTATATTTCATGACTCATAAGAAGCTTTAAACCATTGTGGAGGGATTTTCCTACAAGCATCTGCTTTGAGCTACATTAAAGACAACGTCACCGTTTAAGCCCTTCTGGAAAATACCAAACGCAGGTCCCTTCATGCCGACCTCTGGCCTTTTTTAAGAACAAGGGTTGCACGCTTGTCAGAGATGGGCTGGTTTTAATCAACACCAGGAAGATCCACAGCTTGTGCGCCAGCTGAATTAAGCTTGGAATCAAGAGAAATTTTCCATTTCTCTCTTCAGCAGAGACTAACTAGATGGTTTGTATATTTGAACTGGGGAAAAGTTAGAAAACAAGTTACAAACTAATTATATCTTGGGTTTTGCAGATAGACTTTTAAACAATTTAAATTTGGGAGAAAAAAGTATAATTCTGACTAAATTGACAAGCTAACATCTACCAAGGTTAAGCCAGGTCTTCTGGACAGATTCTTCTTGTTGAAAAGTTTCGTCTTTTATCAAAAAGACTTATCCTATAGCGTCTTGACTTCAAAAGACTTCTTGTTGAAGAAGTCTTTTGGATAAAAGACGAAACATTTCAAGAAAAAGAATCCATTCAGAGGACCTGACAACCTTGTTAGATTCATCTACCTGGTTTATTGAGCATGCATCAAGATGTGACAAGCTGACAACTAATCTGAGCTGAAAAATAAAAAGGAAATGTGAACAAGGCCTCTGTCTAATGTCTCGGTAAATGAAGTGTCTTATTCAGAGCAACACATACATGGTGAAGCAACAGATTGCAAGACAAATGCAAGACAAATGGATTAAAAGATAAAGAGGGGGGGTTAACGGGGATGCAGGACATAAGCATTTTCTGGACATTCAATTCAAATTTGATTGTATTCTTGTATTTCCAAGCTTTAAGCAGTTGCAAGAAGCAAAGAAACAATTCATTATCAGTAACAGTAACATTCATCATGAATCCCAAAGTTGGTTTGCGTTAGAGTTGCATTCGGGTCTAATAAATTTGGACCGGACCGGACCAAGTCCATAGTTGGTCACCAAAAGGATATTAACATGCAAAACGAATAGCCTAAAAAAATAAACTGTAAAGATTCAATATTATACAGATGAACCAAAATATTTTAGAGCAAAATTATTTGCTATTTTAATTGAACGCGCTGCTCGCTTCAGCTTTTGTAGATGCTGCTACTTCCTCCGCCGCGGACGAGAGCAGGTGCGGAGACGCGTGCAAACTGTCGTCAGCTGATCCATCCATGCATTATCTTTACCTGCTTCTTCATTTTCAAGTAGCGGAGGTCGCTGGTGCCCATGCCCAGCAGTCACTGTGCAAAAGGTGGCGCACACCCTGGACAGGTTGAAAATCCATTTCAAGCGGTGGGTCAGAGGACGCACGCGGCCGGTGATCAGGTTGTCCATCTGAGCTTAACGCAACTTTTTTGAACGGGCCTGTCGGACCTGCCTCCTCCTCAACAAGTAGATTAACACAATTTTATATTTTTCGTTCTTATTTAGTTTTCTTTGTGCTGTATGATTCGCAAAACCGCAGAAGCCTGAGCACACGTGCGCAATTATTGCACAATGCGCCAGCGATCTCTTCCACAGTCGGATTAACTGCTGCACTCGTCTTTCTTTCTCCATCCTCTCATTTTATTTGTGCCGTATGGTTCGTAAAACATCATCAAAGCCCCAGACCGGCCCGACCCGCACAGATAATCACATAACAGCCCAGACAGACCCTAATCCCGGTTGGTCTTGGCCGGGTTTCGGGTTCGAGTTAGAAATGACAGCTCTACTATGCATTTGTGGCCTAACTGAACTTGACACAGTACAGATGTAGAGAGAACAGAAAGGATAAAACATGAGAAAAGGTGATGTGGATTCAAACATGGCCGTGACTCGCTGACTCGAACTGAGGTCAGACAACCTCTGGAAATATTTTGATACGCTTATTGTTGTGTCCCCAATAAAAAGGCATGAGTCAACCGAGGTCAGGGTGAGTCATAATAAGCTCTGGATAAACAGCAGATGTGTTCATCTTTACCCTCCTGGCTACTTATTTATTTGAGCATAAATATATTTAATTATGGTTTTATTCAAATGAAGCTGACTGCAGTTGTTTTTATCTTGTGCACATATTTCCCAACATCTAGATCCAGTACCTTAAACTGCACATAGCCATCAACAATAAGCCTTTCTGTTAGTCAGAAATAACATTACTGCCTCATGCAGACCAGTGAACATGTCTTCTGAACAGCTCATTTTTCAAGACGCACATACAAATGCACATACGGATAAGCACACTCTTCACACACTTCAAGCAGCATTACTGTTAACAGTTGTCAGGACTAATGCATCCTCAAAGTGTCTTTAAAGAAGTCCCACCCTCACCTCTTATCCTAAGCCCAAAACATCTATCCCCTCACCCCCACCTCTAACTATTAAATAAATCATAGATAAGGCATTTAAATTAGGAATTGAGTCAAGAATACCGCATATGGCACATTGTATGCCCATTGACGAACTATTATACAGCAATCTACCGCAATTGTAAGGTTTGGCTCTATACCCAGATAGTATGAGACTGAGAATGATGACTTCAAGTCCAGGAGAAAGTCGAACAGTGTATTTTATACTGAAGTGAATAATAGTGAACAGTATGTAGGATCTGTAGACCTGGACTGGACCCCTGTAGAGTAGGGGACAGCGTTAGTAGATGACACCTTTGATAGGTTGGTCTTGATGTTCAGATCTCTTACTATGAACAGGCAGTGTTGTTGTATGGGCGAAATCTAAAAGGTTCCAAAAGGTCTTGCACAAACGTTGGGCAAGCAGTGGAAGGCAGGGAACAGCTGGAGAGATCTGTAACGAGGAGGCTCAGGAGGATCACAGGAGTCAGGTTAGAACAAGAGGATTCAACATTGGTTTTTCACAACACACTGGGAGCAACAGGCCAAGAACACAAGTACCAAAAGGCAGATAATGCACCAGCTTCGGTTTGCAGTCATCATCTGCCTTAAGTAGGCCTGTTGCGATAAACAATAAATCAATTAATCGCATGATGAATTAAAATGTGGTCGATAATTTTCATTTATCGGCTTTATTGTTTCTTCGTCTCTGTTTTTCTACTGAAAACACACTGGATGACAAAAAGTTCAACTCCAGTGTTTTTCACTGACCCCTACCTTTCTATTTTCTCTTTCAAATCTGTTTTAACCATCCAAAACCACGTTTTTGTATCGTTAAAAGAAGCTAAGCTATGAGCTAAGCTAACAGGCCGATCTCGGGGGAAAAAATCTGTCTTGTCGAAGCTCCAAAATTCACGGTTGAAACCTGTGCCTTGGTGTAAAAAGTTGTTTTTCTCTGCAAAAAGAAGCCAAGAACTTGTTTTCTGATTTTTTTTTATTTTTTATTAAAAGCTTTGTGTGAAAAATGCTATGCTAAAGAGCTCAAACCATACCGAGCATCCACCATTTTGAGAACCAAAGAGAGACAGCCCATGTCACGTCAAGGGGCCTCCCTCACATTTTCTTAGAGACACGCTGCTCACTCCCTCACTATCCATCCTTCAGTTTAAACAGTCTTATACTGCCATATGGTGGTCAAAAAAGGTACTACTACGGTCAAAACAAATGAAGATTTCTTCTTAAATTTGACAATAATTGCTAATTATTGTCAAATTTCAAACAATATTATTGTTTATCACAATTATTTCTGAGGCAATTAATCACCCAGCAAAATTTGTTATCGTGACAGGGCTAGCCTTAAGTACTTTTTGCAGCTCATCAAGGGAAAGATCCTCAAGTGTTGATCTGTTGGCGCCTTCTGGTGTAGAAGAGCTGCAAATGAAAATGTTGTAACTCTTTTTTTGTTACTTTTACTTTTTACCATTAGATTTTCACTTGTTAAAAAAAAAATCTTAATTGTACGCATCCTTTATGATTGTCTATTATTGTCTTTGTTGTCCACTATTGTCATCACTCTTTGTTAGGGCAGCTGTGGCTGAGTGGTTAGAGCAGTTGTCCTCCAATGCAAGAGTTGGGTGTTCAAATCCACAAGCAGTTGAATGCTGAAGTGTCCCTGGGCAAGACACTGAACCCCTCATTGCCTCCGATGTGTCCCATCGGTGCATGAATATGATAAAGCACTGGTTAGTCTCTTTAGAATGATTTGTTCAATTAGCTTTGTACAAATCTAGTAGAGTGATGTATGAATGAGTAAATGAGGCACAGATTGTAGTGTAAAGCGCTTTGAGTGTCTTGGTAAGATAGAAAAGCACTACGTATATAAGTACAGTCCATTTACCACTTACCATTTGTTAAAATCAGGTCTCTCTTGTAAATGAGTCCCCGAGGCTCAGTGGGATTAACCTGTATAAATCAATGTTGAACGAAAAGCTGGGGTAGTGAAAAGTGTATGTGACACTGTCCAGTGAGGATATGGAATTGTATCAAGTTTCATTAAATTGTTTTAAGAGTTTTTGAAGTCACGGACTGGACAAGAGAGAGTTTACCAGCACACAGATGGTTGACCGGATTGATGGACAGACTTTGGACATTGATGGACTTTTTAACACAATACGTCCCACTTTGGTATGAAAAGCACAACTGTATGGTGTCAATTGTGTCCACTATGGGGTAGTGGTGGCACAGAGGTTAGAGAAGGTGGACCTGTGATCGGAAGGTTGCCATTTCAACTCCCCAGACCAACATCAAAATGTGGATGGGAAAGGTGAAACATCCACACCTGTCTCCACCCTCATTTGCCGCACTCTGGACCCCTTAGCAATCCAGGGTGCCAGGGGGAGTGGATCGTGAGGGTTAAGGGCCCTTGAG
>JARVLU010000665.1:5268433-5297228 GCA_031762415.1 Simpsonichthys santanae
ATGGATGGATGGATGGATGGATGGATGGATGGATGGATGGATGGATGGATGGATGGATGGATGGATGGATGGACAGTATTTCCAATTCCCACTATTGGCATTAGATCAGGGGATGAAAAGATCCATGATCAGTGCAGTTATGATCTCTAACCGGTCCATCAGTTTATAAAGAAAAATTAAAAATGTAATTTGTCTTGAAAAAAAGATTAAACTAATGTTCCATTGAGCATTAAGGGATAATTCCTCACAGCAGTCATTTGCACTGCAGAGTCAAAATAAGATCTCAGAACTCATTTGGCTTGGAAATTTCAAGACGAAACAGTTTCACTCACTCGACTGATAGGTTTCATTTATCTAGCAATGTAGATTAATTCTGCTTCGCTAGGCACCAAAATCTGACTTTGCTGCTCCATCTGCTAAATCATTTTGGATAATGGTTCATTTTTCAGAGCTGTTTGTGTACTGTTGTGTGAAAAATTGAACATAGCGTTGCCACTGTAACGTCAACGATTGAGAAACATGTCTACATTGCTCTTAAACAGCACTTGCAAGTATGTTCTGAAAATGTTTGGAAAAGACACTTATTAAAAGTCTTAATGTTCAAAACTCAGCTTTACAAAGTCAGACACAATCAGTTACAGTGAAGAATCAGTGGTTGTTGTGCAGACCTGAAAGATCTGTTTGGAATTTAGAAGTTAAATCTGAGTTTCTCGTATTTGCAAATGAGGGAATAAATGCAGTATTTGTATGCAGTAGTATTTGTTCAGCCCCAAAAAGAGGGAGGAGCCAAACTATCTGCATGGCCTCATAAAGCTGGCTCCAAAAGTAAGTCCATCTCTACAGACCTGCTCTAATCTGTGCTTCCTATCGCAAGAGTTTCCTCACATGGAAAATTGCTTCTTTATTAAAATTTTTTTTTAACCTAGATTTGATACAAAAGCAAATTTTCCACCTGTCACTTATAAACAAGAAACTATTCTCTCTGTTTTATGTGCTGTCCTTTTTATAGAACCCATTATTGTTTATAAAGATTTGTGATTTAAGCAATGGGGCGGCACAGTGGTTCAGTTGGTAGAGCTGTTGCCTCTCAGCAAGAATGTCACCGGATCAAATCCCAGCCAGCGACCTTTCAGAGTTTCATGTAGCTCTATTGCCATAAGGTAGAGGAAAGATAAGTGCATTCCTTTCTCAATAAAAAAATGACATTTTTATGCCCATAAATGTCAGAACTACTCATCAACATGACTCTGACATGAGTCAGTCGTTGTGCTTAAGCCCTTTTTATGTTTTACTATCTGTAAAGTCCATATATCAAAACTGGATTGCAAAACTACGCTTTAAAAACCCAATTTATTTTAGGGTTATTCTTCCTTTTCAGCTACAATTCATGTTTTGTAGCTAATTTCAGCTGTTTTTCAGCAATAAATGTTCACACTGCATTTTCACAGGAAATGCAATTGGCTTTCATTTTATTATCAAAAGGTAATTGTATGACATTTTTACAAGCTAAACTTTTTAGTTAACAATTTAATTGTAAAATAAATATATAAAACTTGTAAAACAGAATATCAAAAGACAATGTTGCCACTTTTTTTACAATATGCATTTTTTTGCATCTCTTTAAAATAAGACATCAGAATTTGTTATTTGCATCTAATTAAAAAGCTATAACCAGTATTTTATCATTTTTAAACATCTAAAAAGTGATTCCTAAAGTTTATCCCTCAAACGCTGTAGGCGTTTCACAAACAGTTTTATAATTTGATGCAAAGCTCATCAAAACGTATTAATTCCAGTTCAAACCTAAAGACAAAAGCTACCGGTAGACTGAAACAATGATAGCAGCATGTGCGACCATATGGGGCAGTTAAACCCCTAAATCCCTCCACAGTTCGGACCCACTCCACCTCTTCAATGTATGACATCGTTGAGTTGAATGAACCACACACAAAAAAGTGCTTCAAACTAAGGCCTCTAAAAGTCTGTTCCCAGAAAGAGTGAATTAAGCAACAAAAGAGCCACTTACGTTCAAGAACATCACGTGGTCCAACGGCAAGAAGAAGAAAAAAAAGCGTGCAGTGATTCCAATCCTGGATAACTGATGGTAACCGTTGCGATGGAGAGTTGGATGGAGGAAAAACTGTGTAAGAAATATGGAAACGTGACAGAGGAAGCTGTGCTGAGCATCACCAGATCCTGTGTACATGTAAATCAAAACACGTTGGCTCTCTTCCCTCCTCCTCTTACTGTTCAGCGTCCCCCCTTCCCCACCGTCTCGTGCCTTCAGGTTTCACTTGTCATGCGTTCAGGCTCAGGCAAGCGTAAAGTGAGCCGAGCAAACCGTCGCTTTAAGTGTTTTGTCCAACGGTTGGTGGAAGTCTCTCTTCCATTAGGTGGAACACTGAGCTTTTTTAGCGCTTTGCTTTTTTTAGCGCATAGCAGAAAGATGAAAGACTAGCAGGTGATAATCAGCAGAGCTTCTGTCACATCTTAATGCAATGAATATTAAACAAGCAGTACACCAATGTCCCCCATTGCTGAAGGATTTGAATAGAGAACATTAGTAGTTTTCAAGATGAGTGTTTCTCTGGACTGGAATCAAACATGGGATGCTAGTAAACTTTAATGTTTTTGGTGCAAGATTGAATTGGGTAGGAGTTGCACTATAGGAGACTTTTTTCTTGTCTGAGGTGTCACAGATTGACAGATCCTGGCGAGCTAAGGAAGCAACGCTTCCTTAATTTCCAATGGTGGAATCAAGGGGAGGCCAATGGCAGCCTTGGCCTTTATAGATTAATCCAGCCACTTCTTCTCTACATGACAGTAATTGAACATCTTACTTGTTTAAATAGTCACACTCGTCACAAATAGATGCTTTCATCAAATCATAGATATTCCCATTCCAAGCACGATCTCTCTGTATACCATTGTATACAGTTATAGTATTTTGCCAATGTAGTACTCAAACTCAACAATACTTTTGTTTTATTTGGAAATTTCCATTCCAAATTCCATTTGTAATACATTGCACTTGAAATCTGTATCAGAAAATGTATTCCACTGTTATTTTTAAACAGTCATGCCTTAAAAAGAAAATCATTGGTCAAAATCTACAAAGTAGTTTGATAAAAGACAACTCATACTTCTGTATAATTAAATTAAAAAGTCCAATTTATTTAGTTGAGACGACTCTTACGTATTTAGCTAAAATTAGACTGTATAGCACATCTGTTGCAGATGTTTTTCATTTAGCCTTTATTTATCCAGGTAGTCTCATTGAGTCACAAGAACTTAATTTCAAGAGAGGCCTGTTTAGGGAGCAGGTGGTGGGGGTTAAGGGCCTTGCTCAGGGGCCCAGAGTGAGGCGAATGAGGGTGGAGGCAGCTGTGGGTGTTTCACCTTTTCCCACCCACATTTTGATGTTGACAGTACCGGGAGTTGAACCTGTGACTTTCCCATCACAGGCCCATCTTCTATAACCTCTGCACCAACACTCCCCCAAAGTTAATAAGCATCAGTGTTTTTTAATGTATTTTGACATGGTTGGAAGAATTGGTGTCACTAATGAAGGCATTGCTTTATACACATTGAAAATAGTTAAATAATAATTAGTTATTAGAATGTACCAATATGCATTATTGTATCATTCACTCTGCACTGAGCACAGTTGTGGTGATTTAAGGGATGGCATTGGTATTCATTGCCCCTTTTTTTCTTTTAAACGCTTAATTAAAAGTAGCTCTGATTTGCTCAGGTACACTTTTGCTTGTGGTATTATTGGAAACACTTAAACCTGAGAAATTTAAGTTTATATTCTTTTTCAGATTGCAATGTCTGTTAGACAACAATGTCTGATAAAGTACAAACTGTGGAAAGAAGACATGTGGGCCCATTTGCTTGATTGACAGTTGTCTCAGTCTTACTCAACAGTTATTTATATTGGGATGAGCATGTGCAGTGTTTTAATAGCAGCAGCAGCAGAGGGGGTGTGAACTGACAACTCCAAGTACGATCAAAACAGTTAAAACTCAAAACTGTCAAAAACTTTAAAATAGTTCTCTGTCTGGCACACTGCCATCCTCAGTCTGATTTAATATCCAGACATCCATCCATTAGCTTTACCTGCTTCTTCTTTTTCAAGTCGCGGGGGTCACTGGTGTAGGGTACATGCTGGACAAGTCTCAGTCCATCAGAGGGACACATAGAGGCAACTGAGACAAATAACCATTCACTCTCTCACTCACACATAGGGACAGTTTAGATACCAATCAGTCTAACATGCATGTTTTTGGTCTGTGGGAGGAAACCGGAGTACTCGGGGAAACACACACATGCACAGAGAGAATCTGCAAATCCCACCCAGAAAGGTCATGGCCAGGCTTTGAACCAGGGCGACCTGCTTGCTGAGAGGCGGCAACTCTACAAACTGTGCCACTGTGCTTCTGGAATAATAAAAAATCCTAAATCCCTAAATAGGTGTGACGTTACTAAGAAGACAGAGGTCAACAACATGAAAGAAACTTAACAAGTAAAACTAAATTAAAAATAACACTGGCATATTTTAATGTTGCAGTGCAATGGAAAGTTGTCGTGTTTGCCCATACTTAGACCAGCAATCTCCCTCCTACCTTTCCTTGGCATTGGCATTGGATAGGATTTCCATGGTCTAAGATGGTCTTAGCCAATCCTAGAAACAAGTTCAATGGCTAAGTTAAACCCCAGGATTTGTACTGCCACTGAAGGGCCAACATTACTATTCATATGTCCAATATTTTTACTGGCTTGTTTCTTTCTGGGTAGCTGGAGTCACTGGTGTCCATGTCCAGCAAGAGGCAGGGTACACCCTGGACAGGCCGCAAGTCTATCCTAGGGCCACAAAGAAATAGGCAAAACAACCAACCATTCACACTCACTCACACCTAGGGACAATTTAGATTTACCAATTGGCCAAACATGCATGTTTTTGGTCTTTGTACCTGGAGAAAACACATTTATGCACAGAAAGAACATGAAAACTCCACCCAGAAAGGTGCCTAGCCATGATTTGATCCTGCAACCTTCTCACTGAGAGGCGACAGTTCTACCAACTGTTGGAGTTCCTGTTTCACTACTGTCCTGGGGTCACTAGATGGCACCAGCCTGCCACACCTGTGAACAATCTCCTTGATGAGACACCGAGTAACAGATGACTTCTCCTTGCCGCTGGAGCATTACCTACCAATGGTAGTCATGCTTCTATCCATTTAGTACTCTCATAACTTGAGAATTACTTACGTATCTTTTTGATATTTCCAGCATACCTCCTCTACTTACCTGTTCCTGAACTCCTCTGTGAAACTCTGAAAATCTACTTGTGACCTCCTCAACTGTCTTCCTTGCCTTCCAACTATGCACCCACCAGTGACTACACTCTGGACAACCCCTTGCTTGCACAAGATTTATTGGAAACAGGCCTCCTCACATCTTCTACCTGTAAGAACCAGTGACAACCTGTTTAATCCATCCCTGAAGTATTAAATATCTGACCCTTCTCCTTGCGCCTCAGGGTTTCTGCCATTACCTGTGTCATTTATCCTCACTGTAAATAAACAAACTTTACATTCTGTCTTGGAGTTGTTCATTTTTCATCTAGGTATTCAGTTCTCGTAACACCAACTGCGCCATGATGCTGCTCCTTCCTACCAATCTATGCAATGAAAGAAATCTGAATATTCTGACTTCCTAATGTGCTTTTCTATTGAATGTTGGTCAAGTCTCCAAAAAAGAACGTTATGGACGATCTCATTCAGTCTGGATACTGTAATGTTAAGCTCGGAGGATGTGTTGATTCACTGAGGTATAATCATTTTTATGTTGACTAATATTGATTTGTTGTGGCAGCCATCTTAAATTGGATTTAGTCTTACAATTGATCAGTTGTAGATTATCACAAAAGATCACTTTTTGAGTTTTATTGAAGTTTTTCTGGTTGTTCATGAGTCATTTTTGTAAGTGATTCACACTCAAACACACTAACTAAATTTTTTTTGTTCACCTTCACCTTTCGGCAGTGGATAGTCCAAAATAATCACACCATCTCTTCTATATTCAACTACTATTGCCACAGTCTAAATTGGGTTGC
The DNA here is from genome assembly GCA_031762415.1 of Simpsonichthys santanae. Classification (NCBI taxonomy): domain Eukaryota; kingdom Metazoa; phylum Chordata; class Actinopteri; order Cyprinodontiformes; family Rivulidae; genus Simpsonichthys; species Simpsonichthys santanae. The sequence continues at coordinate 5,274,555 of JARVLU010000665.1, forward strand.
CAGGTCAAAATCCAAGATGACTGTGCCATATATTTCCATCCCTCTTGTGAGCTGGAAAACGTTGAAAAATAAGGACCGGGCTTACTTCCTTTTTGGTGTGTGGCTGCAATGGCTGCAACTGAAAGGTCACCATTGAAAATTGGCTTGCCACATCAAAATCCAAGATGGCCACCACAATCTATACCAACCTCTCCTATCATTTGAGGAAATTTTGCTTTGCAGTTTTACTTTGTATATTGCTTCAAAGTATATTTTCCTTAAGTGGTTGAGGTGGGTGTCGCATGGTGGCGCAGTTGATAGAGCTGTTTCCTCTCAACAAGAAGGTCACTGGATCAAATCCCGACCAGGGATATTTCTGGGTGCAGTTTGCATGTTCACAGCTGGTCTCACCACTGTCTTGTAAACTTTTCCTTTGACCTTTGCTGACACCCTTTTGTCACAAATCACTCCTGAAACTTTTCTCCATCCACTCCATCCTGCCTGAACTCTCTTCTTCACCTCTTTATTCCCCATTTTTCTGGACAGTGGACCCCAAGTACTTGAAGTCCTGCACCTTTGTGACCCCTGGTCCATGTAGCTTCACGTGTAGATAAACTGAGGATGTCTGTGGTAAATCAAATGAGTGATGAATGGGAACATTATACCCAAAACTGAAAACTTTATTTCAGTCTACAAAGCGTGAAAGCGCATTCCTGGTGTGTTCAGTTTGAAAGTGAAACAAACAGGTCAAGGCTGCTTATAATTTGGCATCAGCACTTTTCTTCTATGTATGCGGGGGTTCAGCTCTATACCATCAGGGATTCACTGACACATATGCACCTTATCTGTTGACCCATTTAGGCCATCTGTGCGACAGAAAAAGCCACAGGAAAAGACATTACTCGTATCCAGAAGGGGTAGAGATTAGTCTTACGGGTCAATGTTAGCACATTAAAGGACATCCCATTTTATCACCTGAACATAACTCCCTGTTGTGGCTGAATCAGACGTTATTCTTGCATCAATGCCCTCCACAGCAAGAGCAGGATTCCAGGTCACAAATCTTTTTAAATGCTGACAAAGCAAGCATGAAAGTGGCAGGTGACAACCAGATATGTAATTATTTGGTATTGTTGCCCAAACTTTGTGTTTAAGTGTCAATAAATACACACTGTATTAGAACAGCAATTTGTTCTTGGAACGTAAATGCAAAATGGAACAACAGTGAAGCACCTCAGAGCTGCAAGAGTATTTTACTGAATTTTATCTTAATTTTTAAATGTAGGCTCAATTTACATCCTTAAACTTGTAAATCCAGAGGTAATGCAGTCAACTAAATGACAGCAGAAACAAACAAAAAAAAATCCTTCTTACAACATGGTACTAAATGAACTTATAACATTTTGATGTTTTATTTCATCGATAATTTATGGTTTTAAAAAATGAAACGTTTCACTAAAATGTTAATTTGTATTATTTGCAAGTCAAAAGACAGATGCTTTATGCGAAACGTACGTATATTGCATACACTTAATCACCCCAGCTCTAAGGTCAAGGTCACCAAACAAGGTCAAAAACTATACAAGGTCTTTGCTTGTCTAGGCCATTGGTGTGGATTGTCATATAATAGGTTGCATTTAATGTGCCATGTTTGGTTCTCTTCTTTAATTTGATATACAATTTCCAGCTCTTGAATAATTGGCAAATATTCAGCTGATGTATTTTCAATATTTATAATAGAATATTTACAGTATATCCTAGCTAATTGTTGATTAACTATTTCAACATTGTTACCAAAAAGATATTCTTTTTACAAAGATGACTGTAAAAACTAAACACTTGTATACTTTCTGAACAAAAACAAGGCTCTTTTACATAAAACGCTCTAAAAAGCAGATGGGCCTTCATGAGTAACTGCAGTCCTCCTGGGATCTTGTTATATAACTTCAGGAATCAGAGTGAGAAGATATGATGGCTGGAGGATGATGGGAAGTGCAGAAGTCACATTATCCCCTAGGACCAATTACTGTAAATGTATTATTAAATTTCAGGGCTCAGAAATAATTTTTGATGTATATTTTTATTTTAATTCCAGTAAATTTAAGCACTCACCATTCTTTCAGTATGGTGAGAAAATTATATTTTTCTCACTTATGAGAAAGAACACGTTTAAAATTATTTTATGAAGATAGCTGTTCTTATCAATGTTGATGATGTGCCGATACTGTTACCATTATATTTATTGATGCCAATATTGCCTCAAATACTCATATTTGTGCTCAAAAACACCCTGATACTTCATACCAATACTACTTTTAGAGTTGATGATGCCATTTTCTTTTCTGTTTTGCAAGAAACCAAAAACAAAAAGTTTAAAATGTCTGTAGTTTGGAGATATTTTAAGACAAACACCGGCGATTTAAAACAGCAGAATGCTTGCTTTGTTCTTAAAATAAATTTGTTTCTAATCTAAAGTAATTGAGTAATTTTAAGTACTAACTCAATAACTAATCTGTATCAGTACTTGGTATCAGTAAGTACCCAAACTAAAGTAGTTGTACTTGATCAAAAAATTATATACAGGTAGTCCTCGCCAGTTTACGTTCGAGTTCCGTTCCTACGGGCCGAACGTAACCCGATTTGAACGTAAACTGGAGCTCATCCCACGTGGCGGCCGTAAGTCCGAAATGCCATAAGCCAGGGGTGACGTAACCCAAGGACTACCTGTATATATAAAAAAAAAACAAGTATCGGGACACCCTTAACTCTTATATGCTGTGGAGCTGGTACTTTTCAGTAATTAGCGTTTATAAGAATGTAAATCCCATCAATGACTGGATAACCAACATTTTGTTCAACTTGTGATTCAAACAATGGTTGAGTACTAACCTCTCCTTTTTCCTGATGTTCTGGTGCATTTGTCTTTTTTACGTCGCTCTAATTCAACACTACAACTCATTTGCTAGTTCCACTCTGCTTCTCCTCACCCAGTCTACTTTGACTTTCATGTGTCATGTTATTCAGTATACATCTGCCTCTTCCCGAAGTCTCCATAACCCCAGCCAATGCCTCTGGGATGAGGAACATGTGTAGGGGGAAGGGTAAGAATGTCATGACCACTTACTGTTCAGCGCCGGCTCCTCCGGTCGGACTCCTTCGACCCGGGGATCGCCTTTAATTATCCTATACAGGCTTTGCCAACAGCAGTCAGAGAGAGGCAGCTGTGAGAAACAAACAAGCGAGATGACCTGGAAAAAGAAAGCCTTTACTCTGAAATGCCCTGAGGGTTCATAGGGTGACGTAGAAGAGCGACTGGCAGGGCATTGCATATCGGCAATACCATTCCCATCAGATTTAATCATGTTTGCTTCTCATGAGCTACTGTTTTCTATACTACTGTACATAACGAGATGTTACAGATTTGCATAGTGGTGCAAATTTTGCCACCTTCAAAATGTTAATGCAAACTTTGTTTCGATAGGAAATAAACCCCAAACCTCTTGAGTGGTACGTTTGAGAAACCTCATAGTTTTATGGTCCTTAAATAACAGTTGCAAGACTATTCTTTACAAAGCCGTTCTGGATAGTTTCCTCTTAAGCATGAGCAGTAATTTAATTAAGTCCACTGACTTTTCCAAAGGGCAACTGCTAGAACAAACACAATTAAAAAAATGGGCGACTCTTCTGCTCTCTGGTCCCCTTTTCTCATTTGAGAGGCTGAATGCAATTCCCTCACGGCCCTGACTTAATTTGCATTTAGAAAGTCAAATTTGGCCTCTCTTCTCTAAAAATTCATAAACTTTAAGTTAAAAGCTACCTGCACACACAGATGCGAGAAAACTGTTCTGACAAAACCTTTTGGGTGAAAACATGTAAGTGGCAAAACACTGAAAATAAGACAGGAATTTCTATCAAACGTTGGGGACATGCCAGACTCTCTATGGCTCAGAGATGACACAAAAGCCCTATGGGGCAGTTTGAACTGTAAGGTTAATTAGCAAGAATCCTGACCTAGAAATTACAAAATTTTATGCATACTGTTTGCTTTGTACTGTAGGCGTTGCTCCAGTCCATAACGGTAAAGTGGGAGTTGATTAAACTTTAACCCATACATTCGCGTATACAACCTTCACCAATCTGGATCATGACTGAAACCACAATGATTACCAATACTGTATAGGATGGCCAGACAAATATAGGGAAAAGCTAAAGAGTTTTATCATTCAGGGGAAAGCTTAACATAGAGTTGGATAGAAAGCGGCCAGTTGAGGGTGTTCGGGTGTCAGATCGTATGTCTCTTATAAATGACTGCCTTTAGAGGGAAAGGGACCCCAGGGCAGACTAAATTTACTGGAGGGATTATGGATCCTCTCTGGCCTGGGAACTCCATTGGGATCTTCTAGAGAGGAACTGAAGAGAGACCAAGACAATGTTAAAATTCCAAATGGTACTTTTAGGATTTAGCATGGTTTACAGACTTGGATTGTGTGTCTTAAATAATTTTGGAATTTTTTGATTGACATCAATGAAGTTATTGGATCTAAACTCCATGAGCATGAGATTGACAGATGGATTGGTGCAATGGTGGATTAAAGAGGGAAGAGGAAGCTGAAGTGCAAGTGAAGTTCTCGGTCTACCGGTCAGTCTACATTCCTACCCTCCATTATGGTCATGAACTTTGGGTAGTGACCAAAAGAACAAGATTGCAGATACAGGTGGTAAAATTAATTATCTCTACAAGGGCTCTCTCTTAGAGGTTATTGTGGGCAACATGATGTTTTAGTGGTTAGCACTGTTGCCTAACATCAAGAAGGACCTGGGTTCAAGCTCCAATTTGGACCTGGTTTTCATGTTCTCCTTGTGTTTGCGTGGGTTTTCTCTGGGTACTCTGGTTTCTTCACATAGGGGGAGTAGTGGCACAGAGGTTAGAGGAGGTGGGCCTGTGATCGGAAGTTCACCTGTTCAACTCCCCAGATTGATATAATCAAAAATGTGGGTGGGAAAGGTGAAACACCCACACCTGCCTTCACCATCATTTTCCCTACTCTGGCCAAGGCCCTTTACCCCCACCATCTGCTTTCCTGGGCACCATAGATGGCATCTCTCTGATCCACACATAGGGTTGTGGTAGCTTGGTGGTCTGTGGTTGCATCAGGAAGGGCATCCGGCTTAAAAACAATTGCCAAGTTTTCGTGCAAGTTAGTTTGCTGTAGTGACCCCTAAGGAAGAGAACAGCCAAAAGGGAAACAAAATCTCTGTTGTTTTTTTCATACAGTCTGAAAACATGCATGTTAGGCCGATCTCCTTTGCAAAAGAGATCTATGATCTTAATGAGATATGCCTGGTTAAATAATTGTTAATACAGAAAATAGTTTGACGAGTTAGTTATCCAGGTGAGACTTGGAGTAGAGCCACTACTCCTCCATATCCAGAGGAGCCAGTTGAAGTTGTTCGGGTATCAGGTAAGGAATTCAACTTGGACACTTCTCTCAGGAGGTAGGTGTTCTGGCCATGTTCAACTGGGAGGAGACCCCAGGGAAGTCCCAGGGCAAGCTGGAGAGATATGTTTCTCGGCCGACCTGGGAGCACTTTATTGCAGTGGCTGTGAAAGGAGATGTCTGGGCTTCCCTTCTTAAGCTGCTACCCCTGCAACCCAACTCTGGAATTGGATGGACGGATGAATTGACAGATGGACAGGTGGAAAATACAAAATATAGATGCACATTTGACGTCAATCCATGACTTGGAGAAAAAAATACATGAAACCTTACACTCGTATGACATCGAGTGGATAAGTTATGATTAGTTCACCTTTCCCTGTCCAGTATACTGTTAAGTGAAAACAATTTATTTAAAAGCCATATTAACAATAGGAAATAACCAAATCTGTGTTGTCACAAATTACTTGACTGATCTGAATACCAACTCCATTTAAATATGTTGCAACAACAAGCCCAAAGTGTTCAAGAGATCCTGCAACAAATCATGCAGATTAATTCTCAAAAAGTTGAAGTGGATGTCCTTTTTTTTTTTTTTTTTTTAACATAATTCAGGCTAAATTTCTCAGCCCAGAGGCTACATACACATAGTGTAGTCTGGTCACACAGTCACCAGTAAAAGGTCAGCAACTGGAGGACTGTTTCCTTCGGCAGTGAATAGAAAGGATTTAAGGTCAAACACTGTCACACAGAGAGTTGTGTGCATGGATCTACATTTGTGTGGTTGGCTTGAAAGTTCATGTGTCTGTGTGGTCAGCTATCTGTGGTTAGTTCTAGTTCTTTCATCTGCATACTGCATTTTCTGCTTGCCTGAGTGTTTTTGCTGCACGTGCATGGCACCGTTGACACGTGAGAAATATTAGGCCAAACGTTACAGTATACCAACATCTGTTTTCTGTGGAGTGTCTTGCATTATGTATTTCCTCACCAGCTTCTCATAAAGAGCCAGAGACAAAACTTTGCCAATGCACCAAACATATGCTGTATGAATGTGTGAATTTTAGCTTTTCCGTGACATTTTGTGAGCCAATTTTAACAATAAAGGAAAAAAGACTATTAGATTTCTTGGTATCCATCAAACCATTTTGTTGGTGGATACATTGTGAAGTGTGAAGTTTTGCAGTATTTTTTTAGAGATGTATTTCACCATCTTAACCAAATAACCAACTTTGTTACAGTATTAAAAATCCATCAAGATGTTAGCTCAAAAGATAAAAAAGCATTTCTATTTTTGCCCTATGGTCTCCCCCTAAATTCCCAATTGAGATCTTTTTAAGAGCTTTTGAATAAAAGGGCAAACCACAGCCTCCACTTCCCTCCATGTATATTTCATCGTCTCTGATTCTCGTACTGTATTTCTACATCTGTATAAGTCTATATTTTACTTTTACTAAAGCAGGACCTCTGAACAATGCAGACTTTGGCTCTTAGGAGGCACTAAGCTCTGTCCGATGAATTGGAAATATGAGGTTGAAAGAAAATGAAATAGCTCTCAAAAAAACTGCATTAAAATTTTAAAGACTTTTCAAACCTATTTCAGTTTTGCTATTCATTTAGTAAAAGGTGCAAATACCAAAAAGATGCTTCAGAAATCCCTATATGCAATAAACATCTTTTTTTCTGACTGCTTGTTCGCCTTATTTTGTTGCCTGTTGGAAAATCAAAGCTGTCCACAAGAGCCAAAATATTATTTGACATTGTCGCTTTCTTACCCTGTCAAACCGCAGCCAGTCAAGGAATATGGCTGCCCCATACTGAGTCCAGTTATACTGGAGGTTTCTTCTTGTTAAAAGGAAATAGTTTTTTGTCACTGTCACCAATGAACTGCTCAGAATGGGAGATTGTGACAAACTGACGATTCAACTGAACCTACTGACTTCCTTATCATTTTCACTACATGGCATTTTTAATTTGACTGGATGTTTATAGTACCCTGAGATGACTTTAGTCAGGGAATTTTGGGTCAAAGGGTTAATGATGTTTTCATTATTATGGCTGAGAACATTCTTCCCCTCTGCCCTGACAACAATGAGCTATTTCTTACCTCGAACCATATGTTTTCATAAACAAAAAGTCCTGTATGTAAGAAGACTGCAGCTGGCTTCTAGGAGACTGCCTGAACTACCGGTACAATGAACTGAGCTAAGAGGGAACTAAAAGTGAGCAGATAACGTGGCTCATGGCTTTCTTCTGTGACTGGTCTTCATGTGTATACTTTGATGTTTATAAATGTTTAAATATGCAACATGTCCTGAAATCTGACCTTGAAAGTAAAATGCCGGATATAAATTTTCAGTTGCTGTAAGTTGTGGTTCTTTTGGGTAAACGTCAAGAACGAGAGAATTTCTCCAACAACTTTGTTGTAAACAAGTGGTACGTCAGTGTCGCTCGCTGCTGAGGTATTTGGCTATGGAATGCTTGTAGTTTTCATCCATCCATCCATCCATTATCTTTTGCTTGTTCCAAAGTTGGTTCGTGGGGGGCAGCAGCTTGAGCATGGAGGCCCAGGCATCTCTTTTCACAGCCACCTCAAGACGTTCCCAGGCCAACTGAGAGACATAGTCTCTCCAGCGGGTCCTGGGTCATCACTGGGGTTTCTTCAAAGTCGGACATACCCGAAGCACCTCGGGAGGCCCCCAGGGAGCATCCTTACCAGATGCCCAAACTACCTGAACTAACTCCTCTCTATGTGGAGAAGCAGCAGTTCTACTCTGAGTCTCTCACGGATAACTGAACTTTTCACCCTATCTCTAAGGGAGAGTCCAAATACCCTGTGGAGGAAATTTATTTCAACTGCCTGTATCCGCAGTCTCATTCTTTCGGTCACTACCCAGAGCTCATGACCATAGGAGAGGGTAGGAATGTAAACCAACCAGTAAACTGAGAGCTTTGCCTTACAGCTCAGCTTCCTCTTCACCACAACAGAGTCCGCAATACTGCAGATGCTGCACCAATCCGTTTGTCAATTTCACGTTCCATTCTTCCCTCACTCATAAACAAAACCCCAAGTTACTTGAACTCCTTCACTTGAGGCAGAACCTCACCCTCGACCCAAAGAGAGTAATCCACCCTTTTTTGGTTAAGGACCATGGCCTCAGATTTGGAGGTGCTGATTCTCATCCAACCGCTTCATATTGGGCTGCGAACGCTCCAGTGAGAGCTGAAGATCATGGCACGGTGAGACAATTGGGACCACATCATCTGCAAAGAGCAGAGATGGAATCCTGAGGCCACTGAACCAGAATCCCTCCACTCCCTGACTGCACCGAGAAATTCTGTTCTTAAAAGTTATGAACAGAATCAGTGACAACGGGCAGCCCTGGCGGAATCCAACTCCCACCCTGAAGCGGTCCAACTTATTACCGGCAATGCAAACCAAGCTCTCACACCGCTTGTATAGGGAACAAACAGCCTGTAACAATGGGCCCCCAATCCTATACTCATGGAGTACCCCACACAGTGTACCCAAGGAACACGGTTGTATGCCTTTTCCAAGTTCACAAAACACATGTAGACTGGATGGGCAAACTCCCATGACCCCTCGAGGACCCTAGTGAGGGTAAAGAGCTGGTCTAGTGTTCCACGGCCAGCACAGAACCTTTGTTATTCCTCCTGGATCTGAGGTTCAACCAACGTTTGGACTCACTTCTCTAGTAATTTTCCAGATGTGTTTTTCTGAACTGAAGTTGAACAGAGAAAGCAAGTAAACCTCAACGTTTTAATGCAAGATGTTCACTTGAGTAATACTGTTATTTATTTATTTATTTTTCTTGTCCGAGGCAGTGCAGAATGATGGATCCTGGCGAGTGGAGGCAGCAATTTTATCCACCACCGGGTACAATGGTGGAACCAGTCAGTGGCCAACGATGGCCTTGGCCACCAAAGACTCATCATTGGACATGCTAACAGCCACGCCAACCGTTTGAAGAAACTATACATTCAAGCAGTATAAAAACTAGAAAGGATATTTTCCTCAAATGATCAGGGTGGCTGGTTTACATATACATATAGTAGTGGCCATCTTGCATTTTGATTTAGCAAACCAATGCTTGATACAGACTTTTCTTTTGCTTGGGTCAGCCATACACCGAATGGAAGTTAAAAATAAATAAGTAAATAAATAAATTAAATAAAAAAAACATACTGTAATCTGATGACATTTATTGAATGAGTTTTATCTCAGTGCATCTATATACCTCATCAAATCTTACCCATTTTTCACACTTCCAAGTTTTTCTTTTATTACTTCATTTCAAGGTTTCTGGTGCCATGTCCAACACATGATTTATGATGAACTGATTCAGCATTGCTCAACAGCTCATCTCCATTTAAGTTTTTGAGACTTTGCCAAAAATTTAGTAGCAACTAAGTCAAAACATAACAAGCAAATGTTGATCAAATAATGCAAAACTGGCCTAAAATTTTAAGTTTATTGCTAAAAAAAAATAATAACATCCTTGTTAAATTATAAGCCCATATTTTGTTTAGTTGTCCTCAGTATGGCAGATGGTGAATCAGTGTTAAATTTCCTCAGGCAAAACTGTGCTAAGCAGCAGCACAATATACTGACTACAAGGTTGTACTGGTGAAAACATACACTGCATATAAATGTACAACTGAAGCAAAAGTAGAGAAAACAAGTTGTGGACCCACCACATATTAAAGGGCATGCAAAGCTTTCCAAAGAAAATCTTTTGCTGAAGGATGGAGGAGAAATTGAACATAATTTTTCTCCAAAACCACCCTTCAGAAATCAGACAACACGGATGTTTTTGAAGACTAAGTTATTGGAGGTGATCCTAAAATAGGATTAAGGTCTGAGGTTCTTGTGCACTCACACACCACCGCAGTGACATTTTACTCTTCATTTCCTAAAACTTGTGGCTAGACTAAATTGCTTTCTGTCAAGTTTAACGTCAAACATTCCACAAGTTTTCTTCCATCTAAAAAAGATAAGATGACTTCTATAGCTAAATAAATAAAGACGTTTGGTCCTTTTAACAAAACAATATCTTTAAATTTCCATCTACATTTGACAGACATTTGACACATTTGATGTTAAAGCAGAACAGTGGCCCTGAAGGAAACAAAAAGACAGTTTGTCTCAGAAAATAGTGCTAAAAAAAACTGAATACTGATGCTGTTACTTTTGACTTGAGAGACCATGGATGTGGATTGACCCACCCTGCTTAAACCACACAGTAAATATTTCCACTCACTGAGGATTTGAAGAATTTGAACAGGACTTCAAGTAAAACATCTTTTTATTACATTTTTGCATAAGATGGTGTGATTGTGCAAACTATCCTGAAGATATTTAATTTCTTGCAGTCTTCTGGTAAAGACATCTTAAGACAGATAGCGGTTTGGTAAGAGTCTACAGACGTACTTGAAGGAAGAAAAAAAATTAAAATACGTAAAATGCAAAACATTTAGATTAACTTAAAATGTTTTTACCTGAGTATAGAGACGATGGTTTGCATTCATGCTGTGAAAACATTGAAGTCCATTGATGTTGCCACAAAAAATTTAAGCCTTGCAGTGGTGTGTAGGCAATTTAATATCTAGCCCATAATTCTGGAAACTTGCAAAATTGCAGAGACAATTCCATTAGTCTTCCAGCAGAAATATGCTAGAATAATTTATTTTAACCACACATATGGAAAATCCAACATGATTTCAGAAACACATTTATATTTTCGTAGTTTTAGGCTCACATTATTTGACCATGTCCTTGTGAGTCCACTGCCAGAGGCTTTTACCATTTGCTACCCTTTTTTCAAGCCAAATATAAGAGGAATATGTGCCAGATCTAATGCTGAGAAAGCTTGCTGTTTGGAACTCTCCTCATTCTAGGAGCTTTCTCAATTCAGAGTAGAGAGTGTGGGATTTAGGTTTTAAAGGATGAGATAAGATACATGTGTGTATCTTATCTCAGCCTTTAAAACACGAACCCCACACTCTCTGCTCTGAATTGAGAAAGCTCCTAGGATGAGGAGCGAAACGTCTTCTGTGACAAATAAAGTCCAGTTGTTTTTGTAGTGAATGTTTTTTGAAATCCTCCATCGTTCTTTTGGCAAACATTGGTGTGTACTGTGTTCTGTACAGCGCGGTCCCACCGATGTAAAAATTTAAATTTATTGTGTAGAGAGGAATGAGATAAGAGCCAGGTGGGGTCCAGGCTTTTACAATTCGTCCAGGTAGTTGTCCCGTGTAAAGGACAGCTAATTGTAATGCTTTCACATTCAGTTTTCATTTAGTGGTCAGTCACGCTCTTATTTTGAAGAGCATCACTCTGCTTAGGTTTTTTTGTTTTTTTTTTGTTTGTTTGTTTGTTTCCTGTCTTTTGCCGCTCCTCTCCTAGCATAACGTGCTCATTATGCTCACGTGTCGTTCAGAAGGCGCCTGCTGAGATGCGCATTAACCGAGAGGGCATGCTAGCAAAGAAGGTTGATGTCCAACTTTAAATTTAGCACACTCAGAAGACGGAAGGAGGTATGAAAATGTAAATTGTATGTTTGTTGTCACGAGAAGAATGTATTTTATTTAGAGAAAAAGTTTATCTTTCATTTGTTTGTGCTGCACATGTTATCAAGTGGAAAACAATATGCTATTTCTGTGAACGTTAATTTAATTCAAGGAAGCATATTTTGTTTTACATTTGACCTTTATTGTTATTTGTTTGACAGATTGATTTACAAAGTTTAAAAGCATAATTATTATGTGAATGACGTCCTTGGCAACAATTGTGACATTACAGAGATGCTTTGCAATTTTCTGTTTGTTCTGTAGTTTTCACGGTGCATGGTGCGTATAATGTTCCTCGTATGTCTAATGCAATTAAAGAAACAGAGAATAAACTGGCACCCGTTTGAAACTCTCCGCATCTGGCTCGTTAATCCAAGTGGCCGCTACATCCAAGGCTGGAACGCCTTCTTTGAGACCCTTGCATTTATGTGTCTCAAGGACAGATATGCCAGGTTTGGATGTAGCTTCCACAGGACTTCCACGAAGAATCTGCCAATGACCAAGCGCGTACTGTGAGAAAGCCGGGCCATGAGTGTGAGAATGAAGGTCAGCTGTGAAGTCAAGGTAGGCCTTGATGACAAACATGGCTGTTTCCAAGACTCTGGACTCTTAAAACACTTGCCCACGTCTCCTGGCCAACACACCATAGATTTCACCCATTGCTGTTTCAAGGCACTGGATCTCCACCAAATAGACTCAATGATTCTTGGTTCTGCTGATTACTGATTCATCTTACTAGCAATGTTGTATACTGTTGTACCATGTTGTATACTATAGTTCTTTTGGACCTTGTAGATGTTTTGTTGTTGTTTTTGGCAAATCGAGACAGTTCGTCTTGTCCTGAGCATTTCGTTGCATTGTTGACCTTGTGTTGCCCTTCAAATGACAAACAATAAGACGGTGTCACAATAGGACAGGTCATCCTTCGACGCCTACAGTTGGCTGTCGGCAGCAGTGAGGGGCTTGGCGGACTGCTGAGGGCGGTGACCATCGCTCTGGGAGGAGTTCGGGCAGTCCTGCGGCCCGGGGGAGCAGAGTGGCCAGCCGGGTCTGGGTAGACGGATCAGACGGAATCTGCGGCCAGTTTCTTAGAATCCACTGTGGAATAGACCTTTACAAGAGATCCTTCCTGCCTACATCCATCAGCATCTATAACATATCTTAATGAAATGAGGATAACGAGTTACATCAACAAATCATTTCCCTTTGGGATTAATAAAGCATTTTTTAAATGAATTGAATAAACTATAAATTAAACTTGTAATTTGCCTTAAGATAACTAATCAGAAATAGTTACCTCCACTATAAGACGGCTGGAATACCCGTATGAGCTGGAGAATGCTAAAGGGATCATTCACAACAGCCCTAAATCAGATCGATTGATTAAACTATCCAAACCGCTGCTCTCATTTGTTTTAATAGTCGGAATTGCCAGGTTGGGGTTCCATGAAAGGAGAAAAAAGGACATGTTATGGATTGAAGGCATCAAAAAACTGAACAGCTACCACTGGCAACAATGTGGAAAACAGAATAAACAGCTAAATGAAAGGTTTGTTCATATCCTACAACTCTGACGGCATCTAAACAACAACTTGTAAGTGCAGAATCAATATTTCACAGTCTTCATTTCTGTGTTTCTGCGCTGTGGAGGGCCTCCACCATACAATAAGATCCTGACTTGCATTATTCATCTCCACTGATTCTTTTTTGACTCAGACTCACATTGGGGATTCAGACTTTCCAGAGTACAATTCAGATGGGGAAGCCTTTCAGAACATAGACCTCTCCTGCCTTGAATTCCTGTGGTATTTTGAGTTCCCTTGTGCTGTCTCTAATGCATAATGTTAACCATTTTGAATAATTCAACACTGCATTGTTGGTCTAGAATAATTTCACCAAAAATATTTCAGTATGACAAAGTGCCATTTAGTGAAACAAAAAATACTTTTGTTTTTTTGGATAATTTCATGTTAGCCCATCAGAAATATGTAAAAAGCACCTGCCTCACATGTAACACCTACTTTTAGAAGTGTGCCAAAAACACTTAAACCCATATTTTTACTATTCAATAAGCATAACTGCTTTTCCAAAATGGCTCAAATATCAGCGGTAGATTTGAATAAACTTGACATTTAAAGCTTCAGGCCTTTGAGTAGGTTTCCTCTCATTTCTTTTCATAATGTGCAATTAGGCACAGACTTTAATGCTCATGCAAAGGTTTCTGACAATGGAAATGAGGATCGCTCCGCTTCAATCAGTGTATCACTTGTGCCATTATGGAGACTGAACACTTAATAGCCTTTGAATTAGACAAGGAGCTGATTGCTCATTGATTAATTGGGAATCAGGTCAGTGGATGTCAATTGCTACACCCAAAGTGACTTTAAAGATTGCTGAAAGAGGACCCTAGAGAAGGACTGTTCTTGTGTTTGTTGTTCTTCTTGGGTTTGAAAGTACTTTATAAGACTTATGTTAAGATCTTGAACAAAAGAACTCTGCACAACACAGCTGTCAGCGTGTGGGACGACAAGCTCGGAGGTCAGAAGCCCCAGTGGATGTCTCTTTACAAACCGGCAAAAAAAACGGACTAGCTATCTTCAATGGAGGATCCTTCATGGCTGTATTGCAACAAACACCCTTTTGTCTGTGATCAATCCTGAGGTTTTAAACGAGTCCTTTTTGCAGTTTGTCTGAGAGTGTTTTTCATGTTTTTACAGATTGTCTACGACTGACGGCACTTTTTAATCACCAAATCTGTTTTTATTAACGGAGTACATTAGAGCAAAGCCACAAAGTTTAAATCCCAAACTTTAAACTTTTTAGTAGCCGAAGCAAAACTGTCTACTTGTCTCGCAGGGACAGACTGCAGGTTGGACCCCAACTTAATGCCGTGGCTCTGTGGAAGTGCAACATCAAGGCCAGACTGGCGTTGGAGTTTTGCTTCCACAGAGACACTGGACACTTGGAGAATTTTGTGGAACTGTGGGGATTTAAGAAGGTTTTATGCACCGTTTCTGATCAGGGAGAACTACAATACAATATTTTATTTTAAGCTTGTGCTTACATTTTTAAGCAAAGTTGTTTTAACTTATTGTGTAAAGTTTTGTTAAAAGTCAAAAATCTTCTTGTTCTGTTCATCTTGTTGTTCTTTTTCCTCTTGTTCTTCTTATTATTACATTTGTTCTTTGTTCTTGTTGTTGTTGTTCTTGTTGTTTTTTTTTTTTTTTCTTGTTCTTCTTGGGGATTTAAGGTTTTATGCACCATTTCACCATTACATTTGCCTTATAGTCTAGCTGTTTTTGCAACTTTTTTGCCATTTTATTTTAATATGTAAAAAAAAAATCTGTATGCCTCTTTTATAATTGTCTCTTGTTGTCATTGTTATCCACTGTTGTCATCACTCTTTGCTGAAATCAGGTCTTTTGTAAATGAGTCCTGGAGGGTCATTGGGATTAACCTGTCAAAATAAAGGTTGAATAAATGAATTTCTGATCAGAGAGAACTACAATATAACGAGCTCCTCATGTAAATATTTTATTTTAAGTGTCCTGATTTAACACTGTTGTGTTAACTTATTGTGTAAATAAAGTTAAGTTAAAAATCAAAAATCTTCTTGTTCTTTTTCTTGTTGTTGTTGTTGTTCTTGGTGTTCTTGTTGTTCTTCAACTTGTTCTTTTTTTCTTGTTCTTGTTACATTTGTTCTATGTTCTTCTTCTTCTTATTGTTCTAGATGTTCTTGTTCTTCTTCTTCTTCATGGGCAGCTCTGGCTGAGCAGTTAGAGCAGTCGTCTTCCAATGGCAGAGTTGGGGATTTGATTCCACTAGCAATCAAATGCCGAAGTGTCCCTGGGCAAGACACTGAACCACTCTTTGCCTCTGATGTGTGTTCCATCGGTGTGTGAATGCCCTAAAGCACTAATTAGTCTTCGTAAAGATCTAGTAGATGCTATATGAATGGGTAAATGAGGACACAGATTGTGTTGTAAAGAGCTTTGAGTATCTTGATAAGATAGAAATGTGCTATACAAGTACCATTCTTCTCATTAAGTCTGCTTTCTCCTGAAAAGCCACCCGTTGTGCGAGGAAAGCTCTGCTTGGAAGGCCACAGCAGAGGTTAGGGTATGAATCAAAACCAAATGGTCACCAGAAACTATCTATAAACAGGATATTCAGCGTCTCGCTGCTCTGCACGCTGCACAACTCTGAGGACGATTTAACAGAAACCAGCTGGCAGTTTCACCAAAAGCCTCATCTGTTAGTGCTGCACTTCGGTGACTAAAATATCCTTTGGAAGGTTGTCTGCTCAGAAAGTCTGACTGAGGAACCTCTATGCTACAAATTCAAGAAGTATGGGAACAGATCAAAAGCACATACTTCAGACAGTTTAAGAACTAAAAATAGATTTAACTCTATGTTGACACATTCATAGTGTCCTGACCTGGTTGATTAATTTAACAACCCACAAAGTGAACTGTTCATCTGCAGTTTTAGCTCAAATGTTTAATTCAGGCCCCATCACTTATTCAGGAATCTTTATAAATCGCTAAACCTCAGTCATGTTGTCTCGCCCACACACATACCTGCTGTATGAAGCAACCAGCACACCCATTTACAGCGTGTGGAGGGAGACTGGGGCCGAACAAAGCAGAATTTCCAGTGTCCTTGATTTACATCATCCTTATGTTTGCTGCATAGCTGAGCAATTTTATTTTAAATAAAGAGGAAGCATCGAAAATTTGAGTGTACTAAATACTGTTGATAAAGCTAAAACAAGCGAAATGCAAATGTCCCTCATTGCTTGGAGATGGATGGATGGATGGATGGATGGATGCTTGTTGAATTTGAACAGTGAATGTTTTGCTTGTCCCTATCAGTGCAAAATGACTGATCCAAGTGAGGGGAGGGAGCAGTTTTATCCACAACCAGGTGCAATGGCAGAGCCAGTGGGTGGCCTGTGATGGCCTTGGCCACCATAGATAAATCTTTGGCCACCTCAAGGGCCACCCCACTTATCTGGGGAAAATATACTCAAACAAAATGAGAACTAAAATGCAAAGTTTTGTTTAAAGCACTGAAATTTTTTTTTCAGAGGCACAGCCTGTTTAAACACACACATGCATATGTGGTGGTGGCCATTTTGGATTTTGACGTGGCAACCAAATTTTTGATAGGAACCATTTTGCACGTTACTTATTTTTCCAAAGTATCCAGCTCACCAACTTGATTTATACAGTAGTCCCTCGATTATTGCGGGGGTTACGTCCCACATATCACCGCAATAGGTGATAAACAGCGAAGTAATAATGTTATGTATTATCATCATTGTATGTTCCCATACAATGGGGAAATTGGCTCTATGCATTTAACCCATGTACTACGAGGTGGTGCAGTGGGCAGCTGTGGAAAGCACCGGGCAGCATTTGGGTATAAGGTGTGCTGCTCTGACACACCATGAGATGGTGCTTGAGGGTTTGGATTATTTTGATTAATCTCAACATTCTCAATGTATGAATGAAAATGCAAAACATAAGCACATTAAAAAAAAAAAAAGTTTGCTCTATTAGCAGATGACATTTTTATTTATTTGGCTAAACCCCATGAATCCAAAAAAAATACTAACTTTAAACTAATATAGTAAGTAACTTTTATTTCTTTAGTGCCTTTCAAGATAAAACAAATCACAAGGTGCTTCATTTCAGGATCACATAAAAATAAGAAACATATTTTTTTAAATTAAATGCAATAAAATTAACAAAATGAGTGACAATACAATCAGATCAATGCAGATAAGATATACAGCTACTTAAATATTGGTCTAAAAGGATAATTTATCATACATGGTACTTACAGTAAAGTAATCACTGCTATTAAATCTTTGGATTATGAACTTGTCTAATTTACGAAACACTTTCACAATAAAAGCTCAACAGTATCTAAACCCTTAAAATTAGGATGCAAAATAATCTAGTAAACATATAAAATAGCTAAATCTGGATATTTTGCATTCAAATAAACTTTCTCAAAATTCAAAATATATTAGCTTTCATTAAAAACACCTGCTTTGACCAAAAGGAACTTATCATAAAGCAAATGTGATCGTATCATACATTTTTGATCACTACCATATTTTCCAGACAAATTAAAAATGGCTATACTTGTCAAAAATAAAACGTTGGCTTGTCTTAGCGTTTCCTGGTTTTTTGCTACATCCTGCTCGCACCTTTTCATTCACAGCTGCAACGCTCCCTCGTTGATCCTAATTGCACTGATTGCTGATTGATTGCAGCTGTGCCGCAATCAAGCCGCCAGGATTCCTGAAGCGGTGAGCCGATGGCGTTTATTGATTTAGGTTCAACATTTGAACGGTAAAGTGTATGACTCCTGCCCCGTTTTGTAATGCCCTTCCCCTCTGATTTGTTTTGAATTTTGAGTTTATTTGCACAGAAAACGAGACGTACTTTCTAGACACCCAGCTCAGTAGCTGATTTTCATATTTTTTGCTTTATTTCAAACCGAGAAGGGTCATCAGTGGATTGATCCATTCTAACAGATGAGTACCAACAGGCACGCATGGGAACATATTTACATCCTGTTGTGCATTTTAACCTCTTGGTGCAGATCAGAGTTATGACTGGCTGGTCTGTACCCTTGAGCCACATGCCGACACTCATTCAACCTTTATTTACACAGATAAATCACATTGAGCCTTGAAGACTCATTTACAAGTGAGATCTGTGTAGACAGACTAAAAGTAATGAAAGTGACAAATATGTAGGATTTGGAGGCAAAAAAAAAAAAAAAAATCTGGTCAAACTCCTTGGGTGAGGAGAGATAGCCTGAGATTGAAAAAAACACCCTGCACATAAGCACATAGTGACGCAGTCATTCCACAGGGGAGGGGAAATGACGAGAGCGATGAGCGTGTCCAAGGACACTCCAGAGGCACTGTAATGATGACGCAATGTTTCTTCAGCCGGGTCCCTCTGATAGGTGCGCAGACTTCCTCGGTGGGAGTGAAGGGGAGGGGCAGAGCATTGAATTTGCAGGGCCTCCAGGCGAATTGAGATAAGGTGGCCTGTCAAGGCCAGACGGGGTGCCGAATTCAGATAAACATTTGTTTTGGGAACAGACAGAGCTTTACTTTATGCCTTCCTTGAGTCTTTCCACATTTATCACTCTCATGAGTGTACATTTTGATAACGCTCCTCGTAAAAGTGCTGCAGTAGCCACAAGAGGTTTGATGTGGACTCAAAGGCCTTTAGTAAAGTTTATTTTTCGTTTGCATCAACCTTTGTCTTAAACTCGTCATACTCCTTTGCCAAATGGTTTGTAATAATTTGCCCCTTGGTGTGAGAGAGTCAATGTTTGTCTCATTTGTCTCTGTGTCCCTGTAATGGACTGGAGACCTATCCAGGGTGTCCCCTGCCTCTTTCACAGTGATAGCTGGACATGGGCACCAGTGACGCCTGCGACCTGAAAAGGAAAAAGCGGGTAAAGATGATGGATGAATGGATTAAATTTTGGAAGACATTTTTTAAATTTATAACATCACTAAAGTCCAGTATAGTATAACAGTTTACATGGCATGGGTGTTTCACCAATGTATGCTCACAGTATGCATAAGAAAAATTATCACGTTTTTCATCAGCCCCCAGGGGTACGGTACTTCCCCAGGAATTAATATGTCATAGTCAGGAAGTTACTCTTGCACCGTGTTTTTGATTGGATTTATTCAGCCACTTTTTCATGCAGTTGATGCGGAAAGAATCTGTCACTCTAGTTGAACAAGCTTAAAAAACACATTCAGTCTCATAACCCTCAGTTAAAGTAGATAGCATTAAAATATTTTGTCCAAATACTGAGAAACTTTCACGACAGTCTGTTGAGAACAGGGCTTTTTTTAATGCCCGAACCAAATGATGATGCTGAATGTGCTGTCATGATAGATGCAAAACAGCAAAATTGGTTTATATTTTATTCACAATTAATCAATTATTTTCCATCTTGTTTGAATATTAATGTCATTTTTCCTTTGCATGATAGTTCTAGATCATACGGTTTCCAGATATTAATTAAATATTTCATAATAAGCTTTATTATCATTGCACCGAGACACAACAAGAATGTCTCTGCAGTCATGTGAAAGATGAGCGGAGTGCATGTAGCTGCTGCTTTAAGTGCGGCCTTATTATCCTTTACAGAATACATATTTTTAGATAGAAAAAGGGACACAGTCATGATGAGAGGATAGTGGCATTACAAAAAAGATCTGTTTACACCTTGTCCTAACAGGACACGATTTAAGACATAAATAAACTCGGCCTTCAAGCACATTTATGAGCATGTTAAATATACATTTGACTACAAGGTGATCCATGAAGCACTAAACAGATAGTCCATTGTCCTGATAAGATGAGATGATGGTCATCCGGCACAGTTCTAAGAAGCCTCCACAGAAGGGGGCGGGGAGGTTGCGATAGACAAAGCTTTTCCTTAGTTAACACATTTCCCAGGAGAAATTGATGTTGGCCTGTTTCAAGGCCAACCAGGGAGTCAGATTCAAATAAGCCACAATTGTTGATTTATTCAGGCAGACTATTTTTCCTTTTCAGCCTTTGAGTCTGTACTGATACTTTCAAGGTCCGAAATGGCCAGATTATGGTGCATTCTACTGGTCCGTACTTACGAACCTCTTCAAGGTCGTTTTCATGCTGACGAGTCCCAAAACTGCAGGTGGACTGCGATTCAAATCACTTCCATCTTACGGTTTTGCTGGTAAATCAGCTGATTTTGAGTCCTCAAAGCACAAACCAACCTTCACATAGACAGCAGCCTGACAAGATCCAAATTAGTTGCAGACATCTTCTTTGTATGTTGATAAACCAGGATCCAGACTATTCCAAAAACAGGAAACCTGTTATCATAACTTCAATTATATGCAATTTTGGCGTCCTCATTCGATAGCCGAGGTAGACACATCATCCCCAGAGATATATCCAGCTGCATGCGTATCGTCCAAGCAGTAGTCTAGATGTAGTAGAGTTCTGCATGAATGGGTAAATGAGAGCACAGATTGTAGTGTAAAGAGCTTTGAATATCTTAGAAAGATAGAAAGGTGCTAAACAAGTACAGTCCATTTAATTTAGTTGCTGGTGGGTCGCAAGTGTAGTTGGTTTTCAGAATAAACCAAATAAATCTGAACATTTTTTCTGGACTAAAAATTACCATAACTTTCTTATTTGACCAGTCCAAACAATCTTGGTGTCGGTCTCTTTGTGCCTGTAAAAAGAACATTAGGACTTTTTCTCATACCTAATTGGTGGTCCAGTTGACTTCAGTCTTTGCCTGTGCAATCTAGTCCTACCTATTTTTTTAAGTTCAAGCATAAAGCTAAGGTGTCTGTGTACCTTTAAGGATGGAGGCTTCAGGCCAGATCTCGACTGTTTAAAACCCCACAGCACGGGAATGAGCCAAGTGTGCATGCTAATCATGGCCTTGTGGGGACACATTCCTTTGGGGTTATGTGTGTGACCGTGTGTTGCAGCAAGCATAAGCAGAAAACGAGTAATCTGCCGAAGTTGGTGCTCTTACAAAACCTGTTAGCCTCTCAGAAAATGTGGCTTAAAACAAAGTAAAACCTATATTTTGTGTTGTAGCATGCATTGGTTTTACCCAGCTCATGTGCCGGCAATCACAAGTGTCTTTATGTGGATAAATTTGTGCGTCCCTTATTGTTCACGTCTAACTTTATTTCTTCTTTGGCCAACTGGGTAACATTGCTCCAAGCCAAGTGATTAGGCTCTGAAATAAAGCAGCTTTGTTTTGCTGTCACGCTCCACAAAATTCTATTTAAAATCCGGCTCCTTCCCAAAAAAAAAAAAAAAAAAGGCGACAAAAAGGCTACAAAGGGAAATGGAAGAAGTGCATTCAGAGAGCGATGTCAGGAACAAACTACTACACTAATCACAATTAGTCAGACGCTTCCTAAGCGCTCACTTCAAAAACAAGATGCTTTTGTGTGGGGGGTTTTAATAAAGAGTGAGTTCACTCTAATAAATGTGGCAGAGCGAGGAAAAAAGGAACTGATCTGGTTGTTCCAAAGTTTTCAGGATTGATCAGAATGTCTTGTTGCCTGCAAGAACAAAAATGGAAGTGATTTGGCACCCGAAAGTGTTGCCAGAGAAATTTCACAAGTGATAAATTAATTTTTTTTTTTTTTTTTTTTTTTTACATAATCAGAGTTCATTAAGGGGAGTAAGTCTTCACATTGCACATTGTCTATCCCAGTTTTTGGCTTATGCTCATTTCTCCCTCATACTGAACACCCAGAATGCTCATCTGTTACCTTTTCCAATATGTCTAATGGACTCTTAGCAGTTAATTTCACTTCTTTCAGGGCATGCGTGGTGGTTTAATACAGTATCAAGTAGGGCTGAGGAGAACTGGCACCAAAAACAGTTTGATCTTATTCCTCTCATTTGATTTTCTTTCCCAGTTTTCACGATTTAACAATGAAAATGTCAGAGAAGACACTCATCTGTTGTTTGTCAGCATCTGAAACTTTTTTTTTTGTCCTCAGCAGTAATATGATACGACTAACAGATGAGGTCAGGCAGGAATCCCCATGGACTATGATGTTTGCAGATGACATTGTGATCTGTGATGAGAA
>JARVLU010000665.1:5347156-5362021 GCA_031762415.1 Simpsonichthys santanae
ATATATACAGTACTGTATTTGCTTTGTATTTTTGTGCTTGGAAAGTTAGTTTTAGTCTATTCTCTTGAAAAAAGTGTAATAAAAGTAAGTGGTCTGTTAAAATAAATAAATAAATAAATCCACTAATCTGTATACGCATAGAAAGACATGGTAGACATGTAGATGAGACCACTATTTTATTTTAAAATATTCAATTTCCCCTTATTCGATGATTAAATCAACTGCTATTTATTTCCACTGAATACACTCGCTATATTTATCCAAGTTTTAAAGTCTGCTTTTATGTAGAAGTCAGTAAAGGTTTGTGGTTAATTTAAATGAAAAAAAAAAAAAAGGATTAATTATAGTCAAATGTTTGTATTTAACGTTGCTCATTTGGAGAAGATGTTTTTCAATTGCTAAACCATTAAAAAGTACTTTATTAATCCCAAAGGGAAATTAAATGTTGTTGTAACTCATCATCCTGGTTTAATTAAAGAGTTGTTCTAGATGCTGATGGCGGTGGCTATAAGAATGGCCCTTGGGCCCAACTTTCGACATCCCTGGTTTAACTTAATCCAAAATATATATTGAGTTTTAAGAGTTTCTTTCAGTTTTTCTTGTTTCACCTCAAAAATACAATAACCGTCTAGAAAATTTGGCCTTTGATTTAAAGTGCACCAAGGCTATGCGTATTTGACTTTTGGAAAAAGCCTCGGCATCGGCTCTACAGGATTATCCTCCTCAAAACTCCCTTGTTCCTTTATTTGTCTGTTGTCAAGACGTGACAGCCAGACAACACAGAGTCTCCGGTACACATGACCCGGAACTCTGTCTCCAACTTACCAACACAAATCCAACAGTAAAGCTCACTGTGTCTGTTTAAAGGGAAAACAAATTTTACACAACAAACCCAACAGAAATGTATGTCACTTTTGTGTCCTTGTGTGGTAAACAGTACATGACTTGGATTTCCTGCACAATAGACACAAAGGAAAATGTCTTGACTGCTGATAAATTAATTTAGAACATGCAAACAGTTCAGTGTTTCATTTGGTCTGGGCGAGACTAATTAATTTAGCTGACTAATTAAATGCCCGTAATAGTTTTTTAGACATGGAGCATTGTACATGGTAGACATGGAAAAACATGGAAAGACATAGAAAAACATGGTAGACATGGAAAGACATAGAAAAACATGAAAAGACATAGAAAAACATGGTAGACATGGAAAGACATGGAAAGACATGAAAATGTACATAGAAAGACAATGTAGACATGGAAAGACATGGAAAAACATGAAAAGACATGGAAAGCTTTCAGTAAAATACTTTTGCCTGAATAGAAATATCAATGAGAGGCGGGGAGGAGTTTAAAGTATGCTAGTGTTTGCTTCACCTCATTATTTAGAGGAAAAGGCTATCTTTAGACTTATAGGTTGATGTTTAAATTCATAATAATTGAGCAATAGGTTGTACACTCATTAGACAAAAAAACATCCAAGCTACTGTCTTCATATCCAGTCATAAAGAGGCAGGATATCTGGTCACTGGTTTGCCTTAGCTGGCTGCTTTCATCGTGGAGTTCTAGGCTGAGGTTTCTTGAGGAATAATTTTCAACCGTTTACAATAAAGAAACTCCGTCTGGAAGAATTTTTTGACCTTATAAAGTCCCAGCAAAGTTGACGGACTTCTGTTTACATGTCGTTTCCAATTCGAACTATATTTACTTTGGCCTAAAAGAGAATCTAAGTTCTGGTCCAGCGTTGTGTCAGCTCCCTTTTGATTGAAATGCACTGCTCGCCCGTGAGGTTTGGTGCATGGATAAATCTATACCTGTTTTTTTGGAAAAGCAAACTTCTTGTACGAACTAAGGTACTAAAAAGGAAATTAAAGAAGCACAGGTTTTCAGCCACAAGCGCTCCTCCCAGATGGATTTATCCTAGTATTGCAAGGCTCCTTACATATAGGTTGATGCCATGCCGTTAACGATAAGACCGTTAGGGTTTTGGACAGTACTACTGTTGCAATGTTTCCACACTACATAGCACTAATTCACCCCATGAGCACGCCACTAAAGCCAAAGAAACCTTTTTGTTTGCTGGTTTTTAGCACCTCAAGCCGCAAAAACATTGGTCAGAAAGAGCAGATTCATCACTGGATAGGAGGAGGAGAATAATACAAGCATGTGCACCACTCAATCCAAACAACTCCCACACTGAAACAAACCTGCCTCACCAGAGTCGTGGTGTTTTGTCACAAACATGCCAAGTGTGCTGCGAAATGCTGATGGTTTGATTCCGCAACTCTGTTCTCACCCTACAACCCTCATGGCCTTGACCCATGCTGGTGTGTTGTGCCTTCATCTGCTCGCCCAGCTTTGTGTAACGCAATACTTGCGTCTCCTCACGTTTGTCTCTCTCTTTGGTTCTTTTGTGTGCAGTAACTCGTTTTACACTTAATTTCCATCACAGGATGTGATTTTTTTTTTCTCCTTTCTCTTTGAACAGGTTCAGATTTCTGTTTCAAGTTGTTCACGTCTCTTGCTTAACCCAATGGAGTGCCAGATGTTGCAACAAGTCTCTAATTGAACCAAAATAGCACACTAGCTGGAATACTTCTCATGCATGCAAACAGAGGAGCTTTAAAGTCCCATCAATGCGCGCAGTGTTCTCAGGGCTTAAATGAGTGACTGTTTCTTTTTTAAAAAGATTAAAAACACATTTTGTGGCATTTATCAAACCTCGTTTTGTTGTTTTGTTTTGATACTCACAAGATATGTGTTCTGCCTGTCGAGAAACACGGAGTCTCCCATGGTCCCGAGTGAAAATCCACATATAAACACCCAGAAATAAAAAAATAAAATAAGGATTAAATGATGTGTTTAAGTCCAGAAAAGTGCGTGCACGCTTGGGTAGGAAAAAAAAAATAATAATAATAATAATAATAATAATTTTTTACATAGATATTGTTAGAGTTGCTGTAGAAGCAGCCAGAAGCGCGTGTCAGAAAGCTGACAACACGGACATCACCGTGCGTAACGGATCCATAGTGCGCGCTCCGCGGATTCTGCTCGACAGATGCTGGACCAGAAGCGTGGAGCCAGAGGAGCGCGGTCAAGTTAGCGCCACTGGGGAGGAAGACTTCCGGTATTGATTTTCAAAATAAAAGGTCCGATCATAATACAAAAACTGGTACAGTAAAGAAAACAAAAGATAAATAATAAAGTAAAAGATGTTCATCTGGGTAGAAATGAATAATAATAAATATATTTAGATTCTGTTCACTTTTTAATTTTTTTTATTTATTTCAACATCAGGCTTGCTTTTGCCTAATTTGTTAATAAATTACAATATCAGTTATAAACACACGTGACCCTTTGAGAAAACATGAAATTTAATAATAGTCATCATCATACTCAATAATAATAATAATAGCTTGCTTAGGATGCTCTGTGATGGACAGGAGACCTGTCCAGGGTGTCCCCCGCCTCTTGCACAGTGACGACTGGATATGGGCACCAGTGGCACCATTGACCCCCCTTGACCCGAAAAGGAAGAAGTGGGTAAAAGGTAATGGATGGATGAATGGATGCCAAAATGTTTGCAACTAATTGTTTTTATTCCTGGATAAATAAGAGATAAACTTACAATTTTTTTACAATACTGGAGGGAATTTAGTAGTTTACACAAAATAAAATCAGTCCTTGATACACTCGAAACAAATGCTCATAAGCTTAAAATTAAAAAAAAACACCTTAAAAGATAATTCAAATAACAAAAGAAAAAAAATACAGTAAGCATAACTATTACAGCAGACAATATTTAAAAATTGATAAATGGATAATAAAAATAAAGAAACAATAAAGGTCACTCAATCCTCCTATGTTCAATGCGCTCATAAAATTACAGCTGAAACAATCATTACCAACTCTTATTTTGAAGTGACAACCCTCCTTTTCAGAGCTTGTCTCCAGGTTTGACCAGGCAGCAGAGTGGAGTGGTGGGCGGGGCTCTGAAGGAGCAGAAGTGGAAGAGGCTCCTGCTTATCAGCAGCAGGGCCCTGCTCAGATGTTTTCATGTCACTGACCCACAAATGGAGCTCCACGCTGGATTCGCTTTGAGGAAGGTGGTTCTGTTTGTGGACGCTTCTGTAACTGACACAACCGGACTGGGAAAGACGTCTCTGTCATACCCTATAAAGAATATTACGACAGATCCCCATTTTATTTTAAACAAATGCTTCCTTTTCTTGAAAAGCCTTGCAGTCTTCAAATGCACATCGCCCGCTTTCCTTTGCAGTGCTCACTGGCTGTGGTGTTAGTGTGTAGCTTTTATTATTCATTCAGTCATGCAACCTTTATTTATACAGGTTAGTCTCAATGAGTCACAAGGACTCATCTACAAGAGAGACCTGAGTTAGACAGACAACAATAATTCAACAAAAAGCTATTAAATCAATAAAATATGTTATGAACGCGGTCAAATCAAGACAACTAGAACACATTTGCTTTTATTTTTCTATTGACCTTATCAACCATTTAAAATCCCTTCAAGAAATCAAAGTTAACAGCTTCAGATCTTGTTGTAAGGTGTTACAGGAACAGAGTAAGAGAAGGCCCTTTTTGCCGAGTTCAGTTCGCAATGAGGGAACACTGCAGGTAATGATGTCCTGAGTGTGCACGCTGTAACCGCACTGACAACATGACATGTAGGAAGAGATATAAGATGGTGGCAGGCCAAGGGGGGATTTATAGATGAAAATGAACCAGTGTGAGAGCCTACGTAATGATGACCAACTGACCAAGGAGTACAGGGTGCAGTGATGGGTATGGTAGTTACAACCAGTAATGAATCTTAGTGCACCATAGTAGACAGCATCCAACACCTGCAACGAGCTGGCAGGAGCATTCATGTGTCACCATAATCAATGGCTGGTAGGAAAGTAGCAGCTACAAGGTGTTTTCTGTCATTCAGAGTTAAGCATGATCTATTTCTGCAAAAGAAATCCAGTTTTAATTTCAGTTTCTCTATCAGGTTTTCAATATGTGATTTAAAAGAGTGATGTGCATCAATTAAAATTCCCAAGTACTGTATTTGTAAGAATCCACAAACTCAATAGGAACACTAACCATGAATGAGATGGGGGAAAGAACTGCTAGCACCAACTTTCTGTTTGAAAATAACATCCTTTTTTTTTCAGCATTCATCACCAGTTTGAGATGGAACAAGTCAGACTGAATGATGTCAAATGAAGACTGTAGAAGCTGGAAAACCTTGGCAACTGTGTTAGCTCGGCAATAAATAGTGTCATCGGCATAGAGATACAAGGATGCGTCAGGAATGTTTTGATCTACATTATTTATATGAACTGTAAAAAGAGTGGGTCCTAAAACTGAGCCTTGTGGCACACCATTAGTGAAGGTTAAATAGCTAGAAGTACCGTTGTGTTGAACACATTGCCTCCGATCTGAGAAAACCAACCAACAGTGTGATCTGAGAAGTCAAAATCTGAGAGCTTATGGAATGAGATGTCATGATGTACAGTATCAAAGGCTTTGGGCAGGTAAGTGCAGTACAGTAATCCTTAGCATCCAATACTTCAACAGCATGATTAAAAACCTTTAGCATTATACTTGTAATTATAATCTGTCCAGGAGTTCATGAGATATTTTGCTAACAGATAACCAGCAGTTAATGCCAAACTTTGAATCAACAATTTTGCGATTGGATTTTGTGTTGTGAATGACTCTCGGCTACTACCACACCAGATTTTAGCTCAAAATCTGCAAAACTGACCGAGTTGTTTTTTTTTTTTTTTTCCAGTTTTTTTAAGGTCAGTGGACCGTGGAACCATCTTGAATTGGGTTGACTCCAGTTTAGTCAATGACTGGGTTTTTTTGCAAGTATTAAAAAATGTCCAGCAGTTCATGAGATACTTTGCTAATAGGAACAAAAAGGCACAGTCTAAAACATTACCATCCACCTTGGAATTTTGGTGGTGGGTGATAACCATTCCCAACCATCGTCCTTGAGGAACATCATCTTGCATGTTTTAGTTGTTTACCTGCTCCAACACACCTGATTTGAGTAAATGGGTGATTACCAGGCGTCTGCAGTAATTAAATCACTGGATCAGGTGTGTTGGAGCAGAGACACAACTAAAACAGCTGGTGTTCCTCAAGGACCAGGGTTGGGAACCACTGCTTTAAAGAATACTTATCAGTTTTGCAACAACTTGCTTCCTTTTTTAAGGACCAGTTTCCATTCTCGTCGTTTCCACTTTCTAAGTCTGAACTCTGGGGTTGCGTAACGTTCAGCGGCGATGCAGCGTTGGGCAATCTGGGTCAAGACTCCGCTCACATCCATCCTCGTAAAAGAAGCGAGGCAAAACAAATGGAATACAACCCAGTTTCATCACGAACACGGCTGCTGAGAAATGAGCCGGCCTCTTACACACACACACACCCACACACACACCCACACAGCTAAGGCTAATGGAAACCATCTGCTTTCCTTCCCAGTTTTCCTCCAAAGACAGACACCGGGTTTCTTTTCTCTAACTCGATCTGCTGAATGTGTGAATGAGCCCATGGCTCAGAGAGGCTGGATTCCTCCCCCGCTTATCAGATTGGGCTGAAACCATTTCAAGAATGCAAAGGAGTTAAAAGGGGCACTTCTTTTTAAGCTTGGAGATAACAGATCAACTCTTCAGGGCTGACTCAGCTGTGAACCTGGCGGCTCTACTGTATTGTCAGGTGTATCTCGTACTGGCATCATCAAGACATTTGGCCCCATATGAACACCTGAAAATCTGTTTCACACAGAAATGATTCGGCTTAAGATGCAATTTATTTGATGTTTGTAAGAATAAAGGTCGATATAGTGCATCTTTATCTAAAAAAATAATCTGTTTATTTAGAATATACAAGCGGTGCAAGAGTTTGGTTCGCATTGCCAGTAGTAAGTCGGACCCCTTCAGGGTGGGAGTTGGACTCCATCAGGGCTGCCTGTTGTCATGACTCTGTTCATAACTTTTATGGACAGAATCTCTCTGTGCAGCCAGCTGGCGGAGGGTTTTCCGGTTCGGTGGCCTCAGGTTTCCATCTCTGCTCTTTGCAGATGATGTGGTCCTGTTGGCGTCATTGGGCCGTGATCTTCAGCCCTCACTGGAGTGTTTCACAGCTGAGCGTGAAGCAGCTGGGAAGAGAATCAGCACCTCTGGATCTGAGGCCATGGTCCTCAGTCAGTAAAGGATGGATTCTCTCTTCAGGTCAAGGGTGATGTTCTGCCTCGAGTGGAAGAGTTTAAGTATCTCGGGGTTTTGTTCACGAGTGAGGGAAGAATGGAGTGTGAGACTGACAGATGGATTGGTGCAGCATCTGCAGTTTCCGGTCCATTGTGGTGAAGACAGAGCTGAGCTGTAAGGCGGTGTTCTCCGTTGACCAGTTGACCTACGTTCCTACCCTCACCCATGGTCACAAATTCTGGGTAGTGCCTGTAAGAACGAGATCATAGATACAGGAGGTTGAAAGGACTTTCCTCTGCCAGGTAGCTGGACTCTCCCTTAGATACCGGGTGAGAAGTTCAATTGTCAGGAGAGACTTAAGGCTCCCAGATAGTGTGGCGGACCTCAGTCCTCTGCATTCTACACTGTATAAGTCACAGGGAATGCTAATTTATGCAACAACAACAAAAAAACTGTGACCTATACAGCGAAAATTATGGTAAGTGGATTTAGTTTGATTACTTCATGAATTTGAACAGGTAACTCTAAATTGTCCCTTGGTGTGAGTGACAGATTTAATGGTTGTTTGTCTCGTTTGTCTCTATGTGGCCCTGTGATGGGCTTGCGACCTGTCCAGGGTGTACCTCTCACACAGTGATTGCTGGACATGGGCACCGGCGACCCCTGTGACCCAAAATGGAAGAAGCGGGTAAAAGATAATGGATGGATGGATGACCTCTAGTAAAACTTTTTTTTTGTATGTACTATACACATTTTAAATTATTTATATAGTCAATTTGGTTATTTGCTTCTTTTCTGCTCACTTAAATTGTGTGAGATGGCCACACTGATTAAAGGCAGAAACTACAACACTGTCGTCACATTTCTTTTGCTCGCTTAAAAGCTTGAAGTAGTTGATTTTTATCTCACTCTCCTTCCGATGTCAAACTTTGACCTCGGTTTTACGAGACAATCCGACAAATGGGTGCATGAGAATGAAAACAAAGAGCAGCATGTGTGTGTGTGGGGGGGGGGGGGTCGTGGTTTAAAAACTGGGCACATCGAAACGAATTTAAAGCAGGAGCTGCACGGAGCAGGTCTGGGGGATGACCTCACAGTTGGAGAATGTGTGCTCAAGTCTGCGAGTGCAAAAGAGAGAAACAGACAGAAGCATATGTTCGCTCCCATTCCCCTTTTGCTTAAGAAGTAAATGGATGCAAACAAAGAAAACAAACATTAACCAATTATGTCCAACTCAAGAACTGACTCGATGAGTGGAAAAGCACTTTTTTTTTTAGAACCAATCACTCAAAGTTTTCCAAATACACAAAATCCTGTGTGCAAAGTGACAACCGCACTGGTGTGGGTTCAATCTTGGGGCTTCTGTTGACAGGCCGACCCGCTAGGCCTAAATCTTCTCACTCGCCATAAATGCAGACGGACCAAAAGAAGAAAGAGGAGCATGTAGTGATATAAGGAAGAAAAAAAATCCCCGACTTTGCTGTAAAGCTTTCATCTTTCTCCCACCAAGATCTTACAAAGGCTGTTTCTGTTCAATGCAACGTAATTTATTGAAAAATGTGATATCATGTGATTGCAATGTAGAAACACTTACCACCTGCATATTTATATTTCAGCATGGAGTATTTCATTCGTGTTGGTTTTTTCTTTCTTCCCTTTTGTTCAGGGTTTGACCAAAACTGGATACAACGCTGTAATTTTTTTTTAACCGTAAGACGATCTTGGGTTAAAACTCACAAAAAGCAGCAGGTGAAATACATTTCTTTAAGGAATGCTACCCCTTTTACGTATATCTGTTTGTACTTTTGTTCCCTGTCGCAAATCTAAAAGGTGAACTGGAAATACCCTCTGTCAGTACATCCATCTTGGTATGATAACTTAAACTAGAACGTTCCTGGAGAAACTTTGACGGGGACTACCAGGCGGCTGCTGATTAAAAGTGTTGATTTGACAGAAACATGTGTTTGGGTTTGCACTCAGCTACCACTAAACCAAATTTCAGCTTAATCGCTCTAAAAATGGCCGACTTATGGTAATTTTTCTCTTTTAACTAAGGTGGCCATCTTGAGTTTTTGATTTTCAGTCAGAGTATATTAGGAATCGTTCTCAGCTACCAAAACACCAAATTTCAGCTGAATAGCTTTAAAAATGTTAGAGATATGGTATTTTTCTCTTTTAGCTAAGGTGGCCATCTTGGATTATTTTATTTTTATATGCAATATGTGATAGGGAACATTCTCAGCCATCACCACACCAAATTTCAGCTTAATACTGTATCGGTAAAATTGACTGATTTATAGTATTTTTTTTCCTTTTTTGCTTAGGCGGCCTTGAATTTTTGATTTTCAATGAGACTATTAGGGATCATTGTCAGCTACTAATAAGCCAATGTTCAGCTCATCTTTAAAAATGGCAGAGTTATCGAATTTTTTTCTCTTTTAGATAAGGCGGCCATCTTTGATATTTGATTTCCATTAGGAATGTATAACAATTCACTCTCAGCTGCAAGCATGCTTAATTTCAGCTCAATAGCTCAAAGAATGGCCAAGTTATAGTCAATTTTGTGTTTGCTGAGGTAGCTGTGGCAGCCATCTTGAATCAAAATGGCTCCAAACATTAATCGGTTCTAGAGATACATCTGATGATTAGTTTCTGGGAGTTTCTGTTTTCTTCAGGGACCTCTATACTCTAAGTCATGTGACTTGACAGCAGCAGTTAGTGTGAGGAATGTTGTCCCATTCATTTTCTATGGGGAAACATAGCGTATTTGTTAGCAAAATATGTCGCCATGGTAACTCCGATTGCTAATAAAAGTAATAGCTCCCTCCTCACTCAAGATTGAGCCGGTCATTGTGATATAAGTTTTGTGGGGGTATACGTTGCGGTTCGGGCCGCATTAACGGAGACGGAGAAAGAAAGAAAGACGGAAAGCAAGAGAGAGAGGCAAAATCCAAGATGGCCACCACCAAATGTTTATGTAAACCAGCCACCCCTGTCAATTGAGGAAACTATGCTTTATTCTGGTTTTAAAATTACCGTAATTTTTTTTTTTTAACATGCTTTGAACATCGCAGCGTAAGCAATGTTGTGGCTAATTCATGGATTTGTTTTTAATTTAGTGGTTTCTTGTTGTTGTTTTTTTTTTTTTTTGTTGTAGATGTTTTTTTGGATGGGCTAACAATCTTCATGCCACCAAAACATTTAGCCTCGTCACACCCGGAAGATCACATAGTTGTCCAATACACATCTCTCTTGGGGGTGGGTCCTCAGTGACTCAGTGAGGCTACCTATATAAATAAATAAAATAAATAAATAAATAAATAAATTTGACCAATGAAATTACTAAACAGGTCACAGTGGACCATTGAAACCCAGTTTCCCAGTTTCATTGGTCCACTGGGGAGGGTGGGAGGAACAAAGTTTCCTCCCTCCCTGAGGGCACAACAAAGTAATTGCAGCCACTGAAACAAATGTGTCATAAATCAAATCAAATCAAATTGCAAATTTGCCTCGATGAAAGTGACATTGAGAGCAGCAATAAAAGAGAGACAGGACGTGCGTTACGAAGTTTTTCTGAGGTTGTTCAATTCTGACAATGAAGAAGACGACTTCAGTGGTTTTAGTGCACAGGAGGAAGATGAACATAGCAATCAGTGACTTTTCCTGGTAGGCTACTGTATTTAGTTCATTTTAACCGCCCGTGTTAGAAATAAAACATTTATTGTATAGCAGGCCTGGACAATATGGCCAAAACTTTTATCACAATATATTTCTTAATTTCGGTCCATAACGATATATATCGATATCGATATAAACAATACAAAAGTCTCCTTGAAAAAAAAGTACAAACTGTACAAATAAATTAATGTTTACCTTTAATTTGTAATTAACCGTCGAAGAAATTTGACGTCAAATAAACATAAAACTCTCAACTTTGTCAATATTAATAGTCTGAACTTTAAACAGCATAACTTAGCGTTTGCTGCACGTTTTTTTATTTTGCTACAGCTGGGGGTGTTGTTTCAGGGACACGTTGGCTCAAACTTTAATGTGCTTCATCTTCTGACTCTCAACATATGAAAATTTTTATTTTAGTTTTAAATATAGTGGGTGCGGTTTATATTCAGGTGCGCTCAATAGTCCAGAAATTACGGTACTTCAAAGTAAAGTTTCATCAAAAGTTTGGGGGTGCCAAAGATTAATCTATGGTGGCCAAAGCTACCCATTGGCCAGCCCCTTGCTCCGCCATCACACATGGCGGTGTATAAAATTGCTTTCTTTGCTCCCTAAGAACCCTCATTCTGCATCGTCTCGGACAAGCCAAAATAAAAACCTACCCTTTCTTCTACACAGTGTCACTCTGACCCGTTTGAATATCTTGCACCAAAAACATTAATGTTTACTTGACTTCCCTATTCTTATCTAATCCAGAAAAACTCTCAGCTCAAACTACAGACATTTATTATTCAAATCCCTC
Organism: Simpsonichthys santanae; assembly: GCA_031762415.1. NCBI lineage: Eukaryota > Metazoa > Chordata > Actinopteri > Cyprinodontiformes > Rivulidae > Simpsonichthys > Simpsonichthys santanae. Next base: position 5,358,860 of record JARVLU010000665.1, read on the forward strand.
ATTGATGGTGGGGGAGACGTCAGCATACCGCTTGTTTCATTGGAGTCATTGAGTTCTTATGGCTGTAATTAGAAACTGCAATGTTCAGAAGGAGAACAAGCACATTGTTCAAGTGTGACTGAATGGCGTTGTTGCCTGTCAATACACACTGCTTTTTCCCCTATGTTCAAACTTTGTCATTCAGCTCCTCCACCTTGATGTACACTTGCACACAGACAGTGACTGCCCACTGTTCTCGCCCTCCTACGCCTCCTTAATGTCTTCTGCCACCACGGTTGCCATGGTGTCTCAGCTCGCCTGCTGCGTTGAACAGCACAATACTGCGGACGTGTGGACTTTGATGATAGCATGTGTATACAGGTTTGCATTTCCAGATGTCAGCGTTTAATATGACCCAGTGCTCTTACAATACCTCTTGAACCTGCAATTATGTATTTTGGAAGAGGTCAAATATTTGAGGGATGTCAAGCCTGGCAAATCGTGAATGTTGTACAAATAAACACACCTTGAAATTCAACTCCATGAGGCTAAAACAGCTGAGAAAACATTGCCAAATATTGTGGGAAAATACTTGTTGAGTTTAGTCCATTTGTATGCCCTGTGATGCATTTTCTGGCAGCACAAAAGCAGAAAAATACTTTGACCTTGTTTCCATAGCACTGTGGTAATGACGTTCTGTCATTGAGGGAGGATTTAGAAAGTGAGGTGAGTTCACTGTGATCGCACGAGCTTTGAGCTGGGATATGAAATGACAAAAAAAAAGGTCTGACATTCCTGATATCCTGTGTTTTGAATGTTTCAATGTGCAGCTCTGGAAAAATCTGTGATTTGTGCCACTTTACACTAGTATGGTGAACCAGAGCAGACTGCAAAGGTATACATTTTGCCTCCCTTAACTAGAACAACACTTTGTCCTCTTTCATCATGGACGGGGGCGACTGTGGCTGAGTGGCTAGACAAGTCGTCCTCCAATGCAAGTGTTGGGGGTTCAATTCCACCAGCAGTCACATGCCGAAATGTCCCTGGGCAAGGCACTGAACCCCTCGTTGCCTCCAATGTATGTCCCTTCAGTGTACGAATCTGATAAAGCACTGATTAGTCTTTGTATAGATCTAGTAGAGTGCTGTTTGAATGAGTACATGAGGGCACAGATTGTATTGTAAAGAGCTTTGAGTATCTCGATAAGATAGAAAGATGCTATACAAGTACAGTCCATTTACAGTCCATTTACCTTTTACATGCATTCGCCGACCATGAAACATTCAAACATGCTCTTGATTGAACTAAGAAACTGTCTTGGCACATTTTTGCTAGCATTATTTGTCAATGGATGTGTGTTTCCCTGCAAATCTGCCAACATGCTTGTTTGAAATCTATCAGATTTCTGTTGGATGTTTGGACTGAGTTTGAACTTTCTCCACAGCACAGATACACCTTTGAGTTAAACCGGATCTTTCAAGAAGTGCCTTTTAAAATGAACCCTTTAGCGTTTTCCTTTTCTCGCTCTGCAAGTGAAATGGTATCCTTAAGCCAAAAAGTAATTTTCCGGAAACCTAACCAAGTGCTTTTGGATTTGACACAACAGCAGCATTTGATACACTGGGAATGAGAATAGATATGAGAACATTCCCAAATTCAACGAACTAGCCAAAACAGTCTCTCTTCAGGTTGCTCAGAAGTTGCTCTAAGGCAAAAACGTTAGAAGCTAACCCTTTTGTAAACTGAGGCAGATAAACTCTCTCTGGCTTCAATTAAGGACTTACCGGTAAACATTGGAACAGTCATGGGAATGGCAAAGCTTTAACTTCTAGCTCCCAAACTTGAACTATGTGTTGTATGAGGCTGAATGGCAATAACTGCAATATCAGACCAAATGGATGTTGGAGTTGGCAATCTGAGCACATGGCTGGTCCCCTGTGAATGGGGTGGGGTACTACTTTGGTCCTGGATACAAGCAGATGAATAAAGCTCATAAAGCTGGTGTAGCCTCTGTTGTAGCATATTGACTTACAGCTTTTCTATTTGGCTTTTGACAGCTGTCAGTATGGTGCTAGGCCAGTAATCCTGCAATGGTAATCCGTGATAATGCAGAATTGAGATTGATTGCTGGGCATGATGGGACATTACTCATCAGCTCATGTCTCCTTGAGCCACTCCAAATGCAATCGTCTCTGCTCTGATGATAAAGGGAGCTTTTATTTGGGATGGTGACCCTACAGCCCAATTGATGCCAGTTGTCAACACACAGTGTGGGATGACCCAAGGTGCTGTAAAGCAATGGTCACCAATCATGTTTTCCGTGACCTGTTGTCCTGGATATATAGTTTCCTGCTTCAACACATCTAAATAAATAATTGTAATTTTTAAAATAATTGAATAATCTGCTCAGAATTTGATCAGTTTGAGCAGAAGCTTGTCAATTTCAAGTGTGTTGAAGCAGGGAAACAGGTAAAATATACAGGACAGTGGGCCACGAGAATCAGGGTTGGTCTGCTGTAAGGCATCCAAAAATCTTTGTCCAGATAGCAGGTGCAAATTTCATGGCTTTTGAGATGCTATACATAGAATACAACCATCCTTTATCGTAATGGTCAGTTTTATGTGATAAGAACCTTCATAAGTGGAAGACCCCCCATTTTCAATGGACCCAACACTAAGCCACTCTGATACATATATGTCCCACAATATGATCAACCATCTGCGACTTTTCTCAAACCCTGCCATGTATTAGTAATGCTGTCTAAGGCACGAACAGGCATCCTTTGTTTCTGGTGACCTTCATTCATTGTATTGACTGACTACTGATGGCTACTGCCTGACATCACCAGCTTAACTCAGGATGCCACTATTCATACCCTCTGGTGATCGTTCTAGACATGCCAGCTTCTGCAGATTAAATACCACACCATACCATTTTATTTATAAAGCACTTAAAACAGCGACAAGGCCAACCAAAGTGCTGTACAAACAAAAAAACAACAAGCAACACATAGGCAACATACAAAATGAAGTACAAAAAAACCCCCAGACTATAGACATGAAATCATTGCAGATAATATCTATAACGACCAAACACAGATCATCAGGTGTTGAAAGCAACAGAATAGTAGTGAGTCTTTAAACGGGATTTGAAAACCGAGAGGGAGGGGGCCTGTCTGACGA
>JARVLU010000665.1:5362160-5372254 GCA_031762415.1 Simpsonichthys santanae
AAATGGTCAAATACAGCAACAGATTGAGGTGAGATGGATGGATCATGAGTTGGAGGAGAAATGAGAGCCCGGGTGGTTGCGCGATTTTTTTTCTAAAAAGAAATGTAGGAGTTCTCACACAGCTCATTCAAGGCTTCCAGAGGTGATGGTTCAGTGAGGTGGAGAACAGAGTTTACGGTGGAGAACAGGACTTGTGGATTGTGAGAGTTTGAGGCAATGATATCTGAAAAATATTGAGATTTAGCCGTTTTTACTGCTTTCTGATAACGACGCCAACTCTCTTTTAGTATTTGAAGAGACCTGCAACTTGTCTTTTCTTCATTTGTGCTCCGCCCTCCTGCACAATCATTTATATACTCTTTTTTTGGTCTTTATGGGTGCCAAATTCTGTCCGATGTTTTTTTTTCTGAGGTGTTCATTTTTATCAGTATGGTAAACATTTTTCAGCTAATGTTGTATTGCCAGAATTTTTTTTTTTTTTTTTTTAATAAGGGTATGCTAAGTACATTTAAGAAGAGAAACATTCTCCTCGTTTTGGGAGGTCTTTTTATGAAGACATGGTTATATGGTTAAAATAATGAAAAGTTACACAATGTAATAATTAACTGTATTAACATATTTCAATAAATCCAATTAGCCTGTATTCTAGAGTCAGCAACCTCATAAGTACATAGAAGATAATCATGCTTTTTTTTTTTTTTTTTAATATTAAAACCATAAAAGAATGTTGTCTTAAAAGGGACACTTTTATATATACTGTACATTTCTGGTTACTATCACCTGATGGATTGAAATATCGTGGAATTACTTGCTTGAATCTGAACTTTTTTTGTTGTTGCTGAATTCAATTAAGCACCACACAAAAGCATGGATATGTTTATCGCAACCAACAGAAAGACTGTATTATTATGCTTGTTTCCTATGATAATCAGTGCTGTATTGTCAAAATTGCACGTATTTTCCATATAAATAAGCTTCTCTCATGAATTGTCCTGTCAGGTGGTTCTTGATACTATTCTTGAGCTTGTTCTATGTTCCCATTCACAATGTACTGGTGTAGCTTTTTTTTTTTCACTTGGGATGATTCATTTGTTAATAATTTTGTTCAGAAACACCCAATCTGAGAAGAATCATTCTTTTGCTATTTATTCCTTATTCCTGCTACATTGCCCAGTTTCTCTTTGTATTTTAGCAGCTTTCATCCTCAGTTTTTGTTTTTTAAACCTCTTTCCCACCATTTTGGCTCAAATGGGTTCCCTTTCTTTGGGTCATTCTTTTAGCTGGAAACTGGAAAAACTGCTGCCTGTTTAATGGATTTATTTTAGGATCTAATGCTGTTACATTTTAATGAAATCTACTGCCTATTACACATAGTTAGCTATAATGCTTTAAAACAATTTACGAATTCCTGCTTGTTTGGTTCAGACGTGATGTAGCGTGAACTCAGCTGAACTCATGAAGTAACCAATGTGCAACTTGAAAAAGGTTAACGTCGAAAACACTACAGAGTTGCAGTCAGCATACACCACTTTACTTTCACGTTCACATTTCAAGAATAAGCTGAACGGGAAGTGCTTCCCCCTTTACATCAGGTGCATCTGATTAATTGTGTATTTTTTACAGCAACTAACAACAACCTGGATGTAAATTTTAAACAAAAATTCAGCAAACAACCAATATGAGTACACAACCTGAAAAAGTTCACCCATTTCTGTCCCAAGACTTCCCAGCAGCTCTCATGCAACCCCTCTTGCATTCAAGAACATGTAATTTTAATAATTTACACTAAAATTTAACAATAACCCACAGAGCGTAGTGTTTAGCGTCCATCATGTAATGAAACCAAAATACAACCATGAAACTTAAACTTATATTAACCTTTATTTATTAAAGAAACTACAACCTTTTTGTGGATTTTTGAATTTACAGGTTGCATACAAATGCAGGGGATTCCTGAAGGCTCGGAGTCCCGTGTTTTGGTCCCGCCCACTCTAAATCAACGTTCTGATTGGTTAATCTTCCTATCAGTCATTAAACAAACTCCTCCTGCCGAGTCTTTGACTGAGCTCAGCCTTCTTCCCTGACAGTGAAGTCCTAACGGATAAGAAAGAACCTTCAAACACGTTTCTGTCTGGAGACTGTAATCAAAAGTGTATTTTTTATGAATGAGAACATTTCTTGCTCAACAGTTTATGTAAAATACGATAAATTTGCCAACATTTTAAAGAAACCACATCAAAACTCATATTTTATATAAAATAAATACTGAATAAAAGTTTAAATGTAACATTTCATATGTGCTGGGGGAGTGGTGGCGCAGAAGTTAGAGAAGGTGGGCCTGTGATTAGAAGGTCATCTGTTCAACTTCCCAGATTGACAACATCAAAATGTGGGTGGGAAAGGTGATGAACCCACACCAGCCTCCACTTTCATTTGCCACACTCTGGACCCTTGAGCAAGGCCCTTAACCCCCACCATCTGCTTCCCTGTGCACTGTAGAGAGCAGCTCTCTGCTACACAGAGAAGGCTGTGATAGCTCGGTGGTCAGGAAGAACATCCGATGTAAAAATGATTGCCAAGTCTTCATGCAAGTTGGTTTGCTGTGGTGACCCCTGAAAATATTATTTAGCAGTCAGACGGCAGCACATTTAAAAGAGGCACAGCATTAATTTTGATCAGGCAGACAGTTGGGAGACCCGCTGCATTCGGCACTGGGTTTTGTTGATGCCGGCCAGGGTCCTGTGCAGAAAGGAGAGGACTGGAGCAAACCACCACCTCGAGCGATGTGGAAAAATTCCAACGGCAGTCATCATTAATGTGCCTTATTTACTGTGTTTCACAGGTAGGGAATGAGTTAATAAAGCGTGCAGACGTGAGCATGAGTGAGCGAACCGATGAGTCTGTCATGTGTTTGGAATGTCTTGAACCTACTGTCTATATTTTGGTATACGTCTATTTTGCGACGAAGTGAAGATTCAACGAGTCTGCTGCTTCCTTAGATAGAGAACTTTACTAATTGGCTTTTCTATGTATGTGAATGTTCCTGTAAAGTGCATTGAGACAACTTTATTTATACAGTGCCATATCACAACAAACTGAATTGAATTTGGATTCATAGCCCCGCCTGGTGGAAATTCCACCAGCCGCCACTGCCCTGAGGGCTCCCCACTGATGTGTACATGCCTCAGAGCCTGCCAGTGTACAGTTAATGTTTGTGTAACTTTATAGACAGCGCACGTTGGATGTGTGAGAAGTGTGCAGCGTATGGTCACCTGTCTTGAAGCAACGTGAACCTTCACCGAAGCCTCGGTTCTTCTCAGTTCGCGGGATAAATATTTAGTCTGCAGTCTAAACACAGCAAACTTCGAGGAACGCTCTTTTCATGAAGGACTGCGGAGCTTTTACAACTTTGCTGATAAACAAAAGACAATGTCGTTACTGTACAAATAAGAATCTGTTTTTTATTAGTAGTTTGCGACAATAACTCAAAGCACCTTCAATAAACTGACCCAAATTCACTCATCTCCTTTGCTCTAAAATAATTTTCCAGTCAAAGGTTTGTCTGAAATTACTAGCATAGGTTTCAATGTTATACCGGATTATCGGTTTTTCTAAGTGGTATCTTGCTACAATTTTCATTTGTACAATATATTTATTTTGGTTGTTTTCTTTGATTTTAGCATTTAGGCCTCCTTTTCGATAGATGATTGACCTGTTGCACTCAGCATGACGTACATGACCCATTAAAACATGGCTGGTTTACAGCAAATATGAAAATCCACTTAGTGTGATCGTTATAACTTAGTAAAGCATTTTCTGCATGCCAGAGACAGTCTTCTTTACCTTCACTAATCTTTGTCCGCCCACCCTGGCACAACAACTACATCAGCATGCATGGTAAAAGATCACAACATGCTAGTGTAGCATTACCACATCTGCACGCTCATGGACTTGGCATGGAGTCAGCATGATTACCAGGTCTCTCTTGTAAATGAGTCCTCGAGGCTCGATGAGATTATCCTGCCTAAATAAAGGCTGAATGAATGAATGGAAGACGAGCCCTGGTTTAAATTATCAGTGACCGAGTCCCTTTGGTGACTAGAACCTCGACAAGACCCTGCAAAGACTGTCCTTTTTTTTCCAAGTTCAACATTGAAACATTAAAAACGTTACCAGAAACATTTTCCTCCAAATATATTGTACACACTTTCACATTAAGGTTTCAAGTTCCAAAAGTTTTTTTTTTTATTCCCAATGGTGCTTCTACATGAGCTCTAGTAGAAAGACCTGATTTTTTTGCGTGTGTGATTGGTTTGAGATAAAGTATGAAGAAGTGTAAGCAGGACGGGGGTGGCTCCTGACAGATCCATCCCATGTCTTTTCTTATCTTAGGAATGTGGTTGGAATACATGCTTGACTCCCTCCCTCCATGTGTGGCTCCACCCACACTCCCAACAACTCATTTCATGCTACAGCTCAGTTGGTTCAAATGAACCATCAACTAATTTATTAACTCTTCAAAGTTGTGCAGTTGGGAACACACTCCTTTGGTTGGGTGTGAAGACTGTGTGACTGTTCATTCTCAGAGGAAAGAGATATAAAAAGTTGATCTTGTGCATGAAATAAATGGATGCCAGGTTTTTTTATCCTTATTTGAAATTTTTGAGAAAAAGCAGATTGAAAATATGTAAATTTAGCTTTTGAAATTTGACAATATGTCAATAAGACAACACTGATAAAGGTTACCATGACAAGGACAGCAGTTTTTCAGCCTCTTTGTGTCTTTTGGGTTGTCACCAGTTTTCCGCATGTAAATTAGCTCATTGGGTGGGCAAAACCATTGTGTGTAGGAAAGGTGAAGCACCCACACCTGCCTCCACCCTCTTTTGCTCCACTCTGGGCCCTTGAGCAAGGCCCTTAACCACCATCATCTGCTCCCCTGGGCACCCTAGATGGCAGCTCTCTGCTCCACACAGAGGGCTGTGGTAGCTCAGTGGTCTGTGGTTGCATCAGGAAGGGTATCCGGCGTAAAAACAATTTCTGTCTTTTGGGATGCACGATATCGGCATTGTATCGGCCAATATTAGCGATAAAGTTAAATATCGGACATCAGCCTTTCCATGAAAAAAAATAAAATAAAAAAAACTCACCGATATGAAAGGCTTCTGGTTTAAGTTATTTTTTTAAATTTAAGAAACTGTCAAGCATATCTATTAATGCTCTACTACTTATGCACTTTTCACTTGTCGCTTGTGAACAGGTTGACTATAGATTTGTGAAAATTTATAAATTTGCACTGTTTAAGTGTTGTCATTGTGATAGAGTAAATGTCATGAATAAATTAAATCATTTTCAGTCTCCTTTTTGGCACCTGCATTTGGTAGCAGGCCAAACTGGCAAAGACCATGCAGCATAATGAAGTATTTTAATTCCACAGCAGAGAAAGCTATATACTGTAGTCTCAGGAAGTAGGCCTATAGGGAAAGAAACATCAGTATTGGTATTGGCAGCTCCGCCCCTAAACGTCCAAAGTCATCATGCATTTTTATTTTGATCAGGCTATTTATTAAATAATACAATGAGAGGAGACTTTTTTTTTCCACCACTTGCGCCTGCCGAGGTCGGACGATTTTTTCCCCTCCCCTCCCTCTCTGCTTTGCTGCTCTGTCTGTCTGTGAAACTGCTTCTGAACCTGCATATCTTCCAAACCATAATTATGGGCATATTTGGCCAGTTGGTCCCTCAACACAATTGATAACATTTCTTTGAAGAGAAGACAGACTTTAAGCGAGTCGATTTGCCCTGTTGGGACGCACACAGCTGGATATCTCATCAACTTGAAAACTTGATTATGTGTCTATCTCTGCTGCCATCTGTGGATCTTAAGGACGCATATTTAATTGGATTTACGATAACTGGTTCCTGCTTTTTTGGATTCAGTTGGTTGCTGGTCTTATCTACAATCAAGGAAGTCATCGGCAGCAAATTGGGTTCCAGTCATGATGCGTGCCTTGTGATGGCTTGGTTCATGCTTCGTGTACCCAGACTCAGTTGTCTTGGGCAGAATGGATCAGATCTCGGGGATTTTTACTCAGGCACGTTCTGTCAGTGTGGCCACGTAATTTGGACATTTCGGAGTCATTTTGGACTAACACAGACTCGAGGTAGATGTCATTATGTTCTGCCTGTCCCCAAAACAACTGTGTGCTTATCTGAATTTGGCGCCTTGAAGGCCTCCTTATCTGAATACGTCTGGAGGACATGTAATCTGACGCTCAACCCCAACCATTGGGGAACTTCCACCATCAACCAGAGTGAACCAGCTGAATAAACATTCTGTCATCATTTCAGGACTCTTGGATTCTCATTAGCGTTGACCTTGGTCATTCCCTGACATCCCTCAAGAATGTTTATAGATCTCACCAGAGGGAGCTGGCTGATTATTCCACCCTTATCAGAACTCTTTCAGTGCCCTTGAGAGCGTCCATGGACATTGCTCACCGTTCTTTGTCTCTCCCCCCTCTGTGGAATGTCTACGTCACTATGTGCTTGTTTGTGCAAGGTGTTGTTTTAATATTAGTTTTTCTTCTCAGTCATGAAGAAAGAGCCTGATAGGAATTTTTTCACCTCCAAATTTCTAATGTGTCCATTTTCATTACTTTTTGTCTGTCTAAGCAGATCTCACTCGTAAATGAGTCTTTTAGGCTCAATGTGATTTATCCGTCTAAATAAAGGTTGAATGAAAACGTTGCCTTTAGCCTGGCAGACCCAGTCTGTGGATGTTCAAGCTGCAACACGCATGGCGCACCAGCTACACTCTCCTTCGAGGAGCAGGAGAGGAGCCTCTAGGTCAGGGGGTGAGGACGGAGGGACAGATTGTCACTTTATGCAGAGATTCTGCACAGCATCCTTCTCTTCTCCTCTCCAAATATTATCCTTACGTCCGAGTCTCCTAACGTATAAACTATCTCTCGATGCTTACGTTTGAGAAAGATGCTTTCTTTGTTCTCATTCCTCCAGACTCGGTCAGTGGTGGTGTTTACATCACTGACTTGTTGCTGTGGCAACAGACAGAGCCACACAGAGAAAGACTGCTGGCTGAGATTTAGAAATCCTTGAAAATATGAAATGATCAACAAGAAAGCAGGAAGCTATTCTGTGCCCCATTAGTGTTGGCGGGGGGAGGGGGGTCATTCATCCCAAAGAAACATGGTCATGTATTTTCAGGAGATTGGGCATATTCTTATTTTCAAGGTTTGATTAAAACAGAAATGTTCAAAGAGAAAAGCTATTAAGGACTAATCCATCCTTGCATCCATTATCTTTTACCCGCTTCTTCCTTTTTGGGTCGTGGGGGTCACTGGTACCCATGTCCACCACTGTGCAAAGGGCGAGTTACATCATGGGCAGGTAACAAGTTCATCACAAGGACTAATCCAGTGATGAACAAATTTTAAGCATTTTTACACACCCATTGAAAGGCTATACCGTTTATACTATGTATCCCACAATACGTATTATGGTATAGTCTCCATCCATCGTAAACTTTCTCTTGTTCTATCAATAACTTTTGATCCACTCAATATAATTTAATGAAACTTATGTTGTACCTTCACTACATGGCCTGTCGTAAATTTTTCATCACCCATAGCTCTAGCTTGTTAAGGACACAAATCAAGGTCAATTGTTATACGAAGTCTTTGCGTGAACAGAACATAACTTCTGATCTTCTCAAGATAATTGAACAGAACTTGATATACTTACCGTATACTTCATTATCATTAGACAGAGTGTTTGTATGTCCCCATTTTTAGGTTAAGGTTACAACAAAGTTCAAAACTTATACAGGGTATTTCCTATTCCCACCCATGATTATCATCATCTGAAGATAAATGAACAAAACTTCATACAAATATGCATCACCATCACACCAGCTCTAAGGTCAAAGGTTATACAAGGTCCTCGTTTGTTTGAATCATAACGACTAAGATAATTAAACATTTGATACACATTTGTACCACAACTAGACAGAATTTTGTATATTTTTTTCATCACCATCCAACTCTAAGGTCAAGGTCACAATTCAAGGTCAAAGGTTATACAAGGTCTTTTCTTGTCTGGACTACAACATTTGATCCAGTCAAGGTAATTTAACAAAATTTGATGCACATTTTTAACACCACTAGACAGTGTGCCCCGTAAACGTCTCCCCAGCTCAAGGTCACATATCAAGGTCAGAGTTAAAACAAAGTTTTTGCCTGTCCTAGCCATAACTTCTGATAATTTTAAGAAACTTAATACACATTTGGCCAATTTTCCGGCCAATGCAACACTTGTGGGGGCTGAGTTGGTGAGGTAGGGCAGCCGACCTGGGACCAAAAAGTCGCGGTTCGACTCCCCGCCATGCCCACGTGTCGTGGTGTCCCTGAGCAAGACATCTAATCCCTACTTGTTCCCCGGACGCTTGCATACCTGCCCACTGCTCCACCTGGGTGTATCTCAGGTGAGATGGGTTAAATGCAGAGAACTACTTTCGTCATTGTATGGGAACATACAATGGTGACAACACATGACACTTATTATTTATTTATTTTTGTACCGCAACTAGACAGCATGCAATGCAATCTTTTTTATCATCCCAGCTATAAGATCAAGGTCACAAATCAGGGTCAAAGTTAATCCAAAGTCTTTCCTTGTCAGACTAATTGCTATAGATGGCTGAATAAGTTTGTCCATGGGCGTACACTGTGCCGTATACACATTTTTACAGTATGAGCTAGATTAAATTCAGTTTAAATATGCCGAAACCCAAATATAAGCCTGAGTTTTATGTGGTTCTGATCACCCAGTGTGTTGGCCTTTCAGTAGCTGCCTGTATTCACTGTCAACGCAGAGCAAAATGGAAAGATTTAATAACATCGTGAAGCCAAAAACCACACAGGGAAACCTACACGTTTAAGCGCACACACAATCTGACTGTGGTAAGTCATTTCAGAGGCTATTAAATCTCCATTAACACACTGCCTCCCTGCAGCCCAAGCTAATCCAACCTAGGTGTTTGCTACGAGTGTCTTCACATCATCCCTCCACCGCCAGTTCATTCTCGAGCCCTCTTTTTTTTATATATATTTTCCTACCTCTGTCTTTCACTCTCTCGACATTTCTCTGTTTCATATCTGCAATCCAGAAAAAACATTTTTTGCTTTTTTTTCACCACATGCTCCCACCTAAACCTGGCAACTTGGCAGCTGCGAAACCTCCTCCAAATGAGGTCAAATTAAGGCAAATTGCAGCTCCCAGCGGGAAACGAGATTGACGCTTTGCTGTTGGATTTATTAAACACAGCCATCTCACCTCCATCCTGAAAAGGACGGCCGACGTGTTTACTTCTGAGATAATTTGTCTTCCTTCACTGCCATATTGGGCTGTGTTTTTACTGTGTACCTCATTTCCTGATTGCCATTTGGCCTGCTCTGTTCTTTCAACCTTTAATCTACATCTCAAGAGTTTCGGAGTGAAAGACTAAAACAGATAGGATAGCAAACTAAGACCAAACATCTGCTTCCTATTCGGCTGGGTGCCTCACAATGAGGCTGAAAGATGATGCACATGAACTGAAGAGAGTAAAATTAGAGTTTATCTCATCGCTTATACTTCAGTTGTGTGAATACTGATTCAGCATTCACTATTTCCCTGTTTTTTTTTTTTTTTTTTTTTTTAGTTTCAGTATGTTGTTAAAAAACTACTTCTGCAGACTTTTTGATACTTTAGGTATTCGACTCATCCAGGATATGAGAACTTTGAATTTTGATTTTAGTGACTTTTATTCATTTGACAGTATTTACCTTCATTAACAAGACAGGAATACGTTGAGATTAATTCAAGCTCTCTATTAACTTTGTGTATTTTCTCTTATTTTGCGTTATGCTACTGTTAGTTTTTACCGAGCGTTCTACTTCTACTGGTTTTAGCTAGTTTTACTACTTTTAGTTTAGTTTAGTTTAGTTTATTTGTTCATTTTTTTTTTAAATACAATACAAAACAATCCCATGAACAATAACGTACAGAGTATAAAAAAAATGAAAGGTAGCAGA
>JARVLU010000665.1:5416309-5434687 GCA_031762415.1 Simpsonichthys santanae
GACATTTGCCATCTCCACATCATTGCATTCAGTTTTTATTCACAATTTGTTTAGTGTCCCAACTTTTTTGGAATCTGTTTTTTTAATTTTATGACCAACCCCTGTAGACTGCTGTTTAATAGTTTGCCAATGATGGTACTCTTTATGTTTTAGGATTAGACGGACCGTGGATTCCTTGGGAGCTGCAGGTTTGGAATATTATGACTTCATGAAACGAGCAAATAAAAAGATGCAGTAAAAATCCCTCTGCTCTTCCTGCCTATTGAAGTAGCTTTGGATTCTCTGGAGCACATTACCGGTATTTGCCTGTTCGAGTGTTTAGCCGTTTCACACGGAGTGACTTTCTTCACCTCTCATGCATGTTGTTGTTGCTGTTTTCTTCCTGTGAAGTCTTTGTTTCTTTTGATGCTTCTTAATAAATACCGTCCTGATTAGCTGCAACATAACCCAGCAAAGATTCATTTAATAATTTTTGATTCTGAGGCTACATAGAAACCAAACTTTTTAAAAGTCTGCATCAAACTGTCTCGTTTACATCATTTTATATGGGACATTAGATTAAAACTGAAGTGAAAGCCTGATCTGCTTTTTCTGTAAAAATGTAAATGTACACAGTCTAATTTACTGTTGTTTTTTTTTTTTACTGGTGAAAAACTCAAACCTCATACTTTTGTTACATGCTCCTGTGTGTTAGTCTTTTCAGGCTTTTCTGTTTCCATTTTGGCCCCAGTTATTGAAGAAATTAAAGTTGCTTTTCTAAAATTGGCCATTTGTTTTTCACAAAAATATTTTCCTACCATTTTTCAAATGTCTTTGTGATGATTGTTTTTTATTTTTCTCTGTATATATATTTTATTTTTTATTTTTTTTATGGATTTAAAATCAACAGTCTGAGAGGATTCCAATATAAAAGAGGAGATTCAGAAAACTGTTTGCGCATACATTCCTCCTGGCTTAAGCTGAGTCTTGAGTTGGCATGACTCCAATGTCCTCTAATTACCGGTACTCCGGAAAAGGTTTTGACCTGTGACCTTAAACGTCAGATTTTCACACAAGTCCTGAGAACCCAGTTAAACAACCGAGACAAAAATATATAGGCAGTCCCCGAGTTACGAACGAGTTCCGTTCCTACGCCCCGTTCGTAACCCGATTTTGCCGTAAGTCTGAGCGCTACCCACGTGACGGCCGTAACTCCGGATTTTCGCTGTAAGTCGGAAAAAGAACAGCAAACGTCGTTTTAAACACGTTTTTTTCAATGTAACACAACAACAGCGCACCTAGAACGCCGTTTTACTGTATTTCCAAGCAGTTAGCTAACAATACCCTAAAAAAAAAAAATCAAAAAACATAAAATGCTGCATAAAAAAGTCAACGTGAGGTGTGATGACATCATGGGGGGCGGCGCTGTAAGTCCGAAATGCCGTAAGTCGATGGCGCCGTAAGTCGGGGACAACCTGTAATTGGGTCATGGTTGTGAGTGACAAGTGTGTGAACCTCTAGGATTAGCAGTTAATCTGAAGGTGAAATTAGAGTCAAGTGTTTTCAATCAATGGGGTGATGATCAGGTGTGAGTGGGCACCCTGTTTTATTTAAAGAACACAGATGTACCGACGTCTGCTCTTCACAACATGTTTGTGGAAGTGAATCATGGCAGGAGCAAAGGAGATCTCTGAGGACCTCAGAAAAAGAGTTGTTGATGCTCATCATGCTGGAAAAGGTTACAAAACCATATCTGAAGAGTTTAGACTTGACCAATCCACAGTCAGACAGATTTATGTTCATGTGAAGGAAATTCAAGACTTTTGTTCCCTTCAGGACCAACAAAGATCACTCCAAAAGCAAGTTATGAAGTTGGCTAGGTCACAAAGGACCCCAGAGTAACTTCTAAGCAACTGAAGGCCTCTCTCACACTGGCTGATGTTCATGAGTTGTTCAATTTTCTTTTGATGGCTAGTCTCCGACAGTCGAAGCCAATGAGATACGTAAAAAGTATCCAAACGGTTGCAAAGTTTCTCTGTTTTTCTAAGTGACACCAAGACTTCGCTCTTGGAAACCTGAGAGTTTGAGCTGTTTTTAAAAACCAAAATTGCGACAGAGCTTTTAGATGCAGCTGGAACGTGTCTCAAACCCTTTTCAGTTTGGTTACCTTGAGCCAAAGTGCAAGAAATTCAAGGAAACCGGGGAACGGTTTGACTACATGTGAAACCAGATTGATAAATGAAGGCATAGAAGATGAGTTGATATTGAGAGTGCAACAAAATTGAGAATCAAACAGGACTAAAGTGAGACACTTTGGGTCTAGGTTGTGACAAAACAGATTTCAAGACCCTCATGCAATTTGATGCAGTATCCTGGCAAAGTTTGTCTCAGTACAAAGTACCACTGGGCTATTCCAAGTTTATTCTTGTCTTGTGTTACTTACCTGTATACCTCCATTCATGGACCCAAGCTTCTCTTGCGATCTCTGTCGTCTTTCCCCTGCAAAATAATTCTGAAGCCCAAAAAATTGTATGATTGGTGGTGGCCTCTGACTATTAGTAATTGGGAACCCGTTAATGTGGTCAGAACTAAACTGTTCAACTGAGTATTGTTCTGGACCCCACTTCAGTAGATCCAAACTACTGTACTCGTAATATTAGCAACTATCTGAAGTTTCAGGGATGCATTTTAAGTCTAGCTTGTATTAACTTCCATTGCTATACCTTGACTGTCACAGTTCACTTACATCTGCACAAGTAAATGTGCTTCAAAAGATCTGGTATTATATGCAGATTAAATTATGGCTTAGCTCTTCCTTTATACTTGAATAGTGCCTTTACTGTCTGCAACTGCACCTGAGGGAAACCAGCTAGTGTGCTTTTCCCATATCAGGGTCCTAATGGGTTTTAGTGGTGAGCCTTAATTTCATTTTAACTGAATTAGACTTCTTGTAATGAACTGTACATCGGTGCAACCCAAGACGGCACCTCCTATCATGTAGCCGCAAAAGCCACTGGTTCAAGCCTCACCGTGCGTCTCTAATCGATTTCCCATCCGGTGGTGTCACTATCGGCTTACCACATAATTCAATTTCTGGTGGACAAGAGTGGAAGGTAATGAGATGTGAGCTATCACCTCCTATAAGTGCTGCTGTACGCACCTTTCACCTGAATGCATCTTTTTTTTTTAAGTCCACCCCCGCCATCTACAGTTGTTTCCATCCCATGTTGCTTGTCTACTTCTCACTCCTCTAGTCCTGTTCTTCCTGTTTTCACTCTATCGCCATGGATCTCAGACATGGCTGGCACGAGGAGTGTGTGGACAACAGCTCTGTCTCCTCCGACTCTTCTTGGTCATCGCTGGACCTTAGCACTGACCTCACATCGGTCAGCTCAGACCCAGCCTTGACACCCCCTCCCATTGGCAGCAAACCTCTCGACGACCAGAGTCCAAAGAAATCCTCTTCGGTTGGGGCCTTTTCGGTGGCATGGATCTGGAAAGTGGAATGGAGAGAAACGTCTTTTCTTGACATGTAAGTAAACACTTTACTGGAACATTGATTAGTCACCAGACAAAGTGATCAACATTAGTCAATAGAGGAAGTTAAGAAACGTGTTGTTGAAACTTACGTAGCTCTTGGTCTACATTTTCACAAAATCAAGGTCAATGGATGATATTTATAAAAAAAAGACCCAAAGATCACTAGACTGTCGCATTTACACAAGTCCTCTGAATCTTCATTTGTAACTCACAGTGACAACTATTATCTGTTTCATCAGATTTTAATCATGATTCTGTGAAGTCTGAATCCCAGTAGGGCTGAGACAATGAACAAAACGAGCCTTGCATTAGATGGAAACCATAAATCACCCCTCCTTGAACGCAATTGAGACTTTCTAACCATGGAGGGTTATTCATCAAAATCTTTTGAATTTCCTTCCTTTTTAAAATCATCCCTCAGTTATGATCAGATATGTGTAATTACACTTCATACAGATAAAAGTCCTACGCATACAAGGGTATTCGTTATTCATGGTATTTGCCCTTGACTGCAGTGTATTGCTACAAAATAAACTTCGACGGACATTTAAAATGCAATTAAGGTGTCAAATGTTTCCAGGTACTTCATTCTTTTCATTTCAGATGCATGTAATTTGAATACTGTGCATGAAATATATATGACCATGTGTACATTTTATGTAGGTGATTTTTATACGCCTGCCAAATGATAGTCTCCATCCGTAAACTTTCTCTTGTCCAGTCCATGACTTCTAATCCGCTCAAGCTAACTTAACGGAAAGTGATACATTATGTTTCATAACTAGACGGAGTCTTACGTACACTTTTCATCACACCAGCTTCAAGGTCACAAATCAAGGTCAAATTAAAATGAGGTATTTGCTTGTCCAGACCATACCTTTAGATCCGCTCAAGATCATTTATTGAAACCTGATAGAAATTTGTACCACCGCTGTGTTGCACAATCTTTTCATCACCCTAGCTCTAAGAGCAACATCAAAACTCAAGGTCAAAGGTTATGCAAAGTCTTCGCTTGTTCGGGTCATTGCTATAGATGATTTGTTTGTCGACGTGCATGTATAGCGCTATGCACAGTACTCTTGTTCTTTTATTTATAGAAGTGATTTTGACCGTGGTCTGCTGGTAGAAGAGTTAGTCATTGCTCTGTTGGGACATCTAACAGAGGATGTGACAATTCTCTGTTTAATGAAACAACAAAGCTCAATGGCACCTGGAGAGTTACTGTGTGTTGCATCACTTCCAGCAAACTCAAGAGGGAAGATGGAGACATGAACCACAAACATAATTAGAAGTGATGACCAGCTGCACTGTAATTTAACTTTGAATATGGCTGACATAATTGGTCTCGATTTGCATTTTTTACGAGTCTCTAATGTGATCCATCCATTTTATCTTCCTATTTTTTATGCTGGGTCGCATATGAAGTAGCGTCTTTCTCCTTTGATGGCCTTATCTCTGTTGAGAACAGTAGTACCAACTCAGAAGATAGTTCAGTTGAGGCTCATATTTCTCATAAAGTGGTGTATACTGTATAATATTAGACACAGAGAAAGTAGTCATGGATAGTGATCATTTTCAGTTTGAAAGTTTTCTTTGTTTCGAGCTCCTGGTCCAACATGTCTCGGTGTCCTCAGGTAAAACATCAAACCTCCCATTGCCCCGATAACTGTAAATTTAGAGAAATTCAACACCATACAAAAAAAAAAAAATCTGTTACGTGTGTTTTAAAGTGAGAGATTCTAAAACACTACAATCTGGATAATAATCTAAAGTTCATAGTGTAAATTAGTTGCTATTTATTTACAGGGGTCAAATCAGTAACCGTTTCCCTGTAGTCCCATTTATGTCTTTGGCATTTTGCTTCTCCACATATTGGTGCCGAGGTTGTGGTGATTAATAATAAGGGGTTTCGGGGTTTTGTTCACGAGTGAGGGAAGAATGGAGCGTGAGACTGACAGATAGACTGGTGCAGTGTCTGCAGTATTGTGGACTCTGTGCCGGTCTGTTGTGGTGAAGAGGGAGCTGAGCTGTAAGGCAAAGCTCTCCGTTTACTGATCAGTCTACGTTCCTACCCTCACCCATGGTCATGAACACCGGGTAGTGGACGAAAGAATGAGATCTCGGATACAGGAAGTTGAAATGAGTTTCCTCTGCAGGATAGCTGGACTCTACCTTAGACATGGGGTGAGAAGTTGAGTTATCCGGGAGAGACTCGGAGTAGAACCGCTGCTCCTCCACATCGAAAGGAGCCAACTGAGGTGGTTTGGGTAAGGATGCTAGGAGACCCCGGGAAAACCCAGGACGCGCCTGTGACCCGACTTTGGAACAAGTGGAAGATGATGAATGGATGTCGCTGTTCAGCTTGGACATTGGGGGCGAGATGGGATAGAGGTCGGCTAGCCGTCTTGGGACCAGAAAGCCACAATTCTCACCATTCCCACATGTCGTGGTGTCTCTGAGCAAGACACCCAATCCCTAATTGCTCCCTGGGCACTTGCATAGCTGCCCACTGCTCCACCTGGTTTTATCTCAGGTGTGATGGGTTCAATACATAGAACTAATTTCACCATTGCATGGAAACATACAATGGTGACAGCACATAGCACCTTGCATGTGCACTAACAAGCTGTATTGCGTTTATCTTTGTGGTTAATCTCATATTTTTCGTTATCTTGACTGGAGAGACTCTCGAGACAGTTACACTCGTGTAAAGAGCAAGAAAATTCAGATTTCTGTGCTTGGTGACAGCTTTGGAGACGGCACGCATCGGTCAACGCACGGACCCAGTTGCATTGTGTTTGAGTGGAAGACGGGCGTTTTTGTGTGTTTCAGACATGTCTTGTGGCGCACACCCTGTCATCTTACTGATGAAGCTGTGTGGGGGATGTCCTTCCAGCATTGTTCAGGGTGTGTGTGTGTGTGTGTGTGTGACTTCAGTTTATCCCTGCTGGCCCAGATGTCCCGGCTAAATCCATCACCAGCGGTGCTGCGCAGCATTGCTAAGCTGGAACATTTGGCACCAAACTAGAAATGAGAAGAAAAAAAAAAGGAAGGAACACATTGAAACAAACACATAAACACATCAACACACTGACACACACACAGAAAATTGAGTTTGGGGATTTGTTTTTAGGAGATTCAGCGTTAGTTGACGGCGGAGTTGAACACAAAGTGGGGAAGGAGTTTTCTAGCTCAGTCCAACCCTTCATTCTTTCATCGTCTCCCAAAAACCATGGAGCCGTGTGATGACGATGATGAACTGAGAATCTTGACGGCTTTTCAGTAAGTTCTGCTCTTCGCTTATGGTAGATTTGCTTTGGCGCGTCGTTCTTTTGAGCCTTTTTATTGATCGCCTCTTCCAACTCTTTATTGTTGGTGACGTTTTTATCAGGAGCCAATTAGACGTTTGAATAGAGCCACTTGTTATTTCTAAACAATTTAGTGGTATTTTAAGGCTGATTTTTACCATTGGAGCTGCTATTTCTTTTAGTTTAGTTACTTTATAGTTTTGTTCTGGTGTGCAAACTTGTGAATTTTAGTTTAAATATTGCAGCATAATTTTGAAAAATACAGTAAACTGCGTTCATCTTTTTGCCAACTTGTTTTCTTGACGTGTTATAAACTACACTGTTTGCTTACGCTAACTACCCCAAGTTATATTCACAAAACTATTTGACCCTTTTGTGATATTGTCAATAGATTAATGGGGTAATTGTGTTTTCTGCCATTTCTTCGTCTTGATATCTTCTTGGTTAATTATTGGATATAATGTCAGCCATATTGTAATTTCGCTTGTTGAATTGACGGCACGTGAGAGGTTCGTTACGTAAAGCCGAGGTGATTCCAAGTAAGGAGGAACCCAGGACCTTGTAATTACTGAACTCACTTAGAGATTACATCATGGATTGAGGGGTTTTATCCAGCTGCCTGCTGGGAAATGTGGCAGTGTGTATGTGCATGTACTGTATGTGTTTGTGGGTGACTAGTTTAATAAAATGTGGTTTACCACACAGTCAAAATTATTGAATAGGCAAATAGGGTATAAATGTGGCATCACCAAGTTTTATGAAACACAAGGAATCCTAGGCTTAAGAGTTTAATATGACTAGTTATTTTGAGGATTTTGTTTTTTCCTCAGTCAGAAAAGGGTGGATTTCTCCATTTGGGTCGAGGGTGAGGTTATTTATTCAGCGCAGGAGTTCAAGTATCTCGGGGTTTTGTTCACAAGTGAGGGAAGAATGGAGCGTGAGATTGACAGACGGATTGGTGCAGCGTCTGCAGTATTGGGGACTCTGTGCCGGTCCATTGTGGTGAAGACGAAGCTGAGCTGTAACTGTGTTTACCAGTCAGTCTATGTTCCTACCCTCACCTATGATCATGAACTCTGGTTAGTGACGAAAAGAACGAGATTGTGGATACAGGCGGGTGAAATGAGTTTCCTCCACAGGGTGGTTGGACTCTCCCTTAGATATTGGGTGAGAAGTTCAATTATCCAAGAGAGACTCAGAGGAGAACTGCTGCTCCTCCACATCGAGAGGAGCCAGTTGAGATGGTTCTGGTAAGAATGCTCCCATGGTACCTCCCTAGGGAGGTGCTTCAGGCATGTCTGACTGAGAGGAGATCCTGGAGAAGACCCAGGACACGTTGGAGAGTCTACGTCTTGGATGGCCTGCACCTTGGGGTCCTTCCAGAAGAGCCGGAAGCGGTGGCTGTTGAAGGATATGTCCAAAACTCCCTGCTCAAGCTGCTGCCCCTGAGACCCGACTTTGGAATAAGAAGATGGTGATAAAAAGAAAACATCAGTTATACCACCAAGTCTTTTAGTTGCAACATTATTATTATACGTCCATCAAAATGTGAATGTATTATGGTATAGTCTCAGTCTGCATAAACTGTTGCTTCTCTTGCTAATAACTTATGGTCCGCTCTATATAATTTAACAGTACCTCATACATTTATGCACTATTACCAGACATAGTGTCGCATACACTGTTCATCACCCCAGCCCCAAGGTCAAGGTCACGTATTGCTTGTCCGGGCCATTACTTTGGATCTGCTCAAGATGATAACTTATACAATCATTAAACAAATAACAAAGGTGATGCAAGGGTTTGCTTGTTATGCCTATTGCTATAGATTACTGTATCGATGTATAATACTTTGTCAATGGGCTCATGCAATAATCTTGTTAGAACATATTTTTTGTCAATATTTCTCAAACTACATTTACGTGTGCAAAAAAAACCTGTTTTTGTATTTTGTTCTTGTACACTTAAACTGATGCGTATAGGACTATGGGACTGTTGGAATGCATCATCATTGTTCAGGGATTATAACCATGAGGTCCTGGTCATTGTCCAGAAAACATGGCCCAGAAAGTAGACAAATGAAATTTAATTTGGACTCGTCTTTGCTATGTCAGTCATTCAGCGAGGCAGGGATGGCCCGATTCTCTTGCACTCTCTTCCCCTGCTCTTTCCTGGCTTTACAACTACAGATACAGCAAATATTTTGGACGGTGACTCAGCAGCTGTGGATGACGTGAATTTGCTTTTTTATCCCTGCTCCATTTCAAAAGGATTGACACAAATCTGTTTTGCATCTTATAAAATGGGTACCATGAAACAAATCAGTAAGTTCTAACTTATTTACCATTATTGGGGCAAAGAGTGAGTCCAGGGCAAGATGGAGTGGATGTGGAAACGCTTCAGGAGAGATTTGTGAAAAAAGGGGTTAGTAAAAGTCAAAGGAAAGGTTTATTGGACTGTTGTGAGATCAACTATGTTTTATGGTTTGGCACAACAAAATGCCAGGAGAAAGAACTGGAAGAGGCAGAAATGAAGAAGTTGAGGTTCTCCTTGGGAGTCACAAGGATGGAGAAGTTTAGGACTGAGATAATAAGAGGTTAAAGACTGAGAACTAAGGGTAAAGAGGCCAGATAGAGATGGTTTGGACATGTCCAGAGTAAGGGCAGTGGATAAGTTGGTAGAAAAATGGTAAATGATGCTGTAAAAAAAAAAGAAGACAAGACCAAAAGTCCAAAGAGGAAACGTATGGATGCCATTTGAGAGGACGTGTAAGGAGTTTGAGTGAGGACAAAGGATACAAAGGACATAGGATGACTTGCTATGGCAATCCCTGATGAGTTGGAGTCTTGTATTTAACAAGAAATTTGGATTCTAATACAATTCAGTATTTTTGCTTTTGTAATGTGTGTTAAACAAAATAGTTTATCCCAGCTGGAAGCTAAATGTGAGTTTGCTTTTTATTTTGGGTCAAGGAATCTACCCGTGCTACCTCTGCTGGATGGTTGTACCTGGATGGCTCGGGTCAGGCTGGAGAGGTCTTGAGACCAAATTGGTCCATGGCCGATTAGTATTCTGGCAGGTGTTCTGTCCCCCCCCCCCCCTCCTCGTTCTGCCACTGTCAGATGGAAATTCATGTAAATTCCAGTCGGCCACAGACCGCAAACAGAAATGACACTTCATGACTGCAAATCTGAGCACCGACAGAAATTTAGGTTAGCTGCTAGGTTTGATTTGGTGGCACATGTTGTCATACTTCCCCCTTTTTTATTGTTTCTTTGTTACTTTTTTTCTTGGCTCTTGTTACATTACTGCCTTTTTCTTTGTTTCCATTCTTCTTACAAAAAGCTAATTGAAGCAGATGATGATAATCCAACTGAAAAAAAAAAAACACTTGCCATGCTTACCCACACTGTGATCTGTTTTTGGCTGGATCATCTGTTAATAAGAGTATTTGGTTCTGAGGACCAAACATTGAAGCACGTGTTGCTCTAAGTGGGGATTTGTGGCACAAATCCGTCATCTGTTTCACAAATAATGTTTCATGAATGTCAGATGTGCTAATGTGTAAATCCAAAATCCTTTAATGATTTAATGCAGCTGTTTCAGCAACCCTGCTATTTAGGCAACATTAACTCATACTCATAATTGGAACCCATAAGAGAACCTGTCCGTCTTTAAACAGGGGTGGGGGTCTCCATGTTCAACTTCCACCCTCTTACGTTGCTGTTATTGCAAGCATCACTCAGCCCCCTGTGAATAGCAAGTGACCATCAGGGCACTAACAACCAATTGTTGGGCCTCTAATGATCTATGGTCCATCCTTTGCGTGTGAACTAGTCCTGGCTGTCAGCAGAAAACTGGTTTAGTTCACTGTGAGAAGGTGCTAGTTCAAAGACTGGGTATTTTAAAAGAAGTCTTTTGGATAAAAGACAAAACGGTTCAACAGACTCCGCCCAGAGGACCTGACTTAACATTGTTAGATTTTTTTCTATCTGAATTATTGAGCATGAATCTTGAAACTCATAATTAGGTTGGTGCTTGATGTTTGTCTTTGTGTTGTTGGTGTTTTTCTTTCGGCTGCTCCCTTCTGCATGAAATATTTGGCAAATGTTCTACATAGGATGTCCTTCCTGATGCAACCTAGGCTTGAGGGTTAGAAGTTGGTAGCACTATCCCAGCCCCATGTTGTCTCTGTATATAGCAGTTACAGTATTTTTGATTTGAAGCTTAGTCACAGTTTTTTTTTTACATTGTATATACCGGTAATGTCTGTCTTGAGCAGTTTTGGTTGTACTCTTAGTTCTCAGTCCACCCAGCAGCAACAGCATTAAGGATGTTTCACACAGTTTATTTAAACCAAAATATCTATAAATTGACTCAGGTATAGTCATTTTGGGGTTTTCTAGGATTGATTAGCTGTGGCGGCCATCTTAAATGGGGTTGACTTCAAAAGTAGAGGTACTTCAATTTGAAGTACTCAGTTGTAGAGGTACACCAGTGATTCCGCTACTGTTATCCAAGAAGGACGCCCCGCTCTGTCAACAGAACCAAACGTTTCGCCCACTGAAATGTCCTTCACCCACATCACCCTCCACCCCAAAGTTATTTGTAGTAAAATAATTCAGCCTTTTTTTTTTAACACACACAGCTTATGTGAAGTTTGCATGAGAAAAGTCTTCGCTGGAAAAGTTGTATGGCACTGCCCCCTACTACCCACAAAATATATTTTTGTGTTGGTATAACTGTACAAAGCGTTGGTCTAAAGTGTACGGGGAAGGGAACAAACTGAAATCTGGTGAGCATTTTGACATTTTACCAGTTTCCAGGATTTATTAATGACAATTTACAACATGCCGTCTTCTTTAAGAGGTATTCTGTTCTGTAGGGCAACATTCATACCAATTGGGACTTCAAGTTAAAGGCCAAGAGCAATGGTATAGAATGACATTTTGTCTACCGTATATCCATCATAAATCTATAAAATGTTTGGCCTCATTTACTTAAACACAATTATGATTAGTTTTAGTGGCAACACAAACACAAGCTACAACCATTTCCCATCATTGGTACCAGGAAATTTAGTTATTTATAACTTTACCTCCTGCCCAGAACACTTCCACCGTCACTTCCACCTTCCCTTCATCACTGGATCACTGCCCAGTCAGAAAGCTTGGAATTGTCTGCCCAGGCAACAACCCCTTGGGTATGTTTTATAATCCTGCGTTACTTGTTATACGGAACAAAAATGTAAACGCAACACTTTGGTTTTCGTTCCAATTTTCTATGAGCTGAACTCAAAGATCTGACTTTTTCGATGCACTCAGTAGGGCTTTTTTTTATATTCACAGATTTGTGTAAATCTGTTAGTGAGGACTTCTCCTTTTCCGAGATAATCCATCCATCTTACAGGTGTGGCATATCAAGGTGCTGATTAGACAACATGATTATTTGATTATTGCACAGGTGAGCCTTAGACTAACCACAATAAAAGGCTGGGGGGCTCTGGGAGTATTTGGTGTGACCATCATTTGCCTCATGCAGTGCAACACACCTCCTTCACATAGAAATGATCAGGTTGTTGATTGTGGCCTGTGGAATGTTGGCTCACTCTTCAATGACTGTGTTGCTGGATATTGTCAAGAATTGGAACACGCAGTTGTTGCATCCCAAACATGCTCTGGGTGACATGTCTGGCGAGTATGCTGGCCATGCAAGAACTGGGATATTTTCAGCTTCCAGGAATTGTGTACAGATCCCTGTAACGTGGGACTGTGCATTATCATGCTGCAACATGAGGCGATGGTTGTGGATGAAAGGTGCAATAATGGGCCATGTCACAGTATATCTGTGCATTGAAAATGCCATCAATAAAATGCACCTGTGTTTGATGTCCACACCATATGCCTGCCCATACCCTTCTTCCACCATGGGCCACTCGATTCACAAGGTTGACGTAAGGTTGACCACTCACCCGCACAACGACATACATGCAGTTTGCCATCTGGCCTGAACAGTGAAAACCATGAAGAGAACTCCTCTTCAACGTGCCATATGCCATTGAATGTGGACATTTGATGAACTGCAGTCGGGTGGAGACCTCAATGTGGATGACAAGCATGCAGATGAGCGTCCCTGAGATGGTTGATGACAGTTTGTGCAGAAATTCTTTGGCTATGTAAACCAGTTGTTGCAGCATCTGTCCAGGTGGATGGTTCTTGGAGGTGACGATGCTGGATGTGGAGGTCTTGGGCTGGTGTGGTTACATGTGGTCTGCGGTTGTGAGACTGGTTGAGTATACTGCCAAATTATCTGAAACGCCTTTGGAGACGATGTATGGCAGAGAAATGAACATTCAGTTCAATTTATTTATGTACCACCAAGTCACAACAGAAGCCGTCTCAGGGCACTGCAAAAAAGAAAAGTGAACATTCAATTCACCGACAATGGCTCTGGAGAACGTACCTTCTGTCAGCGTGGCAATTGCACACTCCCTCAAATCTTGCCAGTTACATGCCATTTTGCTACAGCCTTTTATTGTGGTCAGCCTGAGGCGCACCTGTGCAATATACATGCTGTCTTGATATGCCACACCTGTGAGGTGGATGGACTATCTTGGCAAAGGGGAAGTACTCATTAACACAGATTTACACAAATTGTGAACAATATTTATGAGGAAAAAGTCCTTTTGTGTACATCGAAAAAGTATTTGATCTTTGAGTTCAGCTCATCAAAAATGGGAGCAAAGACGAAAATGTTTAGTTTATATTATTGTTCAGTTTATTTATCCAGGTATACCCTGTGCCAAGAAACAGTATTGACCGTTAAACTGCATAACGTAATGGTTTTATTTTGTTAAGTCTTTATCAATTAATTTAATTAAATCATGATTAATTATATCTTTAAAAGCTACATGGATGGATTCTATATATCAAATCATGTATGAACTGTTTCTTTTTTTTTTTTTCTCGCACTGTTTGCACTTCTCTGGTCCAGCTTGGTGAGTGTGCGCTCCTAATTAAATGTCACTCGATGCCTGAAGAATTGCTAAGAGCATTCAATCAATTTGTTCTGTCTACTGGGGAGCATTCATTTCTGCATTCTGATGCAAGTGCTACAGTAAGACTATGTGAGTGGCATGCCTGATGTCACATTAGCAGCTACAATTTTGTTGTGCTTAGATGTTTTTTATTAATATTATACGCCCGTTGGAAGACAGATGTCTTTGTTCGTCCTTCTGTCCGTAACCTTCTCTTCTCTTGTCTGGTCTGTAACTTCTGATCCGTTCAAGATAATACACATAAGTTTCATCACTAGACAAAGTCTGGCATTGTCATTACCCAAGCTCCAAGGTCAAGGTCATAAAATAAGGTCATAATTTTGCTTGTCTAGACCATAAATTATGATCTGCTCAAGATGATTTAACGAAACTTCATATACATTTGTACCACCACTAAAAGACACGTTGCATAATCACTTCATCACCCTAGCTCCAAGGTCAAGGTCAGAAAAGAAGGTCAAAGTTAAAACCAGAAGTTTGCTTGTCTAGACCATAACTTTTGGTCTGCTCAAGATAATTTAACAAAACTTCATACATATTTGTATCACCACTAAATGGCACGCCACTTAATCATTTCATCACCCTGTTTCCAAGGTCACGACACAAGGTCAAAGTAAGTTGAAACCAGAAATTTGCTTGTCCAGACCTTAACTTCTGATCCGCTCAAGATAATGCACGTTTCTTTACTTAATAAAGTGCGGCATTTTCATTATCCCAGATCCAAGGTCAAGCTAGCTGAAAAATTATAACATGCTTCAATTAGCAGAAAAAAGCAGAAAGAACATGTTTGTCCAGTAAGGCTGAAAGAAGCAGAAATGAGCACAGAAAAGTAGCATTTATCTGAAAAAAGCTGAAATTAGCCACACACACACACACACACACACACACACACACACACACACACACACACACACACACACACACACACACACACACACAAAGGTTGAAAAGTAGCTAAAAAAGCAGAAAGAAACCTAAGTTAACAACAGAAAGTGGAGAGAGAACTTTTTTTTTGCTGAATTAGGCTGAAAAAAGTTTAAATGAGTGCCAAAAATGTGGAATTAGCTGAAAAAACAATACAGTATTAGCATAAAACAGCTAAATAGTAGCTGAAATAGCAGAAAAAGATGAAACTTGCATAAATAAGCTGAAAGGAGCACAACAAGCTGAGTTTAGAAAAAAAAGTTAGAAGAAGCACAAAAATGTAGTTGGCAGAAAGAATCTACCGGTAATAGGTGCATCAAACAGCTTGGGGGTGGGAAATAACAAAACTGCTGAAAGTAGCTGAAAAAATAGTTTAAATTTGCAGAAGGATGCTGAAAGACGTCGAACCAGAACAAAATGTGAAGGGAGCAGTAAAAGTGTGAAGCATTTCTAAAGATTTGAAGGATGGAAAATGAACTCAGTTAATTTTCTATGAGGGGAAAAAAGCGTCAGAAAAGGCTAAATATTTCCAAAAAGCTAAAGTTGCACCAAAACCAAAGGTCGTAGCGCCCTTCTCCTGAACGAGCTGAGCTGAACTGTTGAAATAGCACAAGAACCAAAAGACATAGGGAAAAAAAATGGATCCCAATAGTGTAACGCTTCATAAACACCCAGACGATGGCTGACGTCGGATGATACTGGTGGAAATAAAAGTAAAGTCTTTTCCATTTTGCTTTTCCTTTTTTTTTTTTTTTTTGCCAAAACATTAAATTTTGTTGCTCCTTTCATCACTGCTCCCTAAATTCGCCTCTTGTTCTTGGTGATGTCCATCTTGCCCTGCCTCCAGCTATCCCCCACCCCCCCTCCCGCAGTGTAGGCTCGTCTGCCCTATCAGATTAGGGCTGCGTCGCAAGAAAAACAGAGATTGCTGGTTGGATTAAAAATGCGGTGAGGGAATGAATTTCTATGATCTCATTGTTTTGACGAGTCACACATAGTTAGTGTGTGCGCGCGCGCACGCTGAGGCCAGCATCCACTTCATCCCCTGTAATGACAGGGAGCGGGCCAGAATGCCTGACCCTGCTGTGTTGCATTCTGGGAAAGAAAGCATCCATCTTTATTGCTGCTGCACGTGTGTTGAGTAAATCACAATTTAATTTGTTTGATTTATGGCATTCATTTGTCTGTATGATATCTACAGCATGATCATGAAGAGTCATAAACTGCTGATATTAATTCATTATTATACATTAGTATTATTTATATTCCTAATTCAGTAAGGTGATAAATTATATTAAAAAAGGACAAATAGAGTATTTTCATTGTTTTTTTTAACAACTATCTGCACCATATATGTATCTTAAGATCTTTGTAAAAGTTGCAATTTTAGTAGATACCTCTCAGCTTCTATACATTTTCTTATAAGATATTAAACTAAACTTTCATAGCTGTATTTGTCAGCTTTTAAGTATAGTCCAATTATTTACTAAAACCCAATCAGTACAAGTGTCGACCATTTACCACTTGAGTCCTTAATTTTGTTATAGGTCAGACACCTACCTTTTTAGTCTTAAATGCTCTTAATCATGCACTTAATAACTGAATACAATGATTTATTTATTTATTTTTTACATTCGGGCCATGCAAGTGTTCCAAAACTTTAAACAAAGTAGTCAAGGAAACACGTGAGCGCACAGCCGATGATTACAAAGGTTAATGACGATGCCAGGGACTGGGTACAAGAGTAGGAGTGTGGCGATCACTGTTCAGTTCCTTTATTTCATTTTTTTATAACATATAATGGATCGTCTACTTCGATGTCAAAATCCTCACTGTCTGTCTCATACTCACTCTGGTTTTGTCCATCGCTGCCTTTGCCTCTTGTCAAAGAGGTTTTGACTCTTCGGTTCCATCCATTCTTGGGTCAACTGCTCCATCCCCACCTCATAAAGAAGCTTCACCTTGAAAAATCGACCTATTTCTTTGACTCAAACACACTAGGCAATAAACACCCTAAGTATAAAATCGGAACTTGCTAAATATCACAAATCTCTCAAATCTCATGACTCACTCTTCGTCTTGCTGTGTCTCTATCGCCCATCGAACTTCCTTCAACTTGCGTGTCTTTTTCTTCATCTTCTAGATCTTTTACCACTTGGCAAATGACTTTGGACCTCATTCAGAAAGGAAGTGGGGGTGTTGCTTGTTCACCAGGTACATGATGATGAAAACGGTTGGGGGGAGGGGGTGTTTTCTCCATGAGACTGTCCGTCTTTAGCCACGAACAATAGAAATATGATTTTGCGTTATCAGGTCCCTGGCATGACGTCACACCCCATATACGGACGTGAAAAGGCTATTTTCAAAGCTTTGACAAAAATAGCTTGAATTTGTCACGAAACCTAATTTTCGAACCAGTTTGCGTTACTTTCCAATTTATTATTCATTTATATATTATGCCTATCATATTTCACTAGATACTTAAAATGATGGATGTTGTGCTTTCAATACAGTATTTGTTGGTGGTGGCTTATACAAGATCATGTTAATAACAGCTCTTATGCACAATATTTCTGTTGAGTATTGAGAGAATTAGAATTACCAACATATATAGCTTTTTTAAAAGTCTAGACAGATATAAAGACCCACATAAACAGCTTCATTATTAACTCTACACTCATACCATCACAAACCACAGTGTAATAACAGCTGAACACCAGTGCAGTGCTTGTTGGTGCAACACACGGGCTTTGTCTTTCTCTGTTCCCACTCACACACTTGCTCAGTCTAGAATAGTGACCTTGGGCTACATTGTTATTCATTAGTGGACAAAGGAGCGTTGACTGCTTTTCTCCTCCAATCTCTCTGGGACACAAAGCAGAAGTGCGTTGCCAGCGGCGTTCCTATCTCCTTAGAGTAATAAGCAGTGCTGTTTAAATCAACCAAGTGGCGAGATCAGACAGCAGCTGTTACAGATAAAAGGAAAGGTTCTTCATTTCTGTCTGTCAGGTGCTGAACAAGATCATGAACCAAAATATAAACAAATGAATTAGTTTTCTCATATCAGACTATTTTGACATGGACTTAATAAGCAGCTTTCTGGATTAACAAGACCCCTATCACCATTTTAGGAGCTTATACTACTTATCTTTTTGGTGTAAGGTTATTCTAGGAAAAACCCATGAATAAATTTTAGAATTGCTAAACATTGCATTGTGAAAAGATAGCTAAGTTTGGATTAGTGACAGAGGAGCTTTTTATACGCCCATAGAAAGGCGAACGTATTACGGTAAAGCCTTTGTCTGCCAGTACATACGTATTTGCATATGTCGGTAAACTTTCTCTTGTGATAGGGGCTGGGATGGTGTAGAGGCAGGGCAGCCGGCTCAGGACCGGAAGGTCCAGGATTCGATCCCCGATCACCGCATACCTCGTTGTGTCCCTGGGCAAGACACTTAACCCCGAGTTGCTCCCGGTAGGACTGGCTGGCGCTTTGCATGGCAGCCACCGCTACCGGTGTATGAATGTGTGTATGAATGGGTGGATGGTTGGTACTGTGAAGTGCTTTGG
>JARVLU010000665.1:5452336-5464251 GCA_031762415.1 Simpsonichthys santanae
AGTGTCTTCAGTAGAAAGAGAGAGACACGAAGAAACGATAAAGCCGATAAATGAAAATGAGGTTGATAATTTTCATTCATCGTGCGATAAACTGATTAATTTTTTTTATCGCGACAGACCTAATTTCAAAACGCGCTCAGACTGCAAGATTCTCATGAAGCTTCGCTGTCCGACTCATGGTACAGCCATTATACCTTCAAAATGAACACAATAACTATCTAAGCAAAATCACTGGACAGAACAGTGCCAAACACCTATGTAACTGAAATTATTTTAAAATTATTTACTGGTAAATATTACCCAGAAGACTTATCAAGGTCATGTCATGGAAGTCAAATATTACCGGTAAACTGCTGTAAATATTCATTAAATTAGTACCATTGATTTTTATTGGTAAACACTTTTGGTAACAACTGCAGTTTTTAAATATGCTTTATAAATAAATTTGAGGATGGAAGTGGGAACAGACATTAAAAAATGTATTAGTCTTGACTATCTGCTTTAAAAATAATTCTGACTAATTCTCCACCATATTTAAATACATAAATATATACGTAAATACATAAATAAGACGTTCAGGGGTACAAAGCGTGAGAAAAAAGTAGCGTCTTGTACACCGACAATTATGGTATACTGTTTTAACACGGTAATATGAGTTTGCCCATGTATAAATCATGTTTGTATTTTTTGGTGGTGAACCATGACTATAAGAGCCTTCAGCTTGGATAATATATTGTTTAAACCGCTGGTTTTGAAGACTCTACAGGATCATGTTTTGATTGTCTTTTAATGTTTATTCGTTAAACAGGAAGTGCATTAAGTACATCTGTGTTGCAGTGTCATTTATTTTTTACAGTCACTAGCAAAAACAACCATAAATACCAACACAACAACCCATCTGAACACAATCTTAAAAAGGCCACCAATTTCTGCCACAAGACTATCTAGCAGCCCCATGCACTCACTCAGCCTCTTGCATTTAAGTGCAAGAGTAACCCACAGAACTTACCATTTCTGTAAAATTTCAATATTTATTTACACCAAGTCATTTAAGTTAATTATCTAGATCTGAAGAGTTTTTTTCGGTGGGTCAGACGCATGGTAGATGGTATAAATTCCCATTGATTGAACTTGTAGCATTAAGCTAGTGCTATGTAAGTTTCACTAGCTAGCTCGCAACAAAGCTTGCGCTACCTTCTAAGTACTAAATAGTGCACTCATGTAGCATGCCGTCAACTGTCGACTGGAGCGACTGGGGTGGGGGTGTTAGGATGTGTGAGCAAAGCGGAGCATGTCTGTAGCATCCTAGCTAGCACATATGTACTGTTAGCGCTACATCAACATTTGACCAATGTAGCTGCCTGCCACATACACCAAGATGTACCCACTACAGGTGCAATGTTTGAACCTTCTTCATCCCTTGTGATTTTGTAGATATGTCATCATGATGCACTGCTTTCAAGAAACTCATTGCCACCAACAAAACTTACAGTATCATTTCTCCTGACTTTATTATGAGCCAGAATTTGGTCATGGCCCTACTTGTCTAGCTGATCTGATGGTCCACCTGCGTCCCAAAACTTTTTAACAAACCACACTGAAAATAAATAGTTTATTTTAATTAAATATGAAATAAGATTTAAATCTTGCATTTCAAGTGTGTTGAATGTATTAGCTTTCTTTGAAGGTGTAAAAGATCGTTAATGTTCCTTGCTGGGAATTTTTCTTTATTTCATCATTTCATGACGACAGAGGACATGTTAAGGTTGAAAACCACACATATATGAGGTACTAAATCCAGAATACTTGATAACTATTGAAAGAATGGTTATCTATAAAGAAATGATCATTTTCAGAATATATTTTGATTACTGTAACTTTAGAAATGACTAGGAGATGTACAGGTAAGTATTGTTCCTGCTATTTTCTAAGAAAGGTCCAAATTGCTAGTTTGTCCAAACCATATGAAACTAGATTTGCTATTCAAATAAATTCTAGAATCACTTGCTGTACTATACTCGCGTTTTTACAGCTGCAGTGTCCGTTTTAAGAAAACTGTATTCTAAAACGTTACACAACATGTCAAATTATGTGTGGCAAGAGCAGTTTCCACAAGTAGACCACCCAAGCCGGCGAAAAAGGATGTTTCCTGCACACAAAACACACCCAACATGTTTTTTTAGTGAGTACATGATCAATAATTGATCACTTAGGCTTGGCTTTACTACATACAGTCAGCAACTTCATGGTTACAGGACGGCGAATGTTAAAAATATCTTCTACTTCTTGAATATTCTGTTTCTCTGTTGCTCTGAAACATGCTGTGGTCTTCCGTTCGAGGACTGCAACGAGAAAAGAGCATTACTGTGAAATGAATCAAACATGACAGAATGATTGTAGGATTAATGAATCCTTCTCATCCTTCCGGGTGTCATTTATTCAGGCAGGAAAGTTTTGCTTTGGTGCATAATTTTGTTTGGAGTTTGTTATTTAGATTGAAGTTGAGGTTATGGAAGTGATGGATGATTGCTTCACTGAATTCAGCTGTTCATACAAACAGAGTCTATTAGAGTGATGCTCCAAATACTATCACATAATACTCAAGTGCCTTTGTGTACAGTATTCTCATGCTAGGCTAAGCCAAACCAATTTTACAATACACATCTACAAGAAGATACTGCTTCTTGCTTTTAGCCCAGATATAAGTGTCGTCATCACTGTATGTTTCCATGCAATGATGAAATTAGTTCTCTGCATTTAACCCATCATACCTGAGATACACCCAGGTGGAGCAGTGGGCAGCTATGTAAGCACTTGGGGAGCAATTACAGCTTAGGTTTGTCTTGCTCAAGGACGCCACATCATGTGGGCATGGCAGGGAGTCGAACCATGATTTTCAGGCACCGGGTCGGCTGCCGTACCTACACCAGCTCGGCCCCTCTAGGTATGGATGTGCCTGTGATAGATGTATAGATGTGAATATGCTGTAAAAACATCTGAAACATTTCAACTCTTTGGCTAGAATTTACCAATAATTGCCAAATAAACTTGTATATTTATACATAAAAGGAAATGAGTACATTATTGTTTAGTTTGGGGGAGGGGACTTTGAGTATATCTTTTTGGCAACATTTAGCTCCCAGTGACTCTAATAAAGCAAGTGTAAGATTGTATTTTGAAAGAATGAGAGATGCAACATTTAGTTATCTCACTTACATTATAATTAAAAAAACTAATTTAGTTCTGAAGTCTTTTTCCAAGTTTATTTAGACTTTTTCCCTTTGTTGCCCCCCAAAATTAGTTAATTAAAGGCTCATTATATTTACTTTTAAGTTGTCTAAGTTTGTCGCTCGTTGGACTGGGATGGTTAGAGTTTAGTCCATCTATCCATTACCTTTAACCGCTTCTTCCTTTTTGGGTTGCGGGGATCACTGGTGCCCATGTCCAGCCATCCCTGTGTAAAAGACGGGGTACAACCTGGACAGGTCGCAAGTCCATCTCAGGGACACATAGAGACAAATGAGACAAACAACCATTCACGCTGTCACTAACACCTAGGGACAATGTAGTTACCAATCAGCCTAACATGCATGTTTTTGGTCTGTGGGATGAAACCGGAGTACCCAGAGACAACCCATACATGCACTGAGAGAACAACTAAACTCCACCC
This sequence comes from Simpsonichthys santanae, assembly GCA_031762415.1. Lineage (NCBI taxonomy): Eukaryota > Metazoa > Chordata > Actinopteri > Cyprinodontiformes > Rivulidae > Simpsonichthys > Simpsonichthys santanae. Next base: position 5,456,007 of record JARVLU010000665.1, read on the forward strand.
AGAAAGGTCCCGGGCCGGGATTTGTCTCCCATCACAAAGAAGAGGGAGAACTGAAATAACTCTGTCCGTCTGTCGTCTGTGCATGTTGTGAGCATGACTTGGAAAAATAAGCGAGGTACAGACTTCCATTTTTGACATGTGGCTACATCTAGGCATAAGAAAGCTTCCATTCAAAAATTGGGTTGCTATGTAAAAATCCAAGATGGTTGTTACCATAAATGTCTGTCCATGTTGTGATAACTTGAAAAATATGTGAGGCATCCACTTCCATTTTGGTGAGTTCATCTAAACAAGAAAGGTCACTGTCAAAATTGGTTGGCCATGTCAAATCAAAGACGACCACCACCATGTACAAATGTAAACTGACCACCCTATCATTTGAGGAAACCATCCATCCATCCATCCATCCATCCTCTACCACATATTGGGTTGCAGAGGCAACTGGTGCAGGAGAGAAACCCAGACACCCCTCTCCTCTGCAACACTTTTCAGTTGTTCTGGGGGACACCAAGGTATTCCCAGGCCAGAGAACATATGCAATCCCTCCAGCAACTTCTGGGTCTTCTCTGGGGCATTCTACCAATGGGACATGGCTGAGAAAGCCTCTAAAGGGAAGCCTTCAGGAGGCATCCTTATCAGATCTCTGAACCACCTCAACTGACTCTTTTCAATGTGGAGGAGAAGTGGCTCTACTTCGAGCTTCCCCCGGATGACAGAGCTCCTTGCCCTATCTCTTAAGACTAAGCCCAGCCACCCTGTGAAGGAAGCCCAGTTTGACGTGGGATCTCGTTCATTTAGTCGTGATCCAAACCTCATGACCACAAGTGAGGGTTGGAACGAAGACAACGTTGAAATCGGTTGATAGATATTATTTAATGTGACCAGATAAGGTAATTTGTTATTACTACAATCCAGGAAATGATTTATCAAGTTGCATCAGCCAAAATGGCATAACCAGACCCAAAACTGTCTTCATGTCACCAGATTTCAGCTCCTTACTGGGTCAGTGTTGAGGGTTATGATATGGAACATCAACATACCACCTGCTATTTAATTTGAATGGCTACAACACTTGTAGTCGATCTTATCAAACATGATTCAGCCTTATTTAAACTCTGTACAAGCATGATGCTAACAGGAAAAAGAGGTCTATAAAAATGAACTAAAACCTACATATTTGTAGGAAATAATTCTCTACTACTCCTCTTCGTAAAATCATTTTTTTAGCTTTCGGATTGCGTCATGGAAATTGATATGGGTTGATTACTTTTAATTTCCCTGCCTGTTCTTTATTTTCAGTCCTCTGTAAGTTTCTAATTTATTTATTTTTCCCTTTCCCTGTTTTGTTGTTGCTGTTAATGTAATCGGAGCCTGAAGTGATTTTCGCTCTGACATTATGATTCAAGGAGCACGATGTGAGCTTAAGTGATTCTCATTCATCCTAATGATCACCATTCTCCTGAGTAATCCTATTCAGCAAGCGTTTAGTGACGCTTGTTCTGCCGAGGTATTTTTAGCCTGCAGAAGAACGTCTGAGGGTTGAGTGCAGATGTTCTAGTCAGTTGTAATATTTTCAGCCGGTTTGTACTTTGACAGGGACTGAATGCACCGCAGTGTCGAATTGCACAAAGTGGAAGTGCATCTGCACACATCCAAGCTCTTTTCCTTATTCTTTCTAATAGATGGTGTTTGTTGAGTCTTTGGTTGCTCTTTCAACAATCGAGTATGGTTAACCAACCACAAGTTAAAAGGAAGTGAACATCTCGGCTTCAAAATGAGTGCATCTAAATTTAAAAAGCTGTTTGGAGTTTTGACACAATAAGTAATATTTAGACTATAAATTCATTGAAATCTTGAATATAAAGCAACATTTTTGGTGGATTTTGTTTGGCATTACCAATTTGAAGTATTTGTTAAAAAGAAAGCAACTGGATGCCTTTTCTTTTTCATTGAAGCCACGTGATCTCTCATCTAAAATGCTTCTTAAGGTCTGATTCTGGGTTGGGAGTTCTTGACCTGTAGGTCAACGTTGAGACAATAACACTTACCTAAATCACTAACCCATCCATTTATCTTGAGTGTTTTTATCCATTGTTCCAAAAGCTGTTGACCAACTCATTCATTCATTCAACCTTTATTTAGACAGGTTAATCCCATTGAGCCTCGGGGACTCATTTACAAGAGAGATCTGATTTCTTAACAAAGAGTGATGACAGTGGAAAACAATGACAATAGACAGGAACTTAGCAGATGTTTAAAGCCGCTTAGTGAGGTCAAGGGCAAGAGCTTCAGATCTTTTTGCAAGATGGTCCAGGAAACAGGAGCGGAGTAGGAGAAGGCCCTTGTGCTAAGTTCAGTCCGCACTGAGGGGAAACATCATGTAATAATGTCCTGAGAGCGCACGTTGTAGCTGCACTAACGCAGAGACATGTAGGAGGAGATGTATGAAAGCAGCAGACCAAGAAGTGATTTAAAGATGAAAATGTACCAGTAGAAGTCTGTTTGAAATTAATGATGTCGTGAATATAGGGTGCAGTGGTGGGTACGATAATCACAGCCAGTTATGAATCTTAGTGCACCGTGGTAGACAGCATCCAACATCTGCAGGTGTTTGTAGGAGCGTTCATGTAGATAATGTCACCATAATAGAGGGAAGGAAAGTCGCAGTTACAAGGTGTTTCCTAGCATTCAGAGTTAGACAGGATCTGTTTCTGAAAAAGAAACTCAATTTAACTTTCAGTTTCCTTGCAAGTTTTTCCACGTGAAGCTGAAAAGACATGTGTACATGTTTTTAAAGAAAAGCCAAGGTTGCATCATAGGTTTTATATCGGTGAAAGCTACAGTTACCTTTAACGTCATCGTCCACCATTGAATGTTTTTGCCCATGTGTCCATAGGTAAGCCAAAACTCTCAAGGAATCGTTGGACAACTTTAAACGAAACTTTTAAAAAGGTCGTCATTGGGTGTATGTCTTTAACTGATTGACTTATCAGTCTTGGCTACAAGTCTGTCATCTCTCAACGTAGTATTGGTTCTAATCACTGGCATGAAAGATGGAGGGTGACATGCATTATTTATATGAACGCTAAAACTATTTTAAATTTACCCATCGAAAGGTATAGTGATCATAAACCTTGATGTCTTGAACCACTTTGGCTGTGGCAGCTTGGGAGGAGTCAATGGAGGAGAGGACAGCCCCCAGAAACCATCTTATCACCAGTAAACTGGTTGGTCCACTGTAGGAATGTACTGCTTAGTGGGGGAAACAGTTTGTTTGAGACTTCTCAGACTGACAAAGCCCTTCGGATGGAAGACGAAACGTCTCAACAAGAAAAGGGAAACCATTCAGATGACCTGATTGAACATTGTTGGATGTTTTACCTGGATTATTGAGCATGAACATTCATGTATATTGGTATAGTTTCTGTAGGTCCATACATTTCTCTTGTCCTGCTCATAACTTCTGATCCGCGGCTGCGCAATCAAATTTAACAAAACTCCATACACATAGCCTATACCATCAATCCATCCATTGTCTTCAGCTTATTCTGCAGTCGGGTCATGGGGGCAGCAGCTTGAGCAGTGACGCCTCACCTCTTTCCACACCCACCTCTTCCAGCTCTTCTGGGAGGATTCCAAGGCATTCCCAGGTAATCTGAGAGACATAGTCTTTCCAGCATGTCCTTGGTCTTCCCTGGAGTCACCTCCCAGTTGGCCATGGCCAAAGCACCTCCCAAGGGAGGCGCCCAGGAAGAATCCTCACCAGATGTGCGAACCAACTCAACTGCATTATCACTCATTACCGCTTGTATATGCATCATCACCGAATGGAGTGTGATGTTTTGTTCAAGTAGTTGAAAAGTCGGGAAGGCGACAGACAAAATACTGTGACTTGGTGTTGTTTTTCTTGGTAGCCCCTGTATACTTGGTAGAAAAACACTCAGACATGTAATGGAGAAAACTCATATCTATAATTTTTCTTTCACTAAACAACTGAAATCTTTTGAAATTGAGCACCTATTTAAGCTTTAGTAATAGACTGCCAGGATCAATGGCTTCCAACAAATTTTGATGTTCACTGTGATATTTAGGTAAAAGTCCTTTCTGGAGAAATAAAGCAATTATTACAACTACACCAGTGTAGATCAATAACTGTAATTTATTTTATGGGTACCTTTAAGAAAATCCTAAACTTTTGCTGCAAATAAGCAACTTTTAGCTTTTTTTCCTCCTTACATTCTACTCATTTAGGAAACACCCGTCTCTTGCAAGATACCCACATAGTCTGCAAATTGAAGTGTAATCTTCAAAGAGTAAATAAATGTTTGCGTGTGTGTAAAATACACATACGATTGCTGTAATCAGGAAGTAAAATTACAGAATAGTCAGTGAAACCAATTTCAGGCTAACATTTAATGTTGTGCACTCATGTTTTGTTTGTGAACATTAGAAGAGACAGTGGAGCGAGAGACGAGAGGGGATGTAAGTTTGAGTTGGGATGAATCGGACGGTGTCGGAACAGAAACCGGTAATTTGATGAGGATAAGGACTGAATAAGCCTCGTTAGGAAGCCAATTAAGAAAATCTGAGCGACATATTAAGGGCAGAATAGTTAATACAGTACAAATTGGCTGAATTAAATTAAGATGTAATTTTAGTGCTAAAATGTCTGACAAAACAGTTAAAGGAGAGGCGTTGATGGTACAGCAGTAAAATATGACCTAATTTACTTAGAAAGCTACGTTAAAAGAGATTCCCTTTTTCTTTAGCCAACATTAACATTATTGTTCTTATTTGGGGTAAAAGATTGAAAAATATTATACTGTTGATGCAGAAGGATTTGGACACTGCTTAATACTCTTATAATGGGAATGTAAAAAAAATCACATTTTTATTTTTTAAGTAGTTTTTTACACTGTAAAGCAATTTTTTTATCTATTAATTTCATTTTTAAAAATAATTTACATACACTGAACAAGAACTTGTTTATCCTCCCCCATTTTTCATAAGCTGAACTCAAAGATCTAAAACTTTTTCTTTGTACACAATATGACATTCTCTGTTAAATATTGTTCACACATGTGTAAATTTGTGTTTGTGAGTTCTTCTCCTTAGCTGAGTTAATCCATCCACCTCACAGGTGTGGCATATGAAGGTGTTGATTAGACAGCAGTGCCTTAGGCTGACCACAATAAAAGGCTACTATAAAATGTGCAGTTTTACCGTTTTGGGGGTCCGGTGGTGCCAGAAAGCCACCAGTCTCTGGTGTGACCACCACCAACGCATCTTCTTAGAGTTGATCAGGTTGTTGATTGTGGACCGTGGAATGTTGCTTCACTCCTGGCTGGGTTAGGGTTAGGGTTAGGGTTAGGGTTAGTGACTGTACGAAGGGGCTGGATATTGTCCGGAACTGGAATAAGCTGCTGTATGTACCGATCCAGAGCCTCCCAAAGGTGCTCAATGGGTAACATGTCTGTTGAGTATGCTGGGAAGTTTTCAGCTTCCAGGAATTGTGTATAGATCATTGCAACATGGCTCTGTGCATTGTCACACTGCAACATGAGGTGATGGTTGTTGATGAATGGTGCAACGATGGGCTTCAGGATCTTGTCACGTTATCGCTTGTTATGGTTTCTGACAGTTTGTGCACAGAAACCAGTTGTTACAGCTCTGGGTGGCCGCCGGCCAGTCTCAGATGATCTTGGTGGTGAAGATGCTGGATGCGGAGGTCCTGGGCTGATGTGGTTGCATGTGATCTGCGGTTGTGAGGCTGGTTGGTTGTAGTTCCAAATTCTCTGAAATGTTTTTTTAGATGGCTTTTGGTAGAGAAATTAACGTTCAGTTCTAGGGTGACCGCTCTGGTGCATTTTTGTAGACAGCATGCCAGTTGCATTCTCGCTCAGATCTTGTGGCATCTGTGGCATTGTGCTGTGACTAAGTTCAAATTCAAGGTTCTTTATTGTCATTTGCATCACGTCTCTCTTGTAAAGGAGTCCCTGAGGTTCATTGGGATTAACTTGTATAAACAAAGGTTGAATGAATGTGGTACATGAGGTGGAACAAAACTGAGTACACTTGGTCCCAGTTACACCCATTAATAGCAAAAATATAAGGTGTAAAAGAAGCAGTACTAAAGATCTAAGATATAATCCAAGAAATACACTAAACCCTTAATAATGCAAAACAATATGTGAAACCGCAGCATGTTGCAATGCACGCTAATGCACACGGTACAATAATCATGCTGTCGAACCAGCATCTTGATGTGCCTTACCTGTGAGGTGGATGGATTATCTCCACAAAGGGGAATTGCTCACGGACACAGATTTACACAAATATGTGAACATTATTTTAGATAAAAAGACTTCGGTGTAGAAAAAGTCTTAGATGTTTGAGTTCAGCTCATGAAAAATGGGACTAAAAACAAAAGTGTTGCACGTAATGTACATTTTTGTCCAGTGTATTTAGCCAGTTTTTAATTGATATTATGAAAATATTTTCCTCTTTAGTCATTTTATTTTATGTTTCCTGTTAGGTTTCTGATTTCTTTTTAAATATTTTGTACCTTTTTGGCATTTAAATTAATGAGAAGTTGCTTTTAAACATTAATTCTGACGTAAGACTGTATGATTTAATGTTTATAGATTTCTTCTGACCATTTTTAGTTTAAATTCTGAGGGATTTTTTAACCAAATCCATCCATTATCGTTTACCCGCTACTTCCTTTTCGGGTCACGGGGGTCACTGGTGCCCAGCCATCACTGTGCGAGAGGCGGGGGACACCGTGGACAGGTCTCCAGTCCATCACAGGGCCATGAACCAAATCTAGTTATTGAAAAAAAAAAAAAAAAGCCAAACAACTTTGAAGACCTGTTCATTATTGATGCACAGTTCCTTCAAGATAGTTGTACACCTTTTATTGTTGCCTTTTTCTTCTTCTTACAAATCGTGTTCATTTCCTAAAACTCTTGAGTCACTCTCATTTTATAATAAAAACATGGCAAACGAACACTTTTCTGTCGACAGACTCAGCCATCTTGTTAAAGGACAGGAACTAAACAGGACGTGACCGCAACATAAACACATTTTTCATGCATGTTTCATGTATTTTTTACACGCAACCACTTAACCTACAACTCCTTCTAAAAGACTTGTTCAGTACCATTCAGGGCGCTCCACATTTGAGCTTGTTAATGGAAGAAAAGGAGTTTACCAATGAATTGTGCATGATCTGAAATTACCCTAGATGTTCTGTAGCGTGTAAAGCCTGTAAAAATCTACAAGAATGGCTAAATTGACGGGGACCTTACTGGTTTTGTAAAGTATTGTTATAATGTAGGCTAAAACATCACGAGACAGCTCTTTACCTTTTGTACAAAATCAGTCAGACACCAACGCAGGTTCATAATGCTGAGTAGAACCAATGGTTTGTTTTCTTGGCAGAAGAATGTTAGTTTAATTATTTAAAATTTATTGACCAGACTCATTTTAGGGAAACTGTGTTGAATTTTGACCAAACTGATGAGAACCAAACCTTTTGACTTAAAGCTGAAGTTGATCAAGCATCTTTCTACCACAGTTAAGGGAATACTTCTTCCTTTGGGTCAAGGGGGTCACTGGCGCCCATGTCCAGCTATCACTGTGCAAGAGTGCTATGTGTTGTCATTGTATGTTTCCATGCAATGATGAAATGAGTTCTCTGCATTTAACCCATCACACCTGACATACACCCAGGTGGAGCAGTGGGCAGCTATGTAAGAACCAGAGTCAGAGCTTCTTTACTTGTCATTCACACCACATGTGGTACATGTGGTGGAACAAAATTGTGTTCACAGGATCACAGTTGCATCCAACAATACAATGTAAAAGAAAAACAGTAACATCTAAGATATGAACTAAGAAAAACATTAACTAAAAATACACCAAGCACTAACAGTATAAAAGCAATTAAAAAACAATAAAAACAATACGCGGAACAGCAGCACGAACATGAGTTTGTGTGAGCAGATGAGCACAAATGAACAGAGCAACATGAAACAGATCAGCAGCAGCATGAAACTGACCAGCAGCAGCATGAAACTGATCAGCAGCAACATTAAACTGATCAGCAGCAACATTAAACTGATCAGCAGCAACATTAAACTGATCAGCAGCAGCATGAAACTGACCAGCAGCAGCATGAAACAGATCAGCAGCAACATGATGTAATATTTCACAGTGATTATTCTGGTTAGATGTTCATGAG
>JARVLU010000665.1:5464351-5474564 GCA_031762415.1 Simpsonichthys santanae
GAAGTCCACAATCATCTCCTTTGTCTTCTTCACATTGATGTGAAGATTGTTCTCTTTGCACCAGCTCTCCAGGTGTTCCACCTCCTGCCTGTAGCTGGAGAAAACCCATGCATGCACGGAGAGAACATGCAAACTCCACCCGCAAAGGTCCCAGGCCAGGATTTGATCCGGCAACCTTCTCGTTGAGAGGCAGCAGCTCTACCAACTGATCAACCGTGCCACCCTACACAGGACCCTATGTTAGTAAATCCAATCTATAGGTAAAAAGCAGGAGAGTACCTGCTGATACGTGTGTACAAATGATGTAAATTAAGGCGTCTACTTTGGTCATAAGAGAAGTTGGACTTATTCAAAACGTCTGTTTTATAGGATTTTTCCATAATTTCAAAACTTTACCTAATTTTAAGCCTTGAGTTTATTTTAATAAACCATAGCTTCTTTAACTTTATTAACCTTTGTTTTATCAGGCAAGTTCCACTGAGATTGCAGATCTAGTTTGCAAAGGAGACCTGGGCTTGAAGGCTGCCTAACGTATGGTTTTGTACCGTGGGAGGACACCAAAGCACCCAGAGGAACCCCACGCAAACACAGAGAAAACGCAAACTCCACAAAGAAGGACCATAGGTCTAAACCAGAGACTGAACCCAGGACTTTTTGCTGTGAGGCGATAGTGCTAACCACTAATATTTTGTGCTGCCAAATGGCTTCCTTTAAACAGTTGCACTGAAAATACATCATGGGAAAAATATTAAAAGCATCAACAACATGATTTCTTCCACAAAGGGATAATGATCATTAAAAAAAAACACCACAATATGACATTTAAAGGAAGCTGAAGGTTTTGCCATGGACTTTAGAAGATAACTGGATGCAAGACTACCCAGCAATACCATACGGCCATGTTAACCTATAGATGACAAAATGTACTTTCAACATAATGTAAAGTTTTTGGCTTTTCCTCCAGTTTGCCTGTTGAAATCAACATTATTGTACTTAAATATGACCATTTTTAACCTTATCATTTGGAAATCAGCCCCACTGTTTCAGTCACAGGAAGTCTGCATGCAGATACACACATGAACATGGAGTAAAACGAAAGAAAATCCCCAAGACATCACATGTCCAAGTAATGCTATAAAATGTCTTAAAGAAGCTCCCAAAGTTTCTCAGCAGATTTAAGCTGCCACGGTTGCTTCTGTCTCTTTATGTAATCCCAAAATGATGATAAGCTTGAGGCTCTGGAGGGACCGTGCCATCTGTTGCAGGATTCCTTGTTCTTCGTGGCTTGGATTGTACGTTTGGGGTCATTGTCAGGCTGAAGAATGACATGAGAGCTGATCAGATGGCTGATGGCTTTGAATGAAGGAGAAAAGACTGAAACCTCTAAGGAGATGAAACGTACTTAACAGTTGACGCGTATCTATATCTAATGGCTTAAATAAATTTACTTGGTATACACATACACTCTAGGGTTATAATTCCTTGAAGGAAGGTATATCATCTCGTTTCATGCTAGTTTTAAAAGAAAATCATCTTATGTTGAAAGGGGACAGTTGTAGCTGCTGTATGAAAAATCACAAGACATTACATTACACTGAGTTTTTGTGCTAGCTGGATTGGCCGTCTTTAATTGAATTGACTAAAAGTTCAGATGTAGACGTGCATAAAAAGTTTCATTGACCTCCATCCAGCGGTTGATGTGGTATTTTGCTAACAGACACTGGCAGAAACATTCCCTGCCTTAAGCCATTTGGCTTTGGGAAATATTCAGAGCCATCTCGCCAGAGAAACGAAGTGTTGATTGAGACAAACACTAAGATCTGTGTTGGGGGAGCTGTTCATTCTTGCTGACTGGAGCGCGTCGTTAAGTAAAGAAGTCTTTGCCAGCTGGCCTGCGGTTAGTGCAGTTTGACATATGATGCAGCAAAAAGCAACCCCCGTAACCACCATCCTTGTAAATAAATGAGCGTTGGCATTTATTCATTCCCATCCATCAACTCTTTAAGGTGCAACAATATGTACGGGTGGAAGGGCATTTCATTGAGCGAAACTCCTTTTACACGAAGGCTGTTATGTAAGAGGATGTGCATTGTTGTGTAACAGATCACTGTGAGCTGATCTTGATTATCTTTAAGCAAGCTAATGAGAAATCAAAGAAAATCTGGCAGCTGTAACGGCAGTCTGCTAGATTGGTTATGACAAAATCAATTGCAGAGGTTGTAGTGTAGAAAAATGATCTGCAGAGTTCTGATATCCAGTATAGGCTACTATACTGTTTTGTGGACTCTATCACACAAAGTGACTGGCTAAAATGTACATAAATATGCCACAACTGGAAGAGTCTTTGCTGGTTCTTTGACAAAAGTACATTTACGTTTTGTCCTTCTTATGGCAGGTTGAGTTGTTCATGCATTAGCTCGGTAATACTGAAGTGGTTGTTGTCCTCTAAGGACCAAGTCTAAGGCCCTCCTCACACTGGCAAATTTAGAATACTGTACTTCCTTTAATGGGAAAGCAATAATTACACTGCTACTTGTGTAGTACTCGGCAAATATGTTGTCAAGAAGCTTTCCTGCACCCTCGCCAGGATCCAAATGGTTGCCTTGTCACAGCTCTCAGATGTCGTCGTCAAAGTGCAGCTATGAAGTAGATGATCAGACCCTGCTAGCATCACACTGGTATACTACGTCTGTGCTATGTTGTTTCTGTGACTTTTACAATCCGCGTCATAGCTTAGGCTCCACCCAAGATCCTAATACAATGCAGATGCAACAAATTATGTGAATGCTCAGTCCTGGTCCTTGAGGGGCCACAATCACCTGGTCAAGGTCAAAAATCAAGGTCAAAGTTAAAACGATGTATTTTTTTCATCCTGACCATAACTTTGGATCCACTCACGATGATTTAAGGAAACTTGATGCACATTTGTGCCACCAATACATGTCAGGTAACGTTTTCACTACCCCCTGCTCATAGATCAAGGTCACAAATCAAGGTCATAGTTAAAACGAGGCAATTATTTTCATCCAGGCTATAATGTTGGATCAGCTCAAGATGATTTAAGGAAACTTGATGCACAGTTGTGCCACCATTACATGTCAGGTAATCTTTTCATCACCCCAGCTCATAGGTCAAGGTCAAAAATCAAGGTCAAAGTTTAAAAAAAATTCCAACCAGACCATACAGTAACTTTGGATCAGCTCAAGATGATTTAAGGAAACTTGATGCACAGTTGTGCCACCATTACATGTCAGGTATTCTTTTCATCACCCCAGCTCATAGGTCAAGGTCAAAAATCAAGGTCAAAGTTAAAACGCTTTTTTTCCCCAACCAGACCATACAGTAACTTTGGATCAGCTCAGGATGATTAAAGGAAACTTGATGCACAGTTGTGCCACCATCAGGTCATCTTTTTCATCCCCCCAGCTTTCAGGTCAAGGTCACAAATCAAGATCAACAGTTGTACAAGGTTTATGCTTGTCTGGACCATTGCTATGGATTGCTGTGTAATATATAGTTTGTCATCAGCACGTTTTTAGTTTTGTTGCGGAATATTTATCCTTTCTGATTTGCTCTGTCTACTTCCCATTTTATTTTCCAAATTTCTCTGGTCATCTTTCATACCTTGTCTCTTATATTGAAATTCACTTATGTGACATCTTCCTCAACATTTACACTATTTATTCCCTTTTGTTCAGGGTCAGAACCTTTCACTGTTCAGTTATTTATAGATTTTATGTTCCTGCAAAGACAGATTTAGGTATGTTGGGGGCATTTTGACCCCAGGCATGACTTTTACTGTAGTTTATTTCCTTATACTTTGTGGGAAAACATCCACTTGTTTTGAAGGATGAGTAAAAGTGAATGTGGAAATGTATAAATACAGCTGCACACACACAGAGAAAACTACTCGCACACGGCATGGATTTGTTTCCTCTGTGATGAGAGGGATTATGGGATAAAGGAGGCAAGGCCAGCGCAGTTTAGTTCAGTTTGGGACCAAAGCTTCTCCCAGCAGCAGCACAATGACAAATACAGATGAATGTCTGGCTGCACACAGGGGATCTGCACCACTGGTAACACCACCACCACCGTGTTTAGACCTACCAGAGCCTCCAACTGGGGATCGGGAGTTGCAGTATGTTTTTATTTTTTTTTTATTTTGGAGGACTTAATTCCAGCCAAAACAGAAGCTTTAAAGTAAATACCATGGATTGCATAAGAACGGAAAGGAACCCAGCTGTGGTGGAGGGATTCTGCTGCGTTTGAGGATACCCTGAACGTCAACTGATTATTCTAGTTCATTGGAAATGAATTGCTTTTCACAGTTTCTCGTTAATGGAAGCGTGGAAATGTTCCTCTTTTTGTCCGACGCTGGTCAGGCTTGATATTCAAGGACAGTTTTATTGTCCATATACTGACAATTTAATCTTATAGACTTTGAGGTATGGCATGATGGAATGATGCATCCACCCCATGAACAGCACCACGAAGGGATTAATCGCCTGGATTGTTATGGCAATGACGTCCTTTTATAGTATGGATTTTTTGACTATTTTAATTGTTTTTGCCCTAAATGAGACTCCAGATATTGTAACTGTGCAACCTAGATCTTGTGTTTCTAATTGAAAGAATGTGCATCAACTCTTTATTTGACTCAACATGGTTGCGTTATGATTTTTTGGAAATTTCTGCTACGATGAGAACACTTTCTTGACCTGTCTCGATTCGTTTTCCCCATCCCGAAATGTGCCCTGGCGTAATCTGCGATAAGCGAGTCAGCTGTCACATCGGTGCTTCGCAGTGCTTGTGCAATGTTTGCACGACGTTGCTCGCATGTGCAGCCATCGATCGCCCAGCTACGGAGCTGTTATTTGAATTCAGTCGATCGCACTAAGCAAAGCTACATCGCACTGAGTGACTCAGAGTCGCACTAATTGGACTGAGAGGATTCTAACCAGCGGTGCACTAAGTGTGTCTCTGTGTACCTGTATCTGAGGCAGGGGGAGTCAGGAGTACAAAAACCTCTCAGTAAAGCTGACACTTTGTTGCCCCTGTGCAACAAATTCCATGTAATCCAGTCCTCCCCATGCTTGTTTTCACAGATGGATTAGTAAATTGGGTAATAAGTATAGTGATGCATCTTGCTTGGTTAATGCCATCTTTGTTTAAGATACTGAACCCCTTTTGTTTAAACATTGACCTTCTTTTCTTTTCTATGCCAGCCATAAAAATAAAACATCCGGCTGGCCGCCACCTGGCCCAGGTTCCTGGGGAGGGCTGCAGGGGTCCCAGTACAGTTGGGACAGCATGAACAATACGAGGGATGCCCGGGACTTCCTTACCAGGTATCTCTGATCATAATCTTTGCTTTGCAGTTGCTTATTCTTGCAAGAGCCTAATTTGCACTGATGTCAGAAGTTTAAATGATTATTCTCAGGGTCTAAATTGTTGCAGCACTTTCTACTGATATTGAGCTAAAGTTGGATGTAGGAGTAGCTCCACATACTTCGGGGGTGACGTCTCACAATATCGCATGATATTGCACATAGTTATTTTAAAAGTTTGACCAAAATGGCCACAAATTTGTCTTGTTTGTAACACACTGTATTCTTTTATTTATTGTGCCATATAAGAATCTTTTTTTTTTCCCATCTCTACCAGTCCACAAACATTTACCAGGTCCGGTATGCAGCCCTGGAATCCACAGTATGACCTTTATCAGAGTCAGAGTCAGAGTTTCTTTATTGTCGTTCGCACCACTTGTGGTACATACGGTGGAACAAAATTATGTACACAGGGTCCCAGTTACATCCAACAATAAAATGTAAAAGAAAAACAGCAATAATATCTAAGATATGACTTAAGAAAAACATTGTGGCCTGTTTATCTTTGGCAGTAGGTAATAACAACCACCATGTACTTAGTGGTCTTGGTTTAATTACATATATTTACATGATAGATATTCAGTCATCAGTTAACCTTGTAACTGACTGTTATTGATTCCACTTCTGAATTAATTTAACGTGCATCAAACAACTTTCTCTGCTTTGTTCCGGACTTTGTGAAATCCATTTTAACTCACGGTGTTGCTAAATCCTTTGAAGTCATCACGAGATAAGAATGGTTGTAATTATGCCAATTTAAAGTAAACAGTGTTGGTTATGATTGAACACATTAACACCTATGGTTGACTTATATTTGCTACACTGTCCGATGTGACAATGGGACAGAAAAGGACAATTTTATTTACAAAAAATGTGGGAAAAATTAGAAATAATGTTACATTTATGTTGTCTGGGACTTGTTTGATCATAGTATAAGAAATATTGCATATTTTTCCAAAAATCTATGCTTGCTCAAATTGCCATTGGTCATACTTTTTCATAATTTCACCTAAAAAAATACAGACAATAATTATGTGAGCAAACTGTAATTCTGCACATAAGAACATTTATATGGTCTATTTTGACCAGACGGTGTTGCATAATGGATGAAATGTCTGCCAAGGGAATTTGTGAAGCTGTAAAAGAAACAAGTACTGTAGAGACAGGAAGAATTAATCCACTTCACTTAAAGTGTACAGTATATCACTGGTTAACTCACAGGCACTCTGAATTTTTATTTTCAGTGTCTCTGCTCAGACAGACATCTGAGACTCCGCAAGATAGATGTTATTTAATAATACATTAACATTTAAGTGGCACTCTAACAGGAAGTGCATTGACGAAGTATGGAAAAGAAAAACAAAATTTGAAAGTGTATTGAAAGTTTATTGAATTATTTGGAAGTTTTACAAAAGACACTTGTATTGAATGTAAAAAAAAATGCATCTAAAGCTAAGCATTAAATGTCTAGATTGCTTTCCCTGCCCATGCATCAAGTACAGTTGGCCTAACAGTTTTCCAATACAGTAACTGGAAAAAGCAAAGAGCTTCCAGACTTCAGGTGTACACAGATCAAGCTGCCCTTGATAAAACAAAAGTACTCAGAGCAAACTTGTGCTACTTAAAAAAGTTTGAATATAAAGGACTACACAGAGTTTTGCAGTATTGAGACAGAATTCCTTCCATTTGTTAATTTATTCTGTCAGTTCAAGCTAGTTGAGAACTGGAGTATATCCCAGCTGCCACCAGGCCAGAGGCAGATTATACTGGATGTGTCCACAGTTCCAGACATGATAAATGTAGGAACCAGTTTTTCTCCATCATTTTTAGATGTTTCTAATTTTAGTGATATTACGCAGGTGGAAGAAGGAGGTTCTAGTAACATTTTTAATGTGGGGGATAAAAGACATGTCCTGATCAAAAATAATGCCGAGATTTTTAACATTAGAACTGTAGTTCAAATGAAAAACATCCAGAGGAAATAAAAGGCTGCAAAATTTATTTGCAAGATGCTCATGTCCAAAAACCAAAACCTCAGTCTTGTCTCTGTTCAGAAGGAGAAAATTAAGGGTCATCAAAGTTTTTATGTCTTTAAGACATGCTTGTAGCCTAAGTAGCTGATTGGATTAATTGAGTTTAATTGACAAATATAACTGTGTATCATCAACATAACTTAAATGAAAATTTATCCCATGCTGTTTCAATACATTACCTAATGGGTGCATAAATAAAGTAAAGAGTATTGGTCCAAGCACTGAATCATGAGGAACTCCATGCCAACTTTGGTGTATGAAGGTTCAATATTTTCATTTACAAAATGGAATATATCAAATAAATATGATTTAAACCATTTTAAATCTAAATATAAACTGGATTACCATAGTGTGAATGCTTAAGCAGACAAGCCTGAATATCCACAAACCCTTCGACTCTGTTATAGTCCAGTTTGTGCAGAGGTACAAGGACCCAATACCTTTGCCAGCAGCTTTAATTATCGTTATCTGTACATAATGATAAATGAAATCATCACCTCTTTTGCAATAAGAGACAGCCCCGTATTATCAGGAGGGTGGAGATAATGATAATGAACTAGCCAACTTCAAACAATGGGCTTCTAAAGAGAACATATACGTTAGATATAAAAGTTTGTTCCACTTTGAACATTAATTACTGTGACGTGATGAAGTTATCAGTGCACTTTTGTTTGGACTAGTCTGCAAATTTTTACATGTCCTTAAGAGACAGTTTGGTTCGAGATTACAAATAGGCGGCTTTTCGTGAATGCTGCAATTGAGGCAGTCCTTAATTTAAAGCTTCATTATCCGAGACAGAGCTGAAATATTTTAATTATACATTGCTATTTTAATTGTACCTAAATGAAACAAAGGTATTTTTACAGAGGGGAAGTGTTTAGCCTTCCCATAGCTTGTACATGGACATGGTTTTTAAAAAAATGTGTTATTGTTTGTAAGTTAAAGCTGTGGTTCCCAACAGTGGTCCTTGTGGAACGCCATCTTGCATGTTTTGCTTCTTTACCGGTTTTGACACGCCTGATTTGAGTGAATAGGTGATTAAAAGGCTTCTGCAGAACTTAGGGAAGTAATTAAATCACTGAATCAGGCATGTTGGAGGAAGAAACTGAAACATTCAGAATGGTGTTCCTCAGGGACCATGGTTGGGAACCACTGAGAAATGTCTCCGATTTTCCAGCCAGGGGTCCCAGAGCAGCTCCCTGGAGGAGGTCCATCTGGACGGTATCCCCCCGGCCCCTCGCCTGGTGGAGATGAGACGGGATCCCGTTTTGGGTTTTGGTTTTGTGGCGGGCAGCGAGAAGCCAGTGGTGGTGCGGTCGGTCACACCAGGTCAGTGAACAAACACGCACGAGTGTTCGGTTTTGAGCCAAACGGCTGCATTTTTGTGAGAAAGAAGATGAACAAACTGATGTTTGGGGTCCAGTTTTCCCCCCTGAAAATGTGTTGATAGCAAAATTGCGTCAGCTCCGTTGGCTGCACACACACACACGCACACACACACACCCACACACACACACAGTCCTTAAATGTCTCCATAATCAATCATAGCTGAATTTTAAGCACACAGCTGAACTAATGAAAATTCAGTCTTGAGTGTTTGGCCAAGGGAACAGGTATAGATGCTTGCACTCGTTACACATTACAAGAAATAAACACGTCGTTTGTCTAAGCCAGCACTCTGATATTTACAAAATGGTTCACTTACAGCCTTTAAGTATTCACATTTCTTCTTCAGCTCACAAACTAAATCTCTTCCCAATGAGGCACGCTAATCGACTGTGGCTCATTTACACGTTTTTTGCGTGTTCAGGTGGTCCGTCGGAGGGGAAGCTGCTGCCCGGCGACGAGATCATCATGATCAACGACGAAGCCGTCAGCTCGGCTCCCAGGGAACGAGTCATCGATCTCGTCAGGTAGAGACGCGACCCTCGAGCATGTTAAAAATAAAAGCAACATTTTGACTTTTTGTGCACCTGAAATGCTAAGGATAATATTTGAACTAAAAACATATATATAAAAAGGTACCAGTTATGTAGCAACTAATACCTAAATTTTTATTAGTAACCAGTTTAATTTATTCATAGATCATCTGTTTACAGCAGAGTGGTGCTTGGTAATTGCAATCTGTGTCCCTTTTTATGTCTTTTTCTAAATATATCTTCACTCAAAGCATCCAAGAATTGTTTTTTCCAACTTCAACAGTCCACTCAGGCTTGTTTCCAAAAGGCTTCAGGCTTGATGCGATGTCTATGTGTAGACTAATGAAGCTGCTTTTTTCTAAATTTGTTGGTGTAAAAACACAAAAATGTACTTTCCAGTGGATTTTTTGCAGTGCAGTCAAATGGTGCTCCACTACTCTGGAGTTTGCCTGATTTTTTCCCCCACAGGTCTTTTGCAATTAAATGCCTGATTGGATTTGTCTCACAATAAATTCTACGAGTGTTTCAAGTTTCTTGACATGAGCTATATGTACCTACTGTTGTTTTTGTGATACACTAAAAACTTAGGCAACAGGATATATTCTTCATCTTCTTTTGACAGCAAGTTGACCATCTCCATCTCTCTCTGTCCTCCATCTACCTCCAAATCATCTCTAACCACATCCATATATCTCCTGTTGGGCCTTCTTAAGTGTTTCTAACATCCTTCTACCAGTTTACCCACTGTCCCTCCTCTGGACATGTCCAAACCATCTCATTCTGTTCTCCCTAACTTTTTTAACTTTATCTCCCAGTTGTTCAACCTGTGCTGTACCTCTGATGATCTCATTCCTAATCTTATCCATCCTTGTCA
>JARVLU010000665.1:5489424-5500024 GCA_031762415.1 Simpsonichthys santanae
GCAGAGAGCAGCAGGAGGCAGAGAGCAGCAGGAGGCAGAGAGCAGCAGGAGGCAGAGAGCAGCAGGAGGCAGAGAGCTGAGATCATGACCTGCTGTGCTCTTTGAGAGTGTTTAGAGTTTAGAAAATTGTTAGGGACATTGCAAGAGTGTGGGCAAGGTTTAAAATGCCTTAATATATACTTGTATATTAAATACTAGTCAAAATGACTAAAATATACAAGCGCTTAAGAGTGTTTTTCCAGACTGGAATTGTAATGCATGTAAACCTTAATGTTTTGGGTGCAAGATATTCAAGTAGTTAGGAGTTACACTGTAGAAGAACAGCGGCCATCACAATCATTTGAGAAAACTATACTTTTAAGCATTATAAAAACTACAAAGCATAGTTTCCTCAAATTATTGGGGTGGTCAGTTTACAAATATAAATGATACAGTATTCCCTAATTTATCGTGGGGTTAGGGACCACGCCCTTCTGCAATAAGTGAAAAGCCAAGAAGTAGGGAAAGAGTAGTCCAAGTTCAAGTAAACATTATTGTCATTACTATCTCATGTGGTACATGAGATGGAACGAAATGATGTACACAAGTAGTAGCAGTAGTAGTATATTTTAGTACAAAGTACATTCTTATGAAATAACACATTAGTTCCAAACAGACAAGACAGACTCAGATTAGAATTATTCTTAAAAAAAAGTTGTAAATATAAAATTATGTTGAGCAGCTTGACTGTTGACCTGCACACACATTGGCTGGTAAAGTCAAAATTGACTTACAGTTTATTTAAAATAACCAAAAGCAACCCCTAAATGTCCTTATTCTTTATGTTGTTTTGAAAGTTTTTATCTTTTTAGTCTCTGCTGCATACTTATTTGTTGACCCCTATCTTGAAAATACTGCTGACCAACATATAGCACTTACATTAATGTCCTACCAGTGTTGTAAAATGTGGCTAAACGGTTGCAGTTTTGAGCCCTGAAAAAAAATCAGAACAACAAAAACAATGTTGATTTGGGTTAATAGTTGTGACATCAGCCAACTCGGTGTTGATTGTCAGCAAGTGTGTCTGCATGTAAAAATCAGTATCTAACCTCAGTTGCTACCCTGCTTTATGTTTGAAAACCAGTAAAATGTGTTAAACTGTTGATTTTCCCTGTGTTTATCTCGCCTCTAGGTGTTTACACATCTCAAGGTTTTAGCCCAGCGTCATCCTCAGATTCTGGCAATGAGACCAACTCTTCAGAGATGACCGAAATCTGCGAACTAGCCGCTACTCACAGGCTGCACGAAAGCCACATGCGTTTATTGGTGGCCACAAGGGAGGGATATCAACCACTAGTTGAGGAGAAAACTGAGTTTCCAGTCTCACCCAATTCGTGTAGCACAACAAATAAAAAAAATCATACCCCGACAAGAAGTCTTCATCCTCCAGCAGTACCACCAAGAAAGAGCCCACAGTTAGACACAACCCTCTCAGGGCAAGACAGATTGGAGGTGAAACCCCAGACTAGTCTTTCACTTACCCTCCAGCGTCCAAGTTCTACCACGTTAGGACTCAAGCATCATAAAAAGTCTGCAGACTCCAGTGGAAAGTACAACACCTTTAGCACAAGGGACGTACACCGAGGTGAGAGTAGTAGCAGACGGAACTATCTGGACTTGAACCAGCGTTCTACATTCTCTGAGCAAGATGAGACCCAAGGAAGACAGAACTCTTTTGTGGCTGAATGTTCTGCAGCCGAGAGCATGAGAGTGAACAGCCTTCCTCGTGAGCACTGCAGAAATTTACGCCCTTCTTCCATTGTTTCTGATCACTTCTCGGATGTGGGCAACATGGGGGATTGTGCCTCGGACAACGGTGCTACAGCGGCCGAGCAGGATGAACATTTAGTTGTAGCGTCGCTGCTGTCCCCATCCCGAAGATCCAGATCGTCTGACCAAGGGTCCGACACACAAAGCGACCATCAGACAATTTCAAGACAACAGAGTGTTGCGCGGTTGTGTGAGTACCATTTAGCAAAAAGGATTTCAAATTTGCAAGGAGAAGCCCACAGTTCTCTGCAAGGTTCTCTGTGCTCGTCTCTGGATGCTGGTGGAAGCACCAACAGTAGTGCATGTGCCACACCAACTGACTCTCCTCTCGGTCCCGGTGCAGTCCAGTCCAAACATCCCCGTTTGCAAAAGCACCCACTTTCAAGCTCTTCTTCCTCACTACTAAGAGCGGTAAACTATGAAGATAAACCTGGAATCCCACTTGGATTCCCTGGACAGAGCACTCAAGGCAAAGACCCCCATCCACATGCAGACCCTGCCCTACTTCGAAAAATGCTTCCCAATATTCACCCTCCTCTTGCTGGGATGGAATCAAACCGACCCTCCTCGTCTACTCCATCTAAGCATAAAGAAATGACAGGCGTAGGAAATAAGAAGCTACACAATGACATTAATGCAAAACAGGCCTGCTTTAAGGGACTTAATCCAAAGGAAGGGAGCGAGGCCTACAAACAACTGATTAACTATTTAACAGTCAGCCAGATGCATCAGGGAGGAAAGCTTCACAGCGCTGGAATGGGAGGGGCAGTGAAAAAAGACACCAGGCGCTTTATCACCAGCAACCCTCAGCTTGTTGAAATGGTTAAAAATAGGGGAAACGCCACCGCTCGCTGTCAATGTACGCCTTCTACGACATCATCTCCATTCGTCAGCCCTAACGTAGCAGCTCCTCACTCAACCACCTTGCAGGTAGCAACAAAATATCCACAGTCATACCATTCAGCCACACTTCCTGCTAAACTCAAGCGAAGTCCTGATCTTCATGCTCAGCGACGGAATGAGGGTTTAGATATTAGAAAAGCAACCTCTGAGAGGAGGAGCTCATTTTCTGGTCTGGAAAATGAACTTGGTGGAAGCGGCGTGGACCCAGAGCATTTTCTTTCACTCTATAAAAAGCAGGATTGCAATAACGGAGACGGGGCATTCAGTTCAAGTCAAAACTTTGAAGGTACCAATAATCGACCCCCACCGCGGTCAAGAAGCCAACCAAGTAGCAGCACAGACAACTGGTTCAAAACAGATCTGAGGTCAGTGCATCAGACTCACCTTTGTCCAAATGATTCTCTTTGTATCTCTGCTGCTCCCAGTTTGAGCGGCCAACGTGCAGACCTCAGTGCCATGTCGCTAGGGAGGGGAGATCATCCATCAGCTTTTGTCAGGCAGTCATCTAATAGCATTAGAGCTAATGTTTCATCTCCTGGACCTAATGTACAATATCCACCACCACCACCACCCCCACCACCTCCTCCACCTCTTCCCTCACAAGCAAACTCCATCTCCAGTAACTCAAGATGCCTGCAAGATCCCCTTAATTCGAGCCAGTTTCGGCAGAACCACATTCAAACTGTGACGCTACCCCTGTCACAAACGGATCCCTTCGGCAGTAGCATGCAACGAGGCAGGGAGCTCAAGCGCAGTTCAAGCAATGTGACTCCCAGTTCCGGAAGTGTGGAAGTTTTGTTTGACAAGCCCACACGCAGCCGGAGCCAGCAGCCCTTGTCAGTACCTGTGTCCCAGCAAGGTGACACGAAAGTTCAGCGGAGACCAACAAGGAAACGTCTCTCCAAGAGCTACTCCCAAGGATCTGTATCTTCTCACACCACATGCTGGTCTACAGGTAGTACTGTAGACAGTAGAAGAGCATCTGTTGCATTTCCATTACAGAAAGACTCAAAACACATGAAGGGCTCTCAAAAACTGGACACTAGTCCCTGGAGATGCAACGGGCCCTTTAGCTATTGTTTCTTTAAACGTAAGAGCGAAGGTGAAGAGGACGATACTGAGTGGGAGAGACCCAGAAGAATCCGTGGCGGGGTCAGTTTGGACAACAACGTTGCAGTTGCATCATCTGCTTCCCCCTGTGGTTCAGTAATAGATGCTGCAGGGGAGCAACTGTACGGAGAGGTCCTCAATAACATGAGCTTTAGTGACCGCCTGGCACGAATCAATGCTCTCAAGGACCACATGTATACCTTTCCTTCTGGCTTCAATGATGTCCGCCGTGATGCTAGTGAGCTCATTGCGCTTGTGAGATCCAGCATAGGCCGATGCGATCGGGGAATTCAGATGCCTATACAGGATGTGTCTCAGTACAAGCAGCTTCTGTCTGTTGAGTCAAAAGAGTTAGGCCGGGCTTGCCGACGAATGGCACAAGCCCACAGTAGTCCAGATGAAATGCTCCTAGCTGTAACATGTAGCTTTCAAGTGCTATGCTGCTTGTGTGAAGCTTGCATGTGTCTGGTTAGGGGACTCGGAGCCTCAGCCACACACCAACAAAGAGAGGTTGTCGCAAAGGTTGACGAAGTTGTTATGAACTATATTTGTTTGCTGAAGGCTGCTGAAGCTGCCACCGTAGGAGCACCAGGAGAGCACAGTGTGAAAGCCCTGGTCCGCCACTCCAGTACAATGTCAGCCATTGCTAATGCACTCACACGCTCCCTTAAAACGCTGCTAAGCAAATAGACTATAACTTGTGCTTTATAGTATGGCCTATGCAGTCAATAGAAGTCTGTCTTTAGGCACCAGTTTCTAGGTTTCAATGTCTAGGAGTGTCTTTATATCCAAAAATGTAAGACTTATTGCAGTTAAACTTAGAATTAAAGTTCTATAACATTTTAGAGATGAGTAAGTTGCTACTATAGTTATACAACTTGCTTTTTATGAAGCCTGCACTTGACATTTAATGCACTGTCTATTTACAAAGCCATATTGTCACAAACCTTTATGTAGCTACTAGATAAAGTACCCTTTTTTCCAGTGCAATACGTAACATGTTCAGAGTGTATATAATGTACATAAACACAACTTACTTATATTATGAGGTGGCACTTTCATTTCAAGAGCTCTTCACGGTTTGTTTTAATATTTTCTCCAAGTGAAACCATTTCCAGTGCAGTCAGTTCACTATGTACAGTTTTATTCAAAACATTATCATTATGATTGTAAGAAAATGGTGAACTTAGAAGTAAAGTGTGTCACTGAAAGTATTGCTTTAAATATTGAGTTATATTTCTAAATGACTTGTAGCATCACAGCGCACTTTTGTTGCAAGACAGTAGGAATTTGTTATTTACGTAAAAATACGATTGCAATGACCATTTTGTCATGTGGATTGTTTTCTATGGGTAATGAGGGAGATGTAAAAAAGTATTTCCTCCAAAATATAAAACTAAAGTTTAAAAATAACATCTAGTGTATTTCATGTTGACCACTGTTGATTGCATCACATTTTTATTTGTGGTTTTCTGTTTGGGAATGATTTGTGCTTACACAATGTCTTATTTTACACCAGGATGCAGTAAGATTTCTGGAAAAAGAAGAAATTAAAATGGTTTTCTTTGTTTTTTTTTAAATAAATAAGATATTTTACAAGTGTACATTATTTGTCTTCTGATGTGTTTAGAGAGTTTCTGAATGCCATCCAGCCATCATCCATTCATCTATTGATCCATCCATCAATCCAGCTATCCATCCATCCATCTATTGAGCCATCCATTAATCAATCCATCCATCCATCCATTAATCAATCCAGCTATCCATCCGTCAGTTTATGGATCCATCCATCAATCAGTCAGTCCATCCATCCATCCATCAATCCAGCTATGAATCCATCCATCTATTGAGCCATCCATAAATTCATAAATCAATCCATCCATCCATTAATCTATGGATCCATTCCACCCATTTATGGATCCATCCTTCCATTTATGGCTTCATCCATCCATCCATTTATGGCTCCATCCATCCTTTTATGGCTCCATCTGTCCATTTATGCCTCATCCATCAATCAATCCATATGTCATCCATCCATTGATCCATCCATCCATTAATTCATCCATCCATCCATGGATCCATAACTCAGTCCATCCATCCATCTATCCATCCATCCATCTATGGATACATTCATCCATCACTCCATGGACTCATCCATCCATTGATGGACCCATCCATCCATCCATTGACTCATCCATTTATGGATCCATCCATCCATCTATTGATATCCATGCATCCATCCACCCATTTATGGATCCGTCCATCCCACTCATCCATCCATCCATCCATCCATCCATGGATTATGGACCATGGAGCCATGGTCAGGATTTGGAGAAAACAAGACCAGGAGGTAATCCCATCATCCCAACAACACACACCTGGGTGTCCAGCATCTCCTCCCAAAGCAATGTCCTTGGGAAATCTGCTGAGAGAGGAGTCCAGGAGTCATCTTAATCCCAATCAGATGCCTGAACCACCTCAGCTGATTCCTTTTGATGTGGGAGCATCACCTCAAATCCAAGCTCCTCAAAAAATGGAGCTCCTAACTTTATTTCTAAGGAGGAAACTTGATTTTGTGGTTTGTATCCAGGAACTCACTCTTGTGGTCACGATCCATGACTATAGGTGAAGATTGTAATTAAGATGAACTAGCAAATTACATACACATTTAAATAAAAATACTCATAATGGAGGGCAAATATAAAAAAAAAAAACATTTCAAAATATTACGTTTTCCTCAAATTTATATCATTGTTGCACAGGCTTTTGAATGTGAAACTGATGCTACTTGGTGACAAAACGTGTACAGTACAGTAAAGCTGATAAGAAACTACAGTATCTTGATTACATTATACAACAATCTGCCATAAAAGGGCGGGACCGGAGGTCATCTGTTTAGCATATTAGGCGCGTGCTGTGACAAGTGAGCCAATCAGATTCACGTATGCAGCAAGCTGCGCTCGCGCGGTAAGTTGTCTCGCGCGCCTCGAGCGCATTGTTGTTCTGTCATGATAAAAGTTTCAGGCTGTCAGTTTGTGTTTGCTTCGGAAGACTTCCACGAACGCTGCGGGCGTTTTCTCCTTTTATTTATTTAAATTTTATTTAGTTTTCTCAAACCAGAAGAAGACGGCGCTGGGACGACACCCAACGGAGCTGCCGAGTCCCCTCAAAGCAAACTGACTGCGGAGAGAAGTGAGCAGCCGCCCCGCGGGGTTTAAAGTTCATGCTAGCGGCTAATACAATTAGCAGGTAGGTTTGGTAACAATGGCAGCTCTGTGTCATCCTCGACGCGCCTTGGTGGAAATACCCGCTCCACAACCCAAAATCGCAGGTGGGTCCTCACTTTGTTTTTATTAGTTTTAGCTTTTAAAACTTATAACTGCACCGTAAACTCCACATTGTGCTAATGCTAACGTTATCTCGATGCGCGCGCAGCGACGCCAACGGGTTTAATTGAATTATCTTTATTTGTAACAGGCTACAAACAGAATACATTAAGTTCACCGGTCTGTTCATGCTGGTGTTGAAGGAGTTGGCAAAGTTCCTGTAAAGTTCAGCAATTTTTTTTTTTTTTTTTTTTTTTAGTTTTCAATATATGCATGTATTTTTAAATATATTTTAATTTTGCAGCTCAAATGAGAAGATCCTATTCAGAAATCCTGAGTGCTGGTTTGAGCCCATCTCTCCCAAGAGCCAGAAACCCAAACACCAAGCGGGCGCACTCATGTAAGTCAATAACACCTGTTCAAGCTAAAAGCTAACTTTTTGTTTTACCTCATTCTTAATTTGTTTACGTTTTTTCTAACTTGCTTTATGTTCACGTCTCGTCGTCGTGTGCAGTAATCTGACTCAAGGTTCTTTATTGTCGTTCGCATCACACGTGGTACATGAGGTGGAACGACATTGTGTACTCATCCAAGACATGGTAAATAAATAAATAAATAAAAAGTTAAAGAATAAAACAACTGGACTTTATTTGCTCATCAGCGTTGCCAGATCTCGCAATAGAAACAAGCAACCAGCTCTTGTTAAAACAAGCCCAACTGGCAACCAACTGGTGGTCGCAAATGTTGCTTCAGTGTGCCACTTTGCAAAAACTGTCCGACTCTGTAGTTTTCTCACGTTTCGCCGTATGTCGGCCCGTTGTATTGCAGTGTTCCAGTTCCGTTTAACCTATCGCGTCTTTTGTTTCAGTGGACTTGTCGATTGGCGGGATGTGGAGAGAAAGAATAGACGGCCAGGGTGAAAAGACAGATGAACACCGTACCCCACTTTCCAAACAGCAGCTTGTTCAGCTCATCAGATCCATCATCCTAATCAAAAAGGTGCTCCGTCTGTTTCATAACCTTATCATGTTTGGACAAAACGTTATCCGTTGGGTGCAGACGTCTGTATACTGATGCGCTGCTGCTTCTGTAGAGTCAAGAGCCGAGGATTGTGGCGTCAGACCTGAAGCTGCGACAGGAGGATCTACAGCTAAAGAAGGCAAACGTGTATAGATCCATACCGTACTCGCGGTTTTGCTCCAACAGGGATGCCCACTGTTACAGAAAGGCCTACCCTCATCTGCTGGCATTCAACGTAAGTCTGTGTTCTATTATATCATTTATCATTAGAACTCTGGTGTCCAATTCTTAAGACCAGTTTTTTAAAACTCTGCTCCACAGGATACCGCTGTGAACATTGGTTCTCCTTGCGTTCTGCTAATTCTTTCTCCTCGTTAGGTTTCATGTCAGGAGTGGGGCCAAGTTCTGCTGAGGAACAAAGAGTGGGACGCCGTGTTGGAGCACTCCTTGATGGCCTGGCGATACACCAGCGAGTTGCCGCAGTGGGACACGGCGAGCCACAACGCGCTGCGGGAACAGTGCTACGGCGTTCTGGCTGCTCACAGTCTCGCCGCTCTCCAGCACTACCGGCCCGACGCCGTCAGGGGACGCGAGCTGCTCAGGAGGTACCACTCAGCCTTTTAGTGCCGCTCAAACTGCCCTCGTGGAAAACGGCTTATGTGCTGAAATAACTTCTCAACAGCACTTTATGACCAAAACTGCCTCTTTAAAATGTTAAAACTTTCACTCATCTCCAAGACCATAGGGCAAGCCACACTTTTAGGTGACTACAAATGGTGTTGAGGCATTTCCTGTTGGAACTAGTTAAGATGAGTTGTCAGCCAGCTGAAAGAGAGCGATGCAAACCTCCTGGTTTCATTTAGCTGTCTGCAGACTAAATCTTTTAGGCATTTATTAGAGTACAAGTCTTAGGAACAGCTCCTCTTCAGTCTCTTGAATTAAGACGCATTTCTGCAGCTAAACGGAGTTTCAGAGTTGTCAAGTCTTGCGTAGCTGCTGAAGTTCAAATTTCCTTGGATGTTTTTATTCCCAGAGTTAAAATGTTTCAACATTTCAGCCTAACTGACGTGTGCTACATCGACTGAATACGATTTAACGGGTCGCTGATTTGTTTTTCCTTCCAGGTTTAAGACGGCTCAGCTGCAAAGCCAGTCCATCGTTCCGTGTGTTCAGGAACTACACAGGATTGTGGGGACGTCTGCATAATTGTCCTTTAGGTACAAAGAGACGTGAAAATCCCGATCAACACTCGGTCGGAAAAAAATCTAAACTGTGTTGAAGGGCCAAACATATATTTGACAAAGTTGCCTGGAAAATCCACCACTTGAAGACTTTATACTGTAGTCTGTTCCTTAAAGACATACAGGTATAAAAAAGTGCCTCAGAATGCAAACTGTTGTTTAAACTGCAAGTTATTTCAACTTATCTGACGAGGTTGAGTCAGGTCATCTGGACGGATGACTTTTAAATCACCTTCTCACAGTGGATCAACCAGTTTGCTGCTGACAGCCAAAACTAGTTGTTTACTTGTAAAATAAAGGAAGACCATCATCCTAACAGTTGATCATTAGAGCCCTAACTATTGGTCATCAGAGCTCTGGCATTTGGGGTCTTTCTTGGTGGAGTTTGCATGTTCTACCTGTGCATGTGTGGGTTTTCTCCAGGTACTCTGATTTCCTCTCACAGACCAAAAACATGCATGTTAGGCTGATTGGCAACTCTAAAATGTCCCTAGGTGTGAATGGGTGAGTGAATGGTTTTGTCTCTGTGTCCCTGTGATGGACTGGAGACCTGTCCAGGGTGTCCCCCACCTCTCCCACAGTGACTGCTGGATATGGGCACATGTGATCCCCGTGACCTGAAAAGGAAGAAGCGGGTGAAGATAATGGATGGATGGACAGGTTCTCTTCACAAAGATGGCTTCCTTCACTCCTTTCAAACCAGCATTCCTCTATGAGGAATGTGAGAGGAACGTTGGTTTGAGAGAGAAGTAGAAGAAGCCATCTGAGGAGAAACCATCCATTAAACGGGCGGAGGCCTCTGTGTCCAACTGTCCCCCTCTTACAGTGCTGTTATTGCTAATATCACTCAGCCCTCTGTGAAAAGCAAACGGCCACCAGGGTGCTAACGATCCATCGTTAGGCTGATGGTCCTTTTACATGTGTACAGCTATTTCTGGCTGTCAGCAGCAAACTGGTTGATCCACTATGAGGAGGTTATACTGTACAGGTAGTCCTCGACTCACGGCTCTGCCCCTAGTGACGTCATTGCGCTGTTCGTTGCCTTTTTTTATGCAGCATTTTATTTTATTATTTTTTTTTTTTTTAGAATTTTTTTTTTTTTTTATTTTGTCAACTAACTGCTTGGAAACACATTAAAACGGTGTTCTAAGTGCGCAGCTGTTGCTTTTACATTGAAAAAAACGTGTTTAA
>JARVLU010000665.1:5561792-5572732 GCA_031762415.1 Simpsonichthys santanae
TAACTTTGAAACTTATCCAACATTAATAAAACTTACTTCAAGTTGCCTTTTTGGACATGCATGCATATATGTGTACATATTGTACTTAAGAGGAGATTATTACAGCCTCATATAAAATCAATGATAATGGTGATATCGGAACTGGATCGGTATCAGCCGATATCCAGATTTAAGTATCTGGATCGGATCGGAAGTAAGAAAATGTGGATCGGTGCATCCGTCATTAATAGCCATTTTTACCTACTACGATACAATGGCATGCCATAGTACTAGAGTGCCATCTAGTGGCTGTAAATGGTAGTGTTCAATATTTTCAGTCAGAATGAATGAAAACGGTCATATTTGGGCCAAAATTTGATTTATAAATATGGGAAAATATCCATAAATATGTCGCATTGGCATAAAAGTCTCAGGGCATGTAAATTATGCAAAACAAAATGCGACTTATGCAGTGAAAAATATGGTACTTATGTAGGTAAATGTGGATGTTTAACAACTGAATGCAACAGAATGCAGAAAATGACATCTACGTACTTTATTCATGTGTCCCCCACCACATTACAAATACTTCTGACGCCAATGATGACTTGCACTCTTTTTACATGTTTTAGACAGAACGAGAACGTGGGGAAGTATAAGACGTGTTAAATAAAACATTTATCAATATAAAATGTGCATCAGCCTCAATTTTATTGCGATAACATTTGCAGGACCAAAAGGATGCCACAGCCTGCTGAGCTCTTGCTGATTTCCAAAGTTACATGTAAGAACTTGCCCAGTCAGACTTTATTGCTTAACAGGTTTTTATTTTTGACAGTACTTCATTTCCAGTAAGGAAGCGGAGCAATCCATCACGTTCAAGTGCTCTTTCACACTTTCAGCTGCTCCTGTGCATGAGGAATTTTTAAAATGCAGCAGAAATGCCTAAATAGCCAAAACCCAATCCTTTTTTTGATCATACACATTAATTTGATCCTCTGCCCAGTCAGTCTGTTTCTACCGGTGTACTGGGGTCTGTCAGATTTGTTCAAACAGTTTTCTTCTACAACTTGGTGCATGGTGAGTGGTAGTCCTGTCAGCTAGTGGGGAAAAAAGGATTATGCTGAAATGGCTGGATATCCTCTGAGCGAGGTTCCTGCATCCCTGGCTAGCTTACTGTACCTGTCTAATGATGTCAGATTAAATGGTCACCAAGGAAACCAGCAAAAAGACACGAGGAGAAATGGTGAAGGTTTAATTTCCCTGACTGACAGGCTTGCGTGTAGTACTGCTGATTAAAAACATGTTTCTTGAGGCTGCTGTTGAGTTGAAGCAGTTTTTTAATGTTGTTCTTGTAACTTCATTGTGCAGTTCGCACTGACGACTGACCCTGTGGGGGTGTGGAAATGAGATCGGAGGGGAAGTGGAGATGTGAGGAAATGGACGGCTATGTCTTCTTTCAAGCTCATTTTTCAAACAGACGTTTTATTTGTTTAAATCCATCCATCCTTTATCTTCCACCTGTATTGGAGGCAGCAACTTGAGCAAGGAGGTCTAAACATCTCTTTCCACAGCCACCACTTCCAACCCTTCTGGGAAGATCCAATCAATGCATTCCCAAACTAACTTAGACACATAGTCTGTCCAGTTTGTCCCAGGTCCACCCTGGTGTCTCCTCCCAGTTGGACGTGCCAAGAAAACCTCCCTAGGGAGGCGTCCAGGGTCCATTTTTAACACATGTCTGAACCACCTCAACTGGCTCCTCTTGATGTGGAGGAGCAGCGGTCCTACTCCGAGTCTCTCCTGAATAACTGAACTTTCAACGAAGATTCAACGAGTCTGCTGCTTCCTTAGATACAGAACTTTACTAATTGGCTTTTCTATGTATGTGAATGTTTCTGTAAAGTGCCCTGAGACAACTTTATTGTGATTTTGGCACTATATAAACTGAAGTGAATTGAACTTCTCACCCTATCTCTGAGGGTTCAGCTACTCTGCAGAGAAAACTTAAGGTTTTGAATATATAAGCAATGTTCCCTGGGGGAGGGAAACAAGGTACAACATGAGTATGGGGATTGCGATCTCAAGAGACCAACCTGAAGAAATTTCTTTCTATCAAGGCCAACGAGACCGCTACAGAGGAGGCCCCGCCCTCCTGGATTATAAATATAAGATAAGATAAAACTTTATTGATCCCGCAGGAAATTGTTGTGCTAGAGTTTCTGTGCAAAGGAACATGCACAAGGAATCACACGATATAAAAATAAAACTGAGAATATGAAAAGAAAAAAAAAACAGAATAAAAAGATACCAGCATCCTATCCAGTCCTCAGCATCCTCTGCTCAGACGTCTCTGTCAGAGACTGCAGTTCCACTCTCTTGATGAGTTTACAGAGTCTGTTGGCATATGCAGCGTGGTCTCATTTTTCCATTCTTTTTGTACTTCACCTCGCTTTACTCTGATCGCAGGTCTCTTGTATGTGGATTATTTGACCAATTGGAGGTGAGCTTGCTCCCTACCCAGGGTTTCCTATCTCTAAGAGCGGGTCCAGCAAGTCTCATTCGAACCAACTGAATCCACAGTTTTGTTTTTTCACCCGCTACCTGGTTTGTGTCCTTAGATGAGAGAAGGAACGTAGACTGACGAGTAAACAGAGCTACACCTTGCAGCTCAGCTCCCTCTTCAGTCCAGCGCAAAGTATACACTGTTTCCAAAGCTGCACCGGTCCATTGGTTAATCTAAAGTTGCATCCTCCGCTCACTCGTTCACTAATGTGTTTAACAAAATATCTCATGAGACACCAGATGGTTTTTTTATGGAAACTCTTCAGTGATCATTAGATGTACTCTTGCAACAGATTACCCTGTGGAGACCCCTTAACTCAAGATGGTGGCCACAGCCATAGGACCCAAACAAACACAATAATTGTTGAAACTGTCAATTTTACACATATTGAGCTTCAGTTTAATGCGGTTTTAGCTGATGGTGATTCACAACAGACGAGTGCTAAAATGTTAATTTCAAGGTTTCAAAAAATTGGCTGTCATTGCTAATCTTTAAATGATCTTAGCTTAAACCTCTGGTGGGCGATATGCATTCCTTCAAAGATTGCTAGTCCCTCATTTACTCATTATTTTCAGAAACTCTGGGGTTTTTGTTTGCAAAAGAAGCAAATTTCTATATGCATCTTAATTTCTATTTTTAATGCTCTTTAGCTCACGAAGCACTCTGCTGCTTAGCTTTCCACGCCTTCCAAGGGAAAAAAAAAAAACACAAAACAAAACATGGGGAGTCAAAAGTCGACTCCAGGGAAACGGCGAGACGCAGTGATGTGACTGTGCCAAATGTTTACAGGCGAGTTGACATAGTTAGAAGATGGAAAGCGCTGAAACGAGGCTGTCTCTCTCTCTGCACTCTTGGAGGAAGAGATAGGGAATCTAGGTCATCGCCACTGATGCATTGCAAAGCGAACTTCAAACAAACCTGGCCTTTAGCGTGATGGCTTTGCAAAGCTCTGCTACACGCCATCTGAGAGCGATAGCTATTTTTTGCCAAAAGCTGCTGCGAACTGATGAATAGAGTTTATCTTGATACGAGGAATAAGCATGAGCACCGGGTCTGTCAGTTTTTCTGTCCGTCAGCGTACGTGCTCTGTATGAATACAAGACGGTCTTTTCCAGTTTGGTCAGTTGTCCTGTTGTTGGACCTCGTGTGAGGCTTCTGTTTCACTGTTCTTCAGCCGGATGTGCCCAAGGGAAGTATCATCTTAACGTAGACCTGGGGTTTACGGTGAAAAGCTTTGTTCTCCTGTGCAGGGCTCCAGCTTTCTATTTCAAGGACAACTTTTTATGTAAAAAAAAAAAAGACACTTCCCTCATAGGACACATTGTTGCTAAATATTCAGTGTAACTCAAAATAAAAAAGGCACTCCTCTCCCTGCCCTTCCTCTACAATGGAATGGCAAAAATAAGATGAGTAGTGTTTAAAGTCCAGTATATTGTTAGCGATACAATCCGATAAGTACCAGGTACTTTGTGTGTCTGCACCAGGTACCTACAGGGACTTGCCTTGTATTCACCAGGTACATACAGAGTTATTACCCAGTACAAAACTCTTATATGTATTGCTATAAAAATATTGACTGGTATTAAGGTTCAAGAAGACTTTGTCATTCGTATCACATGAGATGGAACAAAATCGTTACTTGTTACAATAATATAAAAAAGGTGTGGTCACATGACTTTACCAAAGGTATTCAGCTATGTTGGGTAATTATCCTGCGGTCACTGTGCGAGAGACGGGGGACACCCTGGACAAGTTTCCAGTCCATCACAGGGACACCTAGGGACAATTTAGAGTCACCAATGAGCTCAACATGCATGTTTTTGGGTTTGTGCAAAAGAAAAAAAAAAACGTGCATGCACAGAGAGAACATGCAACATGCCCTCAAAGGCCGGGATTTGAACCAATGACTTTCTGGCTGAGAGGCAACAGCTCTACAAACTGAGCCACCGTGCTGTGAAAGGTTGTTTTCTGTTGTTGCACGCAGGAAAGATTTCTGGTTGTTAATCAGTGTTTGCTAAAGTCCGTGAGTACGACTCAAATGGGAGTACTCAACTATTGCAGTACTGTCATTTGCATGATGGC
Organism: Simpsonichthys santanae; assembly: GCA_031762415.1. Lineage (NCBI taxonomy): Eukaryota > Metazoa > Chordata > Actinopteri > Cyprinodontiformes > Rivulidae > Simpsonichthys > Simpsonichthys santanae. The sequence continues at coordinate 5,566,420 of JARVLU010000665.1, forward strand.
TTGAAAACTGCAGATCTAGAACATCGGTAATGGACACCATCACGATGCGAGACTAAGGTGCAACAGTGGTGTGATAGTTATGGACAACGATAGATAAATAAATACTGTCACTTGTCCAGTTTTTTTGTTGTTACACATCAAATAATGTGGACCTCAGAAGTTCAGAAGCTCCTGGTTAAAGACCAGGCTGACCTGCTACAGCTGCAGCATGTCTTTTTGCTGTGTTCAATAATTGCCAGATCACCGTGTGACCATGTATGGGTTTCAATGTCCGGTTCTCGTTATTGTCTCCTGTTTTGGGCTTTCTGACTCATGGAAACCAAAATATCGGTTCCAAAAGGGTTTCAGATTCTCGCAGCAACCATTCGGAAATAATTTACCACATAGTCTTTAAAAAAGACTTTAAAAAAATACCTGCAATGTGAGATTGAGGCTCTGAGAACCTTTAAAAACTTTATCTCTGTTTGTAGTTTGTCACCAGCAGTTGTTGCCCAGTGAGATACACAATTAACCTAAAGGAAAAGTGTTTGGTAAATGTTGCGGGGCAGTTTAATTAGGTGTTGGACCACAATCTGATAACACGAACACAGTCCCACTTTAGTACTACTGAAGCCATGACCAACTAGATTCATGGCTGACTATTTTTACTTTATACAATTGTATTTTGCAGCTGTCTGCCCACTGCCAACAAATTACATTTTACCAAGTGCATGTGAAGGAACTGCTGAGGTCAGTTTCCACAGGAAGTCAACCAGTTTACAAATCCATCTTGTTTTGCATCCACAAATGCAAAACTATCTCCCTGGATGCTTGTTTTGTATTCAGAGATACAAATCAAGCATAGCTTTTATTTGACCCGGCTTGTATTCTTAAGATTTAACAGTTCTTTTAGGGTCAAAGGGCATCAACTAAATATACGCATTTAAAAAGAAATATGTATATTTATTGCAGACAATCATTTATACCCCAATTGTATTCATTACCATTCACCGGTCAGTAATGCATTGGTTTGTTCCACTCTCTCCTCATAAGCAGCATGCTGCTACCACCAAGTATACGAGCATACTCCCATTAAAAAACAAAAGTTAGGACATCATAAAATTTAAATAAAAACAGAATGTATTGATTGGCAAAACTCAAACATTATCATTTTATCCTGACTGTAGAAAACAAGACCTTTTACATGATAAATGTGTTCATCTTGACATTTAACGGCAGCACATTTTTAAATGTTATGTCAGATGCCATGCTAGCCGTTTAGTAGCTTCTCTGTTCTGTCACCTGTTGGCCAACACTCAAACGAGGTCACTTGGTGAACGTAAGATACAACAAGATGAGCTAAAGTATAGCGGTACAACCTTTTTAGGTATACTGATTGGTGGTATGTTCATTGGTTTGCCGTTTCTCTAAAAATGGCCTCATCATGACACCGTTTATAAAAATATCGTCATCCATATGTAAACACCAGAAAGACTCATAGCACAGTAGTAATGAAGGCTATCCTTTATCCTGAAATTCTGATTTCTTACCCATAAGCTGCTATATTCATACCTATCTGCTAACAATGCACTCGTTCAGTTTTTCAGTCTGCAGTTAATACAACTTATTATATATTATTATATATAATATACCTTATATTATTGTTTTAGTGTATATCTTAGATTCTTACATACTGATTATTTTTTCTTATACTGTATACTTGTTGCTATATTTGGGTGTGACTGGGACGTTGAGTACGCAGTTTTGTTCCACCTCATGCACCACATGCGATGAGAATAACAATAGTCACCTTGAACTATTATGAGGTGCTGTCACAAAAATGATAAGCAAAGCACTTTGAGCATGACATAATCAAGACAAGTGGACACGTTCAGATTGTAGGTTAGATTAGAGATGGGGCTATGACATATTGATCAAAAGTTTGTCCATCTACACAAAAAAAGGCAGTGGCGAGGTGTTCATTTTTATATTTCCATTGATCAAAGGGATTATGGTATAGTCTCTGTCTGGTCACTTTTAGTCCAGTTCATAACTTGTGATTTTCTCAAGATAATTTAACGAAACACTACGAATTTGTATCACCGCTACACTGTTGCGTAATCTTATCACCCCCCAACTTAAAAGTCACACATCAAGGACTTTGCTTGTCCTACCCACCATTTCTGATTCACTCCAGATAATTTAACCAAACCTCATAGACATTCATACCACCAATGGACAGCGTCGCATAATCTTTTCATCACCACAACTCTAAGGCCAAGGTCACAAGTCAAGGTAAAAGATTATTCAAGATCGTTGCGTGTCGGGGCCATTGCTACAGATTGCTGTATTTCTGTATGTTTGTTGACTAGTGTATAATGTGCCGTGTGAGGTACTCTTGTTCAATCTGGAAGAAGATTCTTACAGTTTCATGGCTCATAGAACACCGTTTTCATTTGGATGCAATGTTAAAACAAGAAACCTTTGCGTATTACCAAAAGAGCATTCCTGTTTGGGTTTAGGGGGTTCAAACCATCTATCCATTATCTTTCGCTTGTTCCGAAGTCGGATTGCGGGGGCAGCAACATCTCTTTCCACAGTCACCTCTTCCAGCTCTTCTGGGAGGACCCCAAGGTGTTCCCAGACAAAACGAGGGACATAGTCTCTCTAGCGTGTCCTGGGTCTTCCCTGGAATATCCTCACAGTTGGACATGCTGGAAGTGCCTCACTGGGGGGTTGCCCAGAACGCGTCCTTACCATATGCCCGAACCACCTCAACTGGCTCCTTTCAATGTGGAGGAGCAGTGGTTCTACTCAGTCTCTACCTGATAACTGAACTTCTCACCCTATCTCTAAGGGAGAGTCCGGCTATCCTGCGGAGGAAACTCATTTCACTCGTCTGTATCCGCAATCTCATTCTTTCGGTTACTACCCAAAGTTGGTGACCATAGGTGAGGGTGGAACGAATGACACACATGGTGCTTTGCCTTACAGCTCAGCTCTCTTTAGTTTAAGGGTTTAAGTAATAATTCAAGCTTAACAGAGTCATCACTTCAGATTTCCCCCTTTTTGTTTCAGTAAGCTCATTATCGTTGTCATTTGGCCGGCGTATACCACCCATATCTTCAATGACCGTAATCTTTCCATCACACTCTTGATGATGAGCTGGCCATACTTTCTGTAAGGTGTCACTGGGCAGAACGCGGCACAGCAAGATCAAGCTCTTTATTCTGCTGTGTGGGAGGAATGATGTGATTAAGAAAAATCATGCTGAATGGTCATTTATTAGATACACGAGCCGCCTACATTATTATATTCATATTCAAATAAGGTTTTATTGTTTCATCCACCCAACTGCACTGCACCCAAATTTTATTGAGTCTCAAACACTCGATGTGCATGTCATTCCTGATCGTTGTTTATGAATATTTCATGTTTTGCATTTGTTTTTTGTGTGCCAACTTTCAGTTAATAAGATGAGTGTGAAGTCCAAATGAAGTTGTTTTGGGCTTTCTGTTTATTTTTCAAATGATCTTGGTTGTGACTCTGAATTCGACCTTTTATGAATCAAAGTTTCAAATACCTCAAAGCTTGTGTCTTGCAGACCACATGAGCTCAATTGGCTCAAAGTCAAAGATTTGTATCAAAACGCACGCATACACACAAAAAAGCTGATAATTTACTGTTTTTATTAGAAAATCACGATTGCTTCAAACTGTGGTTTACATTTGAACTTTTACACTTGAATAACTGAAAGAAATAATCCTCCCACATCTCATTTGCACTGGTTTTCTTACAAGTATGATTCATACATAACAAACGGCCAATGTCCCCCGTTTTTGAGGGATTTTTCGAGATGAGTGTTTGTCTGGACTGGAATTGAACAGGCAATGCAGGTAAACCTTAATGGTTTTGGTGCAAGTTATTCAATTGGGTGGGAATTACTGTGTATAAGAAGTGAGGTAGGTTTGTTGTGGTGGTCTGAGGCGGCGTAGTGACGGATACTGGTGAGCAGAGGCAGCGGTTTTATCCATGACCAGGTGCATTGGCAGAGCCAGAGGGTGGCCAATGGTGGCCTTGGCCAGCATAGATTAATCTTCAGCCACCCCACAGGCCACGAGGAAACTATACTTTGAAGCAATATAAAAACTTTAAAGCAAAGTTTCCTCAAACTGCTGAAGTGGACAGTTTACATATTGGCTATTTGGGCAACCAAATTTTTGATGGTGACCCTTGGCACGCGTAGATGCAGCCACACACCAAAATGGAAGTCAGCACTTCACTTATTTTTCAAGTAATACAGCTCACAAGATGGACGGATGAATGGGACAGTCGGACAAAGGTATTTCCAATTGCCTTCTTTGATCTGCGACAATGGTCATGCAACGCATGCAACGCACCCTAAAACTGCTAATGAGACTCCATCTACAATATTTAATTTGTGTTATCTGTCATTAATTACATCATGTTAAAATGGCACAGCTTTAAAATACAAAAAGCAACTTTTAAGATAAGCCTCTAATGGTGAAGGATTATACTGCCTTTAGGCTTTTCAGCTAGTACTTCTGCCTCTACTTTACTGTACCACCATCAATAAGGTCTTTAGATCTGAAGCGTTTTCACCCATCCCCCATTTAATCCTACAATTTCCAATCTATGATGTTCCCTGCAGCTACATTCTGATAATGCGGTGGATCCTCCGATGCTCGTTTCCTCCTTACCCCGAGTTAACATTTTCTTCCATCTCACAGTCCTTAAGGACCTTCTGGAGTTCAGTGAAACCAGTCCCTCTGATTACCCTTTTGAGAAGATCAGAGTCAAAGCAGCTAAGTTCAGCTTGATAGTTGCTTTATGGCCTTTTTGCTGGCGTCCAACTACCAAAGGACACGCAACACTTTCTTCTTGATTTCCTGCAGCCGAAAGGAAGGCAACATTTTTGCTCGTGTGCGTCTAGTGCCAAATATCTCATGAACTTCTGAATCTCTCAAAGTAATCCATGGGTGTCCATCTACAACTGAACAGCTTTGCCATTTATGTGTTGATCAAGTTAAGCTGGTGAACATATTGAATTGGGTTCAAAAATTGTTTAGTTTATAGATGTGTACCTGGTGAGTAATTTCTGGGAGTTTCAATATATCTTTTGGTTCACGAGATATTTTACCAGTAGGCACAATGGGTTCCAGTAGGTGAATTACCTCCTGGAGAAAATTAAAAACAGATCTTGTGCTATCAGTTACTTCTCAAAAGATACGTTACGTATCATCTACTTTAAGTAGAACTGTTTAACCGGTGAGTCCAGAAATAATAATTTTTCCCAGTAAAAGACTGCACTTTAATGAAAAGAGTGGTGTTATTCTACCTCTCAGTGGCCGTTACTGCTGATCAGAGTACTCACAACCAAATGATTGGTTCTACTTATTTAAAGCTCTTCACTATTCCCCTCAAGTCCTGCCGCTTATTTTTCCTCCATGGAGGATGAGTTCTCTTGGGCATCATCATCAGCATACATTAAATATATGCAGGCTGCTAAAAAAAAAATTTATTTGCCGTCAGTGTTTTAGTCAGTCAGTTTTAAAGGACCACAAAGTTTGATTTATGCAACATGAGCAGCACGTAAATTGCACATTTATCACTGACATCACCACTTTCCTCAGCTATCTTATTTCAAACTTATGTGCAACTCTGTTCCAAAAATAAAATGCTAAAGCTTCAAACTTGTGTGGTCAAAAATTGTGTCTTGGTTGTGCTGAGTTTAGAATAGTAGAAAGTCATGTTGGTGGCTGGAAACACAAAATTACCAAAATAAATAAATAAATAAATTTAACTAGCAAATTATTGACCAGGATTTACCAAATGTTTGTGCTTATTGATGGGGAAAATACGGCTCTAGCGCTTTAGAATGAACTAAGCAGAAAAGTTCCAGGCAAGTTACAGACTTCCTGTAACGTCTCTATTTTGAGAGAAAATTTGTCGTTCAAATTTTTTGCGCATGGTCAAAACCAAAGCAACACAAGAACAGGGTAAGTGGAAAACCATACGAACGTTTTGGGACATCCCTTGCGAATGCCCAGTGCATTTTGTCACCAACAGTCCCGCCCCGTGAAACCTTACTATGCCTCAATGTTTTTGATCTTTATTATTAATTTATATTAAAACAAGTTTGTCATAATGTGACAAAATGATTGAGATTGAGTTTTTGATGCTGATGGCTGTGGGCAGGGAGGATCTCTTGTAGCAGCCTTACAGCAAATCTGAAGACACTCTGTTGTTGTATGACACTCTGATGAAGAGGATGCTGAGGGTTGTCTATAATGTTTTTCATTTTATGAAGAAT
>JARVLU010000665.1:5584796-5604736 GCA_031762415.1 Simpsonichthys santanae
AAATTTAAAATGACTTTGAATGAAATTTTCATATATTTATCATTTTGTTTGCAAAAACGAACATAGTTGAATGATACCAGATATATATATGTTGTGCCATTTTATGCAAAGTTCAAACATCATGTCGCACGCCCTTTAATTACACATAAAAACTACACATCTAAAAGAAAAGATAACAAAAAAAAAAAAAGCATGAAAATATATTATTTTAGTAGTTTGTAAATTATTGACTAGGTTAAACAGTTGTGCACTTGAATCAGACATTAGAATGGGTCTTGGGCACCCCTATCATGTAAATCCAAAGACCGCCCCTGTTATAAACCTTAGCTGCGCACCATCCCCGCCTTGCTTGATGATTCTAGGTTTTGGGGCAATGCAGTATTTTTATTTGATATTTAATGAAGGTAAAATCATGACTGTGAATGAAGCAGTTGCAACAAAAAAACATGAACAATTATATACGTATATAAAAAAAAGGGACTTCAGAGGAACGCAGAAAAGCGTCAATTCCAAATAAGAGAACTGCTTCCTGTAAGTTCTTCAAAGTAAAACAAATCTAACGAGACATTTAGCCTCTAAGCTTTAAAATAATAATTACATCTGAATCTAAACACGCGTATAAAGTCATCAAAACTTTAAAGAAATCAAATTTCTGTAGCACACGGCTCCACTTCCACCTCCACGTCCAGCTTTTGTTTTACTTTGAAAAGAACTAACGCAGTTTCCGGTGCAGTCCGTGTGTATTTGTGTAGCTTGATGCTTCTCGGTGACAGAAAAGAGGCAGAGACTGGATCAGGTGCTTTTTTTTTTTTTTTTCTTTTCTCCTTCTTCTTCCTGCACTTCACTTTGGAAACTGGCGCTCGCGCTCACCTGCCGGAGCTCTGCAGCTGTGAGCTCCAGCTCCACCTGGATCATCTGATTTATCCTTTTTTTGACTCCATACTTGTGGTTTGAACTCCGGCCATGATGCGCCTCCTCGCTCCTGTCATGTGAAAGTGAGCGGCTGCAGGTGTTTGTTTGCGCTCCGCTCTGCGCCAGCCCCGACTGGCAACATGTAACATCTTCAGGGGTGGACAGAGGTTTTATTTTTTTATTTTTTATTTTATTTAACTGGACAAGTATTTGGACTATTTCTCCGCGGGAATCCTCTCCTTTCACAACTGCTTTACTTTGAGGACGGACCGGAACACAGAGATGGACCGGGCTGACCGCAACTGAGAGACTGGATTCTGTTTGGACACTGCGCGTTGGTGAGTTTGAACTCATCGTTCTCTCCTTGTCGGCACCAAAGTTGGACTGTGCCTGCTGGGGGACATGTTGGAATCAGTTTGACATCGAATTTTAATCGATGCAGGATTAATTAAACGGATCCGAGCGGTGCGCCAAACGCAGAAACGCGTCTCCAGCGCGGTTACGCAGGAGCCTCATCCGCTGCTTTTTGCTCTGCGCGGTCCAAACCTCCACAGCAAAGGCTGCTGAATATACTGTATATCTATATAGAGATATATATATAGAGATATATATCTATATATCTCTATATATATATATCTATATAGATATATAGATGTACATATACAGTATACACGATGCGAAGCGCCTTTACGCATCATTTCACGTTGTGCGTTTGGAAGCCACTCCAGTGCGTCACACATGATTGTGGCGCAGAATCATCCCCGAGCTTATACTTGAAATGATTTCTGTCCTCCCCAGTGTCCAACCCCCCCTCACCCTCTCCTCCTTGAACGGATGATGGCTTCTGATTGCCCTTATGGATGCTGAAGCCTCCCCTCCTGACTCTCATCAGGGTTGGTTTTATTTACTATATAGATTTTGTTTTTTGCTCATTTGGAACATCTTTAGAAAGCAGCCAGTGCTGACAAGTTGAAGCTGCTTCTATAAGGAGCATTTATCAACACATTTAGCATTTTAAGAGTTAAAATCTCCGACAGCGTACCTTGAAATGTATCTAAATTATTTTTCAGTTCCTTATGCCGCCTATAGAAGTACGGAAGAGGATTAGGGTCAAGGTGCAAAAATATTTTTAGCTTTAATTCTGAGGATAAATTCAAAATCCATCTACGACTTATTTTTCTGAATTAAGGAAAAACACATTATTGCACTGTCTTCCGTATCTAAGTCATGACTTATCGTTGTAGTTTTTATATTTTAGTCTATTTTTTCTTTCTGGACCTCTCGTGGCCACAGGAACAGGCAGCGCCACATGAATTAATAGGTCTGTGGCAGCAGCCACTTAACAGGAGCCCTGCAGCTACATATTGAGCCGAGTCGAGTGCTCTCATACAGAAATTGATTTAGACACAGATTATGTCATTTGGCACTGGCTCATTTTTTTATTTTTTATTTTTTTTTATGGTCAGGTTTATCCAGAGGAGCAGAATTCCTCCAGGACTCCCCCGATGGATTGACTTGCTGCTGTCTTTTAAAGGACTGTTTGGTTTCTTCCAGCGTAAACAGGAGTCGGACATTCCAATATATCGAGGCGTCATCAGCAAAATGAAGGATCCTTTTGATCACTTGCCACCAAAAGAAAAGCTCGTCTTAACGTGTTCGACTAAACTATTTCTTGTTTTATTCATTAGTTCGTGTTTAACCAGGCACATCCCATCGAGGCCTTCCTTGCAAAGAGACCTTTGATCTCCATGGCCTGAAGGCAATCTAAATATGCATGTTCTTGGACTGTGAGAGGAAACCAGAGTACACGGAGAAATTCACATGAGGAGGGAATGCAAACTCCACACAGGAAGATCCAAACCATGAGTCAGGACCTTCTTGCTATGAGGCAACAGCACTAATAGTAATAACTAAACCTTCATGTTTCACTTGATCTACTTCTTATGAAACTTTCGGAGATAAAAATAGTGTGACGTAGCTCTACAACTGATTAACTGTGGTGATCACCACCTCGCTAAACTCTCAATTAAAAACTCAAACACGGCTAGAACAGTGTGATTGTTTTTAGAAGCATTCACTCTATTGTGATCCATTTTCTTCTGTACATTTTTCAGCATATTTCTCATCTCACAATTTTCATCTATTTCAACAAATCATGAATCAAAACGTTCGGCTCTTTCAGGACAGTCCTGCTGTGACTTTTAGTATTGGTGCAACTTTAGCTTTTTGAAATGTTTAGCCTTTTCAGCCACTTATTGTCTCATAGAAAATGAACTGAACTCATTTTACCTCCTTCAGATCTTTAGATCTGTTTACTGCTCCTTTCACATTTTGTTCTGCTTCAGCTTCTTTCTGCTTCCTTGTGCAAATTTAAAAACGTTTTCAGCTGCTTTCAGCTAATGTCAGCTGTTTTGTGCTCCTTTCAGATTCTTTCTACAGTTTTTGCTTCTTCTAACGTCTTTCTGCTTATGTCATATTTCAGCTTCTTTCTGCAAGGTTAAGCTTTTTCTACTATTTCAGCAGCTATTTAGCTTTTATGCTAATTTTAGCATTTTGAGCTAATTTAACATTTTTTGCACTCATTTAAACTTTTTCCAGCCTAATTCAGCAAAAGTGTACTCTATTCACTTCTGCTAATTTAAGCCTCTTTCTGCCTTTTTAGCTACTTTTCAGCTGTTTTTGCTTATTTCAAAAATTTCAAATAATTTCCACTATTTTGTGCTCCTTCTGCTACTTACAGCCTAAATAACTTTCTGCTAATTTCAGCTTATGCTCCTTTCAGCTTTTTTTTCTGCTGGTTTCAGCATTGCAGTTATTTCAGCTACTATTTAGCACTATTAAAGTTTCTGTCGCCACAACGGATTTCCGCCATCTTTAAAATTGAACTGAGGAAAACGTGTTTTGTTGCAGTCTCTTTAAAGCCATCCAATGTGATATGAGGATGAAACCGATGCTGCTTTCAACAAATAAAGAACCAAAACTACAGTCTGACTCAATCAGAGCAAAGAGGGGCGGGGCCTGCTGTCTGGTACAAGGCAGGTGATCGCAGTGTTTCCGACTCAAGAGACAGACTGCAGGTGAGAGCACCGATCAGTGCTTCCTGGACTGTTTTCCAAGGAGGACCCCCCACTTCCCTAATCCAAGGTGACATGTAATAAATTATTAAACGTGTTCACGCGTGACCAATTCACTGCAGTCAGAGGAGATACCAGAACTGATGCACCATCACCCCACCCCCTCTTCACTCAACGTGCCCTGCCTGGGACTTTTGTATCTAAAGTCTAATTTTGTATTAAACGTTAATGTTTGGAGCGTTGTCATCGTACAGACGTGTGCAACTTGCACGTCTTCAAACTTCTGTTTTAACTTTGCATAACCTGTAAGTGTAGAAATGAATTCAGTGAAAATATTTTTTCCGCATTAGTCCCTCCTTAAATACGCTGCGAATGCTTCTCATGCCAAGTCTGATGAGGAGGAAGAGAACGAAGGTCCATTCGAGCATCTCCTGAAAGAGTCGGCTACTCAGTAGCTTGGAAATTCCAAGCAGTCTACAAGATGGCCGACTGAGAACATTCTTTGTATTTACTGTACTTGGCGCCACACACGCCGCACTGCCGAATAAGTCTCATCAGTCCGAATATGTCTAATAAAGTGGGAAAAAATGTAAATAAGTCGCTTTGCCGTGTAAGTCACATCTATTAAGCGTCACCACTGACCACCCGGAAACGTGGGCCGGTGTTGTGCCAAAAATCCATTGACTGCCAAATGGTGGCTGCGGGAGCGTGCACGGGAGGACTTTAACAAGAATTTAACAAGATTAACACTTAAATACAATTATTTGTTTGCTTGAACTTATAGTAAAGGTGTGTCTCAGTTGAACTTTTCCATAATAAATGCACTTTAATGGTCAAATCAGCTGCATTTCGCCTGGGCGGCGCGGCAAAATGCAGCTGATTTGACATTTGCTCCAGGAGTTGCGGGGCGAGATGAAGGTGGCTCTGTATGGCAAGCCAAGTGTCTCGTTAATGGCCACTTTTACCTATTAATGAGACATTTGGCCTGCCATATTATTCGAGGGCCCTCTAGTGGCTGAAAATGGTAATGTTCATTTTTTTATGTCGGAATTAATGAAATCGTCAGATCTCAGCCAAAAATTGGGTTATAAATATGGGGAAAAAACGTTATGTTTGTCGCTTCGCAGGACTTGTAAATTTATGCAAAAATGTGACTTATACAACGAAAAATACGGTAATGCAATATACTTAAAGTTACATTTTTCTTGATGTTTAGCCTTCTTTACTTAAAGGTTGTGGGCAACCAAATATTTTGGTGGACAATCATATTCTGTCAAGAAGTTATTTGCTGGTTTAAACTTAAATTATTCTTGAGGTACAATCTACAATTCCATCATTTCTCTTATGAACTTGGTCAAAAGCTTTAGCCTGAACGGTGACCAGCAATGTGCATTCCTTCAGAGAAGGCTAGGCTTTTAATCCTTAAATAGTATACCAACTCCAAATTGGCAAAATAAAACGACAACCTGGCTTTTTCCCAAATGAACCCTTATAGCTGACAACGTTCAGGTAGGATCCAAAAAAATGTCTTCCCTGTTCTGTTCCTGATTGATGCTTTTAATTTTCAAGGAGCTGTCACCAAAACCCATTGGCCTTGGGTTTGCAATCAAGGTGCGGACAGTCAAAGGCTTTCAAATGAAAGAGTTCATTAATGTGGTGGGGAATAAGTGTTGTCTCGCTGTAGAATATTGGCTCTGTGCGAGGACAGATTGGAGCAATTGATGAGGATTTGTGAGGAAGAACGTTCGAACGGAAGTGGAGAGGGGGGTCTACCTCCATCATAGCCATTAAGGGGCATTAAGACTCGAGGGGGGATGTGAATGCTCTGCATGTGTGTGAAACCGAAAATCCCAAACGTATTGAAGCTGAACACCTTTGGATTCTGCTGTGCAGAGTTATTGTGAAATCTGAAAAAAAAAAAAAAAAAAAAATGCTGTGGACTACATGCAGAACAGACGTGACCAGTTAAATCTGTTGAACAAAATCCAATTCCACCAAAGATGAGATTCGTCTTTTCTCTGGGCCTTGTTCCATCTTCTGTTGCAATCATTGGGCATCGATCTGATCCAGAGCTATTTATTTCTGTTGCAGGAATCATGTTGGGAATCGACAAGTACGATAGATCAGATAAAGAACAGTATGTCTTCGCATGCTGTTCCTTTCACTCACAAAATCATGAGATATTGAGGATTTTCTCCTTTTATCAACTGCTTGTTGCCTGTTTGCTGTTAGAACCATAAATACCAAAGATATAATCAGCTGTGCATGAAATGAATCAATAAAAACACAAAATTTATTGGTTTCATCTCCTTGATGCTAGGAATGTGCTTGATAAATGGTTAGGCCCATTACTAGACACACATTATTTTGGTTATGAATCATTTAACGCTTAAAATTCAAAATCCTTTAAATAATTTTTCCAACTTTTTGAAAATGAAATTAAATCATGTTGGCAAACCAATATCTCTAGTTGCTTCTAGCCATAAGCTTTAAGAGATATTTTTAATAGTTTCAGGTGAGTATCTGAGATATGGGTCAGTCTATTGTCACATAGTAGATGGATGGATGGAAAAACCTTGCTAGTCCAAGCAGGACTAAGACAAAAGTAGATTCCTGCCATCTTAAAAAAAACTCCAATCTAAAAACTTGTGTTTTAAGTTAGATTTTCATTTGACACAACATGGCACCAGTTAAGGGCCTTCCCACTGTCAATATCCACACCACTTGACAGTTTATGGGACCACCTCATACAGGTTCCAAGTGGGCTGCTCCAAGGGGCTAATTTTGACGAAAGCAGACAGCAGCCGTTGATTGGCCAGCAGATCTACGTCACTGGAAGACCCACCCAGCAAAACAGCAAACTACATCTGAGCCTCTATTTCGTCATTGTGCTGACAGACGGCGCCACAAAAAATAAGCGCATTTACAGAGAGATGTCTGAGATGATGGCATGACTACACCCGAACGTTGGAGCAGTGTCGAGATAAGCTAACAAAATTCAAGTCCAATTATAGGGCGATTAAGGACCACAACATGTGGAATGGTTCCAACCCAATGACCTGTTATGATCCTGCCTACTTTACATTGACGATCCTTCCCACAGACCAGGGGAAATAGGTTAGCCTCAACTGTAGTGGCAAATCACCTACAAAAATACTTTGATCCCAAAGGGAAATTATGTTGTTTTAACTTGTTATCCGTGTTTCATTAAGATATGTTATAGATGCTGATGACTGTAGGCAGGAAGGATCTCTTGTAAAGTTCCATCCCACAGCGGATCTGAAGTAACTGACAGCATATGCTGTCTGATCCGTCCACCCAGACTGTTGACCTTTGGTTACCCCGGGTTGCTGGACCGCCCGAATGCTGAGCAGAACTCCTCCCAGAGCGATGGTCACTCTTTCCAGTAGCCCACCGAGCTCCTCGTCACTGCAGACAGCTGGCTGCAGGTGCTGGGGGATGATTCCAGTCCTTCTGCTGTCATAAGCCATATTTCCTGCCAGTTCCAGGATCCTAGTGGTCAGACACTCGAGCACAGCTGGTAGAGAGATGGACATGCATCCACGGAGCCTCATTTTCAACTCATTTGAGATTTGGAGCTGTAGCTGAGATTATATTTGAACTTTTGAGATGTTAATCTGCTGCTCCTGGTTGTGAAAACCACATTGTTGTCATGGTTAAGCATTATTAATGTCCAAAAGTAAAAAAAAAAGTTTCAGTAAGAATCCTCCCAGCTGATACCAGAGAGAACAATCCTCAAAAAAAACGGTGATTTACATCCAGCAAACGAGGATCTAAAATTTCGAAAAGTACTGGTAATATTTCAGATTTAATGTAACAGAGCTACTTCAACGTGCTGCCACACCGAGCGGTGCAATTCTAGAATGGAGAGCCGAGTGGAGCCGCACTCAAGCGGCATTGACTTTTCTTGATGCTGCAGCGACGGGTCATTTAGCTTTTTAGCTCGGTCGGAAATAAACTTTTTCTCCAAACCTGAGGTTGTTCAGGTTCTCAATTACCCAGGGCATGGTAAATTTGAATACATTTTTAACAAATGAGGAGCTTTCTTAATTTAAAAAGGAAAGTACACAGTTCAAATCTTTTAACATTCAAACAAGCTTCTGATATAATTCTGGCTTGCATTTGACATTCTTAACAAACCTAATACACTACTTTCAAATTGGTTGGTCTCTTGACACAGACTTGGCTTTTAAGCTTGGACCACAAGTTTTGTACAAGCGAGAAGATCGGCCCTGGAGCTCAGCTCTGTGACAGTCTGTGTAGAAAAATAAAATCCCTTCAAACGTGCTCTTCCCTCTCACTTTGAGACTGTCAAGCTCCGGCTGCACCCTTTCCCTCAACTACTCAGCAAATAAGTATTGTGTAGAACGGACTTCTTCGAGAATCACCTTCAAGGCCACTTTTCCAGACCAAGATGTGAGCACCTTCTTGTAAAGGTCTGACTGTCTGCTTCTGCTGTGACGCTTTATTTACTTTCTGAGTGCTGGGAATTTTCAGTTAAGGGTGTTAACTTTGTCTCTTTTCATTAAATGTGGGTCTTTTTGGTTTAGCCTTTATGGAGCTTTCAAATACAGTTTGAAAACCTTTAGTTTCCCCATTTGTTACATCAGGAAATGAAAGGTCAACCAGAATGTTTGCAAATGTTCTAGACGAGAAGCTCATTGCTGTGAGTTAGAGGGCAGAATTATGATTCCCATCATTTTCAGCTCTGCTGTCATCCTGAACGTGATCCTCTCAGACCCATTCAGCCCAGAAAAGATGAAGTTGATGTGTTTTAGATGTGTTTCGGATTCCCGAGAGATGCGAATGGAAGACGAAAATTGCGTGCCAGGAGAAACGAAATGTGCCATTTCTCCCCTCCCAATTCCCCTCCCCTCTCCATCACATCTGTGCTTACTCATTCATGAAGGTTTTGTTGTGATACTCCATATGTTGGTACAGCAATAAAAATGGGGAACAAATTACCAGTTGTCAGGAAAACAAACCAAACCAGGCTACAATTTTTTTGGAGGACAAAGATGGGGCTCCGTGTTGCCGAAACACAAGCACAACCATCCACCTGTATTGACACTTTGACCCAAGTGAGTCTCTAGAGCCTTTGAAATTAATTTCTGTTAGTCTCAGTAATGGCTTTTATGTATACAGTATATTGTAAGAAAATCCTCAAACTTTATGCAGGTGGGAACCATAAGCGTAGTCTGTTTGTGTACGCTACAGGAGTGCATGCACCAAGGAGAAAAGCGTTTGCATCATATTCTCCACTCTGCGAGCTGAGCAGGAGTTTAAATAGAACAGCTACATCAAGGGATTAATAGTGAGTGAAATCAAGGAGCGCTTCATTAGCAGCTCTTCATTTGTCATTAGCTACTTCACACGAGACCTGGGGCAACATGGTATTTACAGCTACTTCTGTACGTACAGCTCAACCTGACTTGAGTGCAAGATGGAATGAGGGGGGAGAGAACTACTTGCTACAGTGTCCTGACTTTGAACCAAATGTTTTGTTTCTACGGTATAAACCCTTCTGGCGTTTGATAATGTTAGCTTTATTATGGTCGTCAAAGACAATTGTGCCTCTGCATGATAATCTCAAGGTCTGACAGCTGGAACACCCATCGTTTTTAACACAAAATAATCTAAGTTTAAAGCTCTAGCATGAAAGGTGGCTGAGGATAGGCATTCATTCAAGAAATGTTAGGACCTTAGGTACCTTATATGCCATCCATCCATCCATTATCTTTTACCTGCTTCTTCCTTTTCGGATTGCATGGGTCACTGGTGCCTATATCCAGCAGTCACTGCAAGAGGTGGGGTACACCATGGACAGGTCACAATCCATCACAGGACGTATACCTTTATATGTTACATGGTAATACTGTGATTGAAGATTTATTGTTGTTGCACTATTAATGTGTTCAATACCAGTATAGGAGACCAATGTAACCTCTGCTCTGATGAAACCTGGGTCTAGTTTGGCCCAGACTGTAGTATACTCTGGGCATATACCTATCCAAGGCGTCTTTTTATCAGCAGAGTCGTGAACTGTGACTTTAATTTTATCAGTAAATTGGCAGAATTTTCCAATTTAGTGTCAAGACATGACAAATATTGACAATCTTTACTAATAAACTGGTCACAAACCGAGGGTGTTCACCATGCTTAACCGAATCAGGGATTCAAAATGGTTGCCGCTGGCCAACAATGCAAGCAGTGGGGTAGAGTTGCTTCTCTATTTCTTGTTTCCAGTATTTATATACAGTATTTATAATAGATACTATTTTATGAGCATTTATTGAGTTTAAAGTAATTATTTGGGTAATTCTTTACATGACTTAACACTCAATAAACACGTGGTGTCCCTGAGCAAGACACCAAATTACTACCTGGGCACTTGCATAGCTGCCCACTGCTCCAGGGTGTATCTCAGGTGTTATGGATTAAATGTAAAGAACTAATTTCATCATTGAATAGAAACATACAATGATGACACATAGCACATACTTACTACTTACTTACTACTTACTACTCATATCATTGGGGTATACTCTGGCCTAGCCAGTTTATACCCTGGAGTATAACTTGGACTAGGACACAATGTACAACAACATTAAAATTACACAATGTAATCTAGCCCAGGCCCCTGTAACCCCAGATATATTCTGGATTTATGGCCTGTTACAACAGAATTTAAAATACTTGCAGTAAATCACAGACAGACTGCATACCAGCAATATATTTGTTGGTATGCTTATCAGATATTGAACACCAGGATGTTTTAATACCCCAAATTTTATTATAATAGATCTTTCTAAATCATGGATTTAAATCCAGCTTAGTTATAAGTCTTGGCATCATCGCTGTCTGAAGATAACATTTCTAGTACTGTAGTAATCCAGAGTCTTGTTTGGCTAATGACAGTAATAACTTTAAGCTCCCAAGACATTGCTTTGCATCCATGCTGTGGTTGGGAGGGGTTGCTTCTGATGCGCCTTGTTCCTCGCCAGAGCAGAGCTCTGTTTTCCCCTGTCCTGAACCCAGACCCACAGAGACCGGCTCTCAACAGGGTTTGTGATTTATAGACCACTTTACAAGGAGGGCCCGGGGACGCAGAACCCCTCATCCACGGATATTGAATCACTACTGCGCAGCATGGCGGTGTGGTTTGTCTGGTGCTGTAAGAAAGATTTGCATAGCACAGGTCAGTTTATTGTTTTGGTTTTCAGGATGGTTGGATTCATACATTTTAGAAACCTTTATCGAGAAGAAAGTCCCTTAAAGGTTGATCAACTCGAGACAAATTTTAGTTAAGACCTGTTTTTCTTGCTGTTATTGGAAAATAATAGTGTTTATTCGGCTCCTCCAAGAGATTGATTTGATTTCAAATCTCATCAAGATTGAAGTTTAGTGGACTTGATTCTTGTTGCTGTAGGCTTTATTAACTCGTGTTAATAATCTGATAATCCTCTTTCAGTCCTCCTTGAATCAGCCCACAGTTGTGCTACTTAAAAAGTATTTAAGCTGAAAAGTTTCAGCAAGCTACAGAATTTACCAGAGTCAGCTTGTTAACCACTTTTTAAAGTCCATTTTGAAAAAACAAACAAATGTTAGATTAAGCTGCTGCTTTTAATGTTTTTGATTAACTGAAAACTGCAAAAGCCATTGAATCATTTTATTTTTGGGTAAAATATACCTTTTTATTTTTTTTAACCAGAGCCCCTTGAAGAACTTGGACTTTGATGCTCTCTGCTTCATAACATTAGCATACGGTGGAGTTAACTCGACACTCATCGGTTCAGAAGCAGATCAGTCTCCGTGTCACAGATTTGAATTTAAGTGCAGAATAAAAAATAATTTAAAAAATAGTGTGTTCAAGGTTGTGCGTGAAAAAGATGTAGGGACACGACTCAGTCCGTGAATATTTAAGCACTGCCGGTCGAAGTTTCTCCAGAAGCTTGAGGTATTTTTGTTATTTGAATTTACACCTGATACTGTTGCAATGTAGATGTTTTATTAACCTGGAAGTCCACATCTAAAAACCACAATAATGTAAAGTATTACAACAAACTGGTGCAAACCTGCCAAATTAAATTTCCAACATGTACTCCAGTAGATCAAATTCTAAACATTGGGGTGGCTGCTGAGCATTGGCGTCAAAAGCATTGTGGGGGGTCCAGGGGTCCTCCCTCAGAAATGTTTGGAAATAGTAGATGTCATTTCCTGCATTCTGGTATATTTTTACTAAACACTTGATTAAGTAATTCTTTTAGAGTAGCCTGACCAACAGCCCCCCTTCTTTCAACAACTGTAGGCACTAATATAGCGCTAAGCTAGCAATGCACAATACAGACACATTAGCTAAGATGCTACAGACGTAGTGCTCCGCTTTTCTCACGCATCCTAATCCCCACACCTTGGTCAACAATTGCCGGCACTAACGTAGCGCTAAGCTAGCGCGTAACACAGAGGTGCCTCCCCTTTGGAGATGCACGTCCTGCCAAGCCAAGTGACCTCGGGGAAATGCTGCATGTAATGTAGTGAGTTGTTGTAGGTAACCAGGAAAACCTGGAGTGGACTTTTAGTGATTTGAGTATTCTCCTATTAATCAAGTGGAATGGATTTGTTTATGAAGAAATAAAAACAGTGTTGGGTGAAGTAATATTTCATGATAAATTGGGTGGAGGGGGCAAATTAATATTTTTCAAATGTGGAGAGGGACACGTCCCTTCACATATAATTGTTGCAATGCCTATGCTGCCGAGGTCTGTACAAAGCAGGGGCCGAGGTGGGTACAACATGGATGGTGGTCAGCAACATAATTATGTCGGCGGTCTAGATTACAGATTTGCAAGGTATATAAAAAAAATTGAGTTAAAAAAATGTGTTTGCGCAAACAGCGACTGCACAGCTAACTGGTCACTTGGTTGCAAACATTCATAATTTCATAAATTTGCTGCAGAAACATTTCCAATGTTCTCATAAGTTTCTTGCAATTTCAAGGCAGCAACTAGTCTCTGACAGTCTCAGCCCAGGGAGCTGAACTAATATAGGACTGGTACCAAAGAGTTTTTGAGACCTCACTGCATGGGTCACAATACGCCATGTGAATTTGCAGGGATCTCCAGTAACCCAAATACATTTACAAACTGTCTATATATTATTATATATTTAAGTGGCTGTGGTCGCTCGTGGTTAAGAGGCTGCAGGTTTGAGCCCCGGTGGCATCAGGAAGAGCAATTGCCAAATCCTTCGTGCAAATTTATGGTACTTGCTGTCTCATTGCATTTATTTTTAAAAAGCGATTAAACTCTGCAAAACTAGGAAGTTGCTTGGGTATAAAAAGTTAATTTTCCTCTTTGTATGTTCATCAGCATAAAAGGAAATTCAATGTTGCATCATTGAATATTGATGGCATTCACCTTTAAGAACTTGGTTAATTTAAAACTTGTATTTAAACATAATGTTTTAAGGTTTGTGCATGGTTAAATGTACTGCAAAATCTGAATGTATTTTAAACACAATCAAATTGTTAGTATGTCTTATATCCCTATAATGACTTTCTAATGCCATGAAGCGGGGGTTTGTCTTTTTTTTTCAGTCTGCTGCACTGTATGTGCTTGTTTTTTAATTTTAATTTTTTTGCACATCATTATGTAAATCAAACAAGCTGTTGCAACATTTTGTGGCTTGGTGATTAACTGAACCAAAACTCAACATTTTTCAAGTAGCTAATAACTGTTTCTATCCTCTGAATATGAGATTTTCTGTTTGCACTGCAGAAACCAAACACGGCATAACGTGGTTGTTCCTGTTTTATCTATGAAATGTGCTCTTCGTGCTTGATGTTGCTCAGAAATCTAAGACAATACATATTGGAAAAAACAATAAAAAAATAAAAAATAAAGGACTTCAAAGGCGATTACATTTTTAAACATGTTTAAAAAATACATATTTACTGTATTAAAGAAGCAACTTCATCTTTTCTCTTTGCATATGGCAGGAACATGGAGGCTTGTGGTTGCTGCGTTATTAGATAATCTAAAATGGAATAATTCAGCGAGGAGAGCACAGACTTGTGTGGGTGGCTGTGTGCGTCAGCCAAGGGTATGAGGGCTTAAGAAGTGTTTCTCACAAATAGAAATGTTAACTCGCCAAGCAGAGTACATACCAATTTTTCTGCCTGGAGGTAGGAGGAACGGGGCAGAAAGGTGAAATGGGGGAGAGGGAGCGAGATGTAATGACAGAGATGGAGGGCATGTGCATTCACACTGAAACATTCACCGTCATGATTGCTGCTGCATAAGTTGATACAAACCATCTGTAAATGTATTTAAGAACAACTTTATTCACCGTTCAAGTCAAGCACCATAACGTATTGTTCATCTGTTAGTCGTTTGCATTTTATCGCTCCTTGGGTTTGCACTTTATCTTTAATCGTTTAACGTAGCGTTCATTAGTTTGTAACCTATCACTCATTTATCGGTTTGTACCGTATCTGTTGCTGGTTTGTACTATGTACTCTTCATTTTGGTCTGCTTTATCATTTCAGTTATACCATATTATTCATATCATCACATATCACTCTCTTAACTGTTTGTACCGTTCAGATATGTACCATAAACTTCTCGGTTTGTATTGTTAATTACTTTGTAACTCATCACTCTCTCAACGGTTTGCACTGTATCTACAGTTGATTTATTACTATAAACTTCTAGGTTTGTACCGTACTGCTAATTATTTTGTAACTCATCACTCACATAATGGTTTGTACCATATGTACTGCCGAGTTGTACCATACACTTCTCGGTTTGTACCATATTGTTAATTACTTTGTAACTCATCACTCCCTTAACGGGTTTTCCCGTTTTTACTGCCAAGTGGTACCATACACTTATCAGTTTGTACCGTATTGTTAATTACTTTGTAACGCGTCAGTCACTTAACAGTTTGTACCTATCTACTGCCGTTTTTGTACCATACACTTCTCGGTTTGTACCGTACTGAGCATGCATCAGGATATTTGTACCATATTGTTCATTACTTTGTAACGCATCACTCACTTAATGGTTTATATCGTACCTACTGCTGATTTGAACCATACAATTCTCAGTTTGTACTGCTGGCTCATTAATTTGTATTGTATTAGTCATATCACTTATCACTCATTTATTTGTACCATATCTATTATTGGTTTGTACTTAAAACTTCTCTGTTTTGTTGTTTATGTTGCACCATATTATCCATTTAATAACTTGTCACTCAATTATCATGTTGCACAGTGTGTATTGCAGATTTGTACCACTGTACACATCTCGGTTAGTACCATATTGTTTATTAGTTAGTAACTTATAACTCATTTATTGGTATGCACTCTATCTATTGCTGGTATGTACCATTCACTTCTCGGTGTGTACCATATTATTCATTAGATTGAAACTTATCACCCACTTAACAGTTTGTACCATATATGTTGCTGGTTTTTACCATACACTCCTCGGTTTGTACCATACTGGTTACTCTTTGCTTCATATCGTAATGTTTACCATTGGTTTGTATATTGATTGTTCATTCGTTAGAAAAATCATTAAATTTATTGATTTTTATTTTTTCATTTTTTTATGTGGATCTCTTTCTAACTTTTACACCTAGCAGGTTGTTAGTGTTTTGTCTTTTAAGGTTAAAAGCTTTACATTTTTTATATGATGTACAAAGAACGCCCTAATATTTTATTTGTAAGCCATAATTTAAAATGGAGGCCTCTTTAAACATGCAAATACGCTAATAGGTAAAATTGTTTTTGTATGCTTGGTATTCTGAATAGTTTACTCAATCAACTAGCCATATTCAACATTTTTTAACCTTTGCTTTGTTTTTCACTACTCAATTTTATTTAGTTATTTTACTATATTTAGATAACTTTAATTAGCGGTGTGCTTGTATTTCTGTGAGTTAAAAAATCAGGCACATCACTAAATTTACTCCAAAAATTATCCCTGCATGTTCCCAAAGGCATAAAAAAAATTCCCTTATCTGTGATTCTGATATTTCCATATGTGGAATGATGTTTTCCTTTCAGATCTTTGAAAACCCATCCTCTTTACCCGTTAGAAACTAAACGAAATGAACGTTTTGCAGCTAAAAGTTTTAAATCTAGACAAGAAAGGCTAGCAGTCCTGAGACGTGAAGAGATACATTATGACACTTCTGTCTTAGCCGTAACTTTTAAATTTGCTGAAGTCGGTACATCAAAAGTACAAAAATTGACAATAATTTAACCAAAACCTTGAGCCACAAATCTGAAGTGGATTCCAAACAACCGAGTTGGGACTCCACAAGTCATATTTGCATTATTGCTTTCTCCTGTCAGTACTCTGTAGTATCAAGGAAACATGTTCTAAAGATATGAACCGCCATCCAGAAATGTCAAATATGATAGTGGTTCGAAACTGAGCACAAGTATCTTGACGAATCAAAATGTGTGACAGGGTAAGAGATTTTAAATAAGATCTGTGGCAAACCATCATCTCAATATCCATTTGGCAAGCTGTTCTTAAACGATAGTCTCAGTTGTCGATGGAGGAAATTGTTCGAGAGTGTGAAGGCAGGATGCATTTCTCGAGCTAACTCCAAACCGCAAGGGCGCCGAGAGAGTGCCCCATTTC
This sequence comes from Simpsonichthys santanae, assembly GCA_031762415.1. Classification (NCBI taxonomy): domain Eukaryota; kingdom Metazoa; phylum Chordata; class Actinopteri; order Cyprinodontiformes; family Rivulidae; genus Simpsonichthys; species Simpsonichthys santanae. Next base: position 5,601,463 of record JARVLU010000665.1, read on the forward strand.
TCTTGCCGAGTCCTCCCTGAAAGTAATTGAATTTTGGATGAATCCACCATGGAGGGAAAAAATATCAGGGAGGGAAGACGGTGAATGCTTAAAAAAAGAAACAAAGATTGAAAGGTGACAGCACCTTTCAGATGTGCTTCTCCTTAACGGCTGGAGCACCATGGGTTGCCTGACAAGATACAGTCATTGTGCAATTTAAGAGAGCATATCTAGTATATGTTCCTTTTTTAAGGCCATATCTTGTTTTTTCCCATGCTTTATTGTGCTACAGATCATATCCTTGACAGACAGCGGCTCTGTTTTTATCCAGTTTCCACTAGTTAATAACTATGTGCCAAGAACAAAGTCAATAGTGACGATAAGACAATGACACCCTTTATAGTTACTTCAAAAAGTTGGTAATTGATAATCCCTTGTGTAGCTGTCTAAACGGGCAATCATCCTAAATATCCCTCAATAGAAACCTAAATTAAGAAATGACAATCTAGTCTAAGTGTAAATGTTGGAATTTGGGTAAACACTGCAGAAGAAATGGAACAAGATGAAATCAAGACAGCTCAACCATTCTTTCTGGCATGTATACTATATTAAACAAAGTTTTAAAGTCATCTGTGAAACTATAATTACTTTTTAACCGAGCTATAGAAAGCCCAGTGAGCAGTTCATTTCCACTCTTGGGTGCGTGTTTTGATCCATGTAATTTTATTGGAACATCACAGCAAAGGATAAGACTATTGACAAAGAATAGACCATCTGTACACGCTTTACCTAACATTTACCCCCATAAGTGAATGGGAATGACAAAATGATTCCAGGTGAATTAAAGAACAGACGTGTTTTATTTTTAAGACAAGAGTCTCAGTGGCAACCCCTGAAGACGGACAAGTCAAAAGAAGAAGAAAAAGAAGACCTCCGTTAACAACCAAACCAAATTTTATCAGGGAGAAATGTGACAAACGTTACCAAAACAATAGTTTATTTATTGAGGTGTGTTTGTTTATGCTTCATGAGAAGCCCAAAGCATCTAATGAGCTTGCGGTGGTCCATTTTTGGAAACGTTGCAGGTATTTTTAGCCGGGAGCTGCTCTGAGGATGTATGTGAGCGATGGAAAAAAAACAGCATTGTTTAGAGTAGGAGCTGGAACAGCTGCTATCCAAGCATTCAGTTGAGCTTTTGTTAGCGCAAAACCAAACAGGAAAAGCTTTTTGCGATTTAGATCAAAACATTCATACGACTTTCAAAGCAGCAAGAGGGGATGCAGTTGCTTGTGAAATTGCTTTAGGTTGCAGTCTTTCTTTTATTCCTCGTCTCACCGCCGGAACAAGCTGCCTTTTAGACACATCGGGTTGCTTCTGTATGCTACGAGGGCACTTCCCCATTGGCATTTCAGTCGTCACAAAGATGCTTCACATAGATTTTACAATACTGCATCAGAAAGTCTTTGAGAAGAACCCCCCACCCCAAAAGTCGCAGTAACCCTCAGGACACTTGAGGCATGTGAAACTGGCCGGCGGCCAACAGTGGCAATGCTGCCATTTTCTCCTCGTCAAAGCCTTTTTGTCATCAGCGCTCGCTTCCTGAAACTAATGCCTCCTCTGAAAAGCTACTCGGCACTACACAGAAATCTTATCTTTTTAATTACTTTTCCATGTTTGAGTGCAACATGGGCACAAAATCTGCCGATGCCTCAGCTGGTTCAAACTAAAACGAAACAAAAGTTCTGCTTGGAGATTCTCCACAACATCAAACTCCATTCCAATTGAATCTGTTCACAGTTATTATGAAGATAAAAACTCAAAGTCATCCTCATCACTAACCAAACTACGTGGGCAGATGTGCTTAAAGTGAAAACGGGATTAGATGCACTCATATAGGCACAATATGCTAAATAAAACAGGAACCAGTGGCCCCGGGCTAGGTGTTCAGTTGTGGTATGGAGTTTCAGCAGTGCCGAGAAGTTTCACAGCCTGAGGGAAGAAAGTGCCCCGCAGTCGGTGCAAACTCCTGCAACTCCTAAACAAGCAGCAGAGCAAACAAACAGACCAGACAAGGTCCTCTACTGCTCCGTGTGCTCGGTGCTCTAGATACAACTGCGAGAGAGAAACCAAACATCGCCGACCCGGAAATAAAGCAAAATCAGATCTGCCTTGATATAACACATGGTATAATAAAAACTTTAATACAAATAATCACACATTTCAGTAAGATAATATATAACTGATAAAAAATATACTTCACTACTCTAACTGTGACAAAGATAATCATCACTATGCAACCACTTTGCTACTCAGCATGATTCAGAATCACACTTCATTCAACAGTAACATTAAGCTATTGATTGCTACCTTTGTCTTTATGTTTTACTTAAGTTGCCAACACTGGAAATTATTATATGAAAATACAATTGTTTTTTATGTCCCTCAGGGCAGCACTCCTCATCCCCAAAATGCCCCCCGGGCACTTTCAATAGCTGCCCACTGCACCACCTGGTGGTGGATGGGTTAAATGCAGTCTAATTTCGCCATTGTATGGAAACATACAGTAATGACATTGTGTGACATTATTATTATTATTATTACTCGTCACCACTGACGACCCAGCAATGTGGGCTGGTGTTGTGCCAAAAATCAATTGGCTGCCAAATGTTGGCCACAGGAGCGTGCACAGGAAGACTTTAACAAGAATTTAACAAAATTAACATTTAAAAACAATTGTTTGCTTGAAATTATAACAAAGGTGTGTCTCTCTGTCTAACTTTTCCTAAATAAATGCACTTGAACAGTCAAATCAGTTATTTCAAAAGCCGATTTGCGGGAGCGTGCAGAGGAACAGCTCACTGTCTGTGGCTTTGAAATTTAATAAGATAACAACCTAAACCAATTATTTGTTTGCTCACATTATAGCAAAGGTGTGTCTACATTGAACTTTTACTTAATAAATGCACTTTGATGGTCAAATCCGCTGCATTTCGCTGGGACACTGCAGCGAAATGAAGCAGATTTTACGGTTGCTTCAAGCGAACTGGATGAAGGTAGCAGGCCCTACTTGAGTGCCATCTAGTGGCTGAAAATGGTAGTGTTCAATATTTTCTGACAGATGAATGAAAACGGTCATGTGTCAGTCAAAAATTGGTTTATAAATATGGGGAAAAACATAAATGTCGTTTCGACGTATGTCGCAGGATACAGGTTGTCCCCGGTTTACGGCGGACTTGGTTTACGGCGTTTCGCGTATACGGCCGTCGCCCCCCAGTGACGTCATCACCCCTCGCGG